>JAIGNY010002653.1:290000-400000 GCA_020152595.1 Chiridota heheva | reverse complement strand
TAAGTTTCAAGATCTGGATTGTGCAAGATTCCCGTATAAAGTAGTAAAAACAAAACGTTCGCTTGCACTATAGTGCATATCAAGCTTGTTCTGACTGCATTAATAGCATAGCGAAATAACTAGTTCCACGACTTTCAACTCTCTGTGAAGGCACTACTAGCTGCTAAGTCATATCCCACAATACACTTTCTGACATACACAGTGGCTTATTACACTTTCCATACATCACTTACCATACATCAAGGATGTACGAATACTTGCATACATTAATTTACGTATTGTTTAGTTTAGTTCTTATCTAACAGGATGCTGAATAGCTGTTCCATCAACCACAGAACGTCACTACACAGAAACGTTAAAGCTAACACCAGAAATTACGGCCAAACGATGGGTAAATGTTTCCATAACTAGGCGGCTACAGCAGTTTTTAATCGGATCTTTATTGATTTGGATTACCTTCGTTTGAAAAGAGGGATTGGGATGTATCCAAGGTGTTTGAAAATGGAAAGTATTGGCAGTGAATGACAATTGTATTCTTTACACGAGCTTTAAGTACTTAGTTGCTGGTCACTGTACATGCAGCAGTCAACAGTGGGAGCAGTGGAGTTGGCTTAGGTAAGTGCATATCATTATTATATATTAAATAGTGACTGTAAAAAGTCACTATAGGCCACTGCTAACTTGTGAGCTGATTCGGTCACCCTTAGAATTTACATATATAAAATCCAGCGTGACTGGTGTAAAAAAAATGCCCCATACTTTTATCAACGAATAGAGAAATCAATTGGAGACTTAATTCGTGTGTTTTTGTGTATTTCATTGTTTTAAATGTGATCTGATGCAACAATTGCTTACGCTTACCATAAAATCTCACAGAGCTCCGCGAAATTTCTGCTTATAAATACGCGTTTTAGATTTTGAAAAAACATTCCCAAATGGCATTTCCGAACCCCGGGATTTCCCACCTTTGGAAACCTCCCCTGATTTACTACGGCTTCAGAATTACGGTAACTACCTGGATTTGCCATCTTTGAACCCCCCCCCCTTCCCCCTTCTGAAATGATTTCCCACCGTTTAGAAACTCCCTGGTTTTCCAACCTCCTTTATTTCCAACCCCTTCCTCTTCAGAACCCATGGATTCCCCTTCTGACCCCCACCCTGCCCTATCCCACCTGCGAAACCCCCTGGATTTCCCACTATCTTCAAAACCAACCCTGGTTTTCTCACCCCCCCCCCCTCCCCTCTCCGCCACAATTCCCACTGTCAGACTTTGTCGGAAGCCCCACCCCTTGTTTGACCCCCCCTTTTTTACCTCCCTTTTAGACCTTTTCCGCCTATTGGTGCGTGTTTTGTCAGGTTCCAAATAATGTAGGCATATTTATATTTTTTTATCTACAAAATATAACCATCGAATATATGATTTTTTTGAGAAAAAAATCATAAGAAATGATATTCAGCTTTTTATTTTAATACGGATTTTTTTCGTGTACTAAAATAAGCTTCTTTCATAATTGTTGTTGATATATCCTAGTTAAACAATAAAAATGACGGATGTTTGGTCGATTCTGACCCCTTTGGTTCAATCTATGTTTTGCGGCATGTACGTACTCCATACACTGATACATGCATGACGATTAATTTCTAGATTTATTTGAAGCTGCATATTGCCCGTCTTGCATTCATGACACAATGGATATGGCAAGCATTTTTCGTTGCACTGACTGCTATTTTGAGGATTATTTGTTGGCGGCCTATCATTGTACCCAATATATATATATATATATATATATATATATATATATATATATATATATATATATATATATCTATATATATCTATATATATATATATATATATATATATATATATATATATATATATATATATATATATATATATATATATATATATATATATATATATATATATATATATATATATATATATATATATCTATATATATATATATATATATATATATATATATATATATATATATATATATATATATATATATATATATATATATATATATATATATATATATATGTGTGTATATATATATATATATATATATGTGTATATATATATATATATATATATGTATATATATATATATATATATATATATATATATATATATATATATATATATATATATATATATATATATATATATATATATATATATATACATATATATATATATATATATATATATATATATATATATATATATATATATATATATATATATATATATATATATATATATATATATATATATATATATATATATATATATATATATATATATATATATATATATATATATATATATATAGATACCAATGCTGGCTTCTGATTGGTCCGGGCCTGTATAGCGGCCCCTGAGATTTTCACTCTGGGTCATCGGATTGGTCGGGGTCTGTATATTGACCTCTGTGATTTTCCAGCCAATCACTACCTGTATAGCGATACAATCCCTCTTGGTCATCGGATTGGTCCGGGCCTGTATAGCGGCCCCTGAGCTTTTCCCTCTTGGTCATCGGTTGATGTCACAGAATATTCTCGACGACGGAGCTTCTGATTGGCCACTACCTGTATAGCGGCCCCTGAGGTTTTCCCTCCCTGAGAATTTTTCATCTTGGTCATCGGATTGGTCCGGGTCTCTATAGCGGCCCCTGAGATTTTCCCTCTTGGTCATCGGATTGCCGTCACAAGATAGTCTCGACGGCGGAGCTTCTGATTGGCCACTACCTGTATAGCGGCCCTCGAGCTTTTCCCAATCACTACCTGTAGAGTGGCCCCCGAGATTTTCCAGCCAATCCCTACCTGTATAGCAGCCCCTGAGATTTTCCAAATCACTACCTGTATATTGACCTCTGAGATTTTTATTCATTTGCATATACTTTATGCTGACTTCTGATTGGTCACTACCTGTATAGTGATCTCCGAGATCTTTTCTTCTGGGTCATCGGATTACTGTACGTCACGAGATAGTCTCAATTGTTCCGCAGAGTCCTTTTAACGAAGTGTATAGCTTTTCTGACTGGGTGTGTCAGGTAGGGGGTATCATGGTACTCATTGTCGCCCATTTCAAAACAATACACCCTGGTAATCTGTTGATTAGAAGCTTAGATTTGTCAAAGAGTTTAAACTGTAAAAATAATATAGATAAATCGCCATATCACGATTATCGATAATATTGGGATAATATTGTTGTTGTTGTTGTTGGTGGTGGTGGTGTTGTTGTTGTTGTTGGTGGTGGTGGTGGTGGTTGGTGTTGGTGTTGTTGTTGTTGTTGTTGTTGTTGTTGTTATTATTATTATTATGTCGTACCTGTGTTCTCGTCCGGATCGTATTAAGCGTTTCGTGATAGCATTGCCGAATACGCAGGCGACGACCCCGTCATTGTAATTGTGTGTTCACTCGTTGTCGTCGGAGACACAGTCTACTTTAGTGTGCAACATAAAGCAGACTAAAGTGTAATCTTTTCAGGTCACCTCGTTGAGGAAAGCTGACTGGAAAGTAGGTTAATGTTGACTAACGAAGAACAAAGTTGAATTCAACGTTTTTCTATGTCAACCTTATAAGTCGGTAGTACGTGCACGGTACTGTAATATCTGCTGTTTTTCAACAATAATGATAATAATATGCTCATATTTTGATAGGCTGCTCTATTAATCAATTATATAAATTGCAACATGCCCTAATTACACTTACACTACTTTCCATTTCACCTATTCAGGTAATGGATGGCATCTTTACTTCCAGTTAGAATGTTATCTGAATACTACAAGAAGATAATAGCGTTCATTTTTGGCCTTGGGCTTCTATTGGCCTTATTACGTGCAGGAAATTACCACAAGGAATACGAACAGACTACTTTCATCAGAAACTTCCAACCTGAGTCCAGGTACAGTGAAAACATTTATTATTGCCATGCAGAACCGTAATTCTCGGGAAGGGGGATATTGTGGGGACTGACCTTATAGTCTACCGGTTTGGATGACGTGGTGTGGCCCTGCAAGCTACTGTCACCCTCAGGGCTCTGTATATGAAAACCCAAGAGGATCCCTATGAATACTAGCGTAACTAAATAAATAGCAGAGCGTGCCTGCTAGCATAAGAACACGCTACCATACAATGAAGATGTATGTTGGTATGCCTAAGTTACCGGTGAAGTGAAATGTCGCAGGTAGCCTCGTGGGATATGCCAGCACTATAGGGGTAGGTTAATAAGATATACCAACATGACCACAGCAACAATCCAAGTGAGTTGGAACATTCCAAATAAGTTAGGAATGTGTTGCTGTTTGGTCGATAAACCTAATAAGTTAATGAGCAGACAAGACTACCTGGGTGGTTGGCAAGGAAAGTGATGCGCATGTGCTGGGTAGAAGATACCCAGTGAATAATTAGGTACATAATATGCATTGACTTTACCATAGGCAGTAATGCCGTAGCCAAAGCACGGGACCTAATGAATGCAATAAACTTACCAAGCAGGTGAGTTAGCTTTGGCACACAATGTGCTGATACAGTAGATAATGTATGGTACGTATGATTGATGTACATACAGTATATAGGCCTAATGTAACTTGCAAAGATAATAGAATCGCTTTTTAGCAGAATTGTAAAAATCCCACCCAATTTGTGGATAAGTGGCCTTGCCCCCCCCCCCCCCCACCCCCCTCCTCCTCTTTTATTTTCCCGGATGAGAATTACTGCCCTGATTAAAGCCAGGGATACCTGTACCGAAAGGGAGTGGGAGAGACTAAAAAAGAAGCTACTTTCTCAGTATAGTGAGAAACAATTATTTGAAATAGTTGAGGCAAAATGAAGAGCAATGGTATTTAAAAAAAAAAAAAGATATAATGAAATACATGGTTTATTCGTATATCAAAACTTGCATGTTTTAAAGTCAGGGGCGTAAGTAGCGTCGTTTACAAAAGAAAACTTTCCACAAAGAGCAATTCTTTTTCTCATGCAGTTGAGGGCACTTCTTTTCCCCCTTTGTCCCTGTGAGGAGTGATCTCCCCCAATTCTCTGTGGTACAGGCATCCTTGATTATACATGTAGCTTACTTAGTGCTTAACACCACAGCAGCAGTTGGTGACGTTACAAATGTGCCAAAAGTGGGGAAGAAAAATTGTGGGTAAAAGGAGGATTGGTGGAAAGACGAGTGGAGAAAGATTGAGAGGGAGGACGGTTATATCCACTTCTTATTGTCACAAGGATGTCCCATCTATTCTCATTCTCATTGTCACATCAGGGAAGTGACATATAGACGTCCCTGGTCACACCAAGATTGATCTGTTATACGAACATACCCTCTTATTGTGACACGAGTGCGGCAATGATGGACCACAAAAGGTCTGACAATGAGAGGCGAAAAAATTGCTGGTTAAAACGCTATTGGACGGCGCAACCCTCCAGCGTCCCAGTTGTAAGCTCAGCCCTCTTGAGCTACCTGCCTCCCAACAGAAGCAGTGTGTAATTTGAAAGCACAGTCATCTCCTATATATATATATATATATATATATATATATATATATATATATATATATATATATATATATATATATATATATATATATATATATATGTATATATATATAATATATATATATATATATATATATATATATATATATGTGTATATATATAAATATATATATATATATATATATATATATATATATATATATATATATATATATATATATATATATATATATATATATATATATATATATATATATATATATATATATATATATATATATATATATATATATATATATATATATATATATATATATATATATATATATATATATATATATATATATATATATATATATATATATATATATACATATATATAGGCCTTATTTGAATTTGACGAGGAATAATTCAAATCATGGTTTTACTTCTTCGTTCTTAATCACCAATGTCAGATATTGTATTCCAAGCCAAACCTGATACTTGTCTTAACATTTGTAGTTTTATTTTTCCAACTGTAAGTTCTCGAATCACATTACCAGACCTATAAAGAGCATTAGACCGAAAAGTGAAGGTGTAGTTTCAAGGGGTCCCCAAAATATCAAATGCGTATCTGGCACGCAGCGGTATTACATTTTTCTAGTTAATATGAATATTCAAGTGACCTCAGCCCTCACGTCATCTGTGGGCTATAGAGGCATGAAGTTTATCAATGTTTTGTGAATGATATATTTGTGAAATTCGCAAAAGCAACCTCCCTTACTTTTCAGTCTACTGCTCCTTTAAGCGTCAAAATATGAAACTTATTTGGTTACCATCTTCTTCAAATAACCATAGCATTTATTTTAAATACTTAATTGTTACTTTTTTTACAATTATTATTATCAGCATGTAATAGGGGGAAGTACAGTAGCATAAGTATTGATTATAATTGTTACATTCCATGTCATTTTTCCCCACCCCTAGCCAATAATTTGAGGTCTTCTATGGCATCTTTCCCACCCCTCTCCCAATAATTTAAGGTCTCCTGTGCCATTTTTGCTCACCTCTCCTCCAAACATTTGTAGTCTCCTATGGTATTTTGCTTTGCCCCTTCCACCAATAATTTGAGGTCTCCAATGTCATTTTGCCCCGCCCCTTCCCCAATAATTTGAGGTCTTCTATGGCATTTTTCCCCGCCCTTCAATCATTTGTGGTCTCCTACGGCATTTTGCCCTGCCCTTTTCCCCAATAATTTGAGGTCTCTAATATCTTTTTCCCCACCACTCCCCAAATAATGTAAGGTCTCCTGTGTCATTTTGCCTCACCCCTCCTGCAATTATTTGTGGTTTCCTATGGCATTTTCCCCTGCTCATTTCCCCAATAATTTGAGGTCTCCAATGTCATTTGCCCCACCCCTTCTCCAATAATTTGAGGTCTCCTATAGCATTTTGCCCCCGCCCCTTCCCCAATCCACTAAGGTCTCCTGTGTCATTTGCCTTGCCCCGCTCGAAATGATTTGAGGTTTCCTTTTGTATTTTGCCCCCGCTCCTCCCCCAATCAACTGAGGTCTCCTGTGTCATTTTCCTTTCCCCGCTCCCAATACATTAAGGTCTTTCATTTTTCCTGCACCCTTCCTCCAGTCATTCGAGGTCTCTCTGTCATTTGTCCCCGTTCCTTCACCAAATAATTTGAAATCGCCTATTATATTTTGCCCTGCCGCTCCCCCAATTTGAGGTCTCCCGTGTCATTTCGCCCAACCCCTATCCCAGTAATTTGATGCCTCCTATGAAATTGTGACCCGCTCCTTCCTACTGTATGTAATTTTATCCCACCCCTTCCCCAATAATTTGAGATCTATATTATTTGGCCTGCCTTCTTCCCTAATAATTCAATATCTCCAATCATGCAATGTCATTTTGCCCCTTTCATCCCCCAACAGATTTTGGTCTTTTACAACCCTGGTGGAACATGTCACATGTACCATCTGCATTTAATGTTACCCTGCGTTGCCATCTTACCGTTGAGCACAACCCTTGACAAATGCGTCTGCTTTGTGGTCGCCAACTTAGAAAAAAGTGGCGACCATGTTACCCCATTTCCAAAATTTTGATCGCCAAAATTGTAAAGTTACTAGCCAGTTAAAAAAAAGAAAACCTGTTTAAACTCTTAAATTTGAATGAAGAAACCCTTCTACCCACTATTGTATTTCTGCATGAATAATTTAGCTTCATACTTCATACCCGCAGTATGACAGATTTTTTGGTAACTGCAGTATGAAATTATACAATTTTGTTACCCGCAGTATAAAAGAAGTCAATTTTGATATCTGCAGTATGAATATTCAATGAAAATATTGTAAAAATGGACCAACAGTACATAATTAACACAGTAAAACCTCATTTTCTGGGACCTGCTCTACGAAAATGATAAAGAAAGACAATATTTTTTTCGCAAAAAATAAATAAATACATTTTTTAGTACAATATTTGTTTAAATTAAAAAAAGACACCTGCACTACACAAATGGTGCAAAAAGACACCTGCTCAGGCGGCACATATACCTTATATATGAAAGTTCCCCCCGAAAATACAAAATAGCTTTCAAAATATGGACATTATTTGCACTTTATTCTCACGAGTTTATATGGAACTTCCTCAACCAGTCAACTTATTTGCTTACATCGTACATATTCAGATATTGTGTCGGCGCCACGGGGCTTGTCAACTTGTGCGTACAAAGTTACGGTGTAAAAATTCGGGATTAGGATGCCATTAATTTTGGGGCAGTAAAGAAAAAAAGTATTTCATGCTACCAAAATATTTTTCTTACTCAAAGACACTTTTTTTTTTGTAGCCAGTTGAGACATAATCTTCTTTGGTCAAAGAACTTTTATTTTGGTCGCTAGGTGAGACATAACGTGTTAATTCTCTAGCGATTAAAATCATCATTTTTCAATTTTTGGTCGCCAAGATTTAAGTTTTCATCACCATGGCGACAAAAATTATCGAGGGTTGAGCATCAGACAAAGTTAATTTTGTGTTTCTTATCTGTCTTTTCTCTTCTAACAGATTGCACACCGCCACAACGAAAGAACGAAACTCTAAACAAAATGGCGACTTTGAGCTGACGTTACCAACCTTCAACACAATGGATTTCTACCCAATGTACAGAAACACCATGCCGAATTACTACATTCATTCCAAGGCGCGAAATTTAACATGGACCGACTACCACAACGGGGCCATGATATTCCTACATCACAATAAAGCAAGTGGCTCCAGTATCAAAGAGTGTTTGGGGCATCTAGCACCATCATTTAAACCCAAGCGGTTTTTTCAAATTCTATCAAGCGACGAACGGTTAAGGCTAGAAAGTGATTTAAGTAATAGACGTCTACCTTTCTCAAACGTATCGCTTATGGCTGGAGGCTATTCGTTTGGAGTCTGTGAACAAATTCCTGAATTTAAATGTTCTTATTTTACGTTCTTACGGGACCCGTATGATCGCGTCATATCCTCATTTTTCTATTGTAGGGAACGCCCAAGGGACCAGCTTTGTGGTCAGCTAAACGTTGCATATTTTAACATAAAGGAATGGGCCATATACCAAGGCAGTTACTTCTTCCGACAACTCCTCCTTCGTCCTGAATTTTGTAAAAAGGATCCCAAGGTTGCCGAATGGTATTTAGATTCATTTCGCGGGAAATCAAATTTTTTAGCCATAGCTGCAGATTTTAATTACAGCTGTTGGCTCCAAGAAAAAGTCATACATAGTCATAGAATATTAGACAAAGTCGTATTAGACAAAGTCGTATTCGATGAAATACTTCATTTTGTCCTAGAAAATCTGGACGAATGGTTTTCTTTCATCGGACTGACCGAAGATTTTGATGAATCATTAAAACTGCTGGAAGGAGTCTATCATTTACCTTTTTATTCAAAATGCCGAGGGACTTCGAAAAATACACTTAGATCAAAAAATCCTAAAGCACAACAACAATACGAATATTTAAAACAGATGTTGAAAGAAGATTTAATGGCTGATGTGGATGTACGCGAAGCTTTACGTTATGATGCAAGAATATATGAAAAAGGTCAAGAAATATATCGGAAACAAAGAGACGCTTTTGAAGCTCTATAAACAGCAGATTTGAAAGGTCTATGAACGACAGTTTTAAAACTCTATGAACGCCAGTGACGGGACCAGACTGAACTGTATCTGGGGTAACATGCAAGGAACAGTGAGTGATCCTTTCCAAAACGGTGCATATGTGGGGGAAGGGGAGTGTGTGGGGGGGGAACGAGGCTGAACACAGGTGTTGAACATAATTTGATCAAAGATGCCGCAAGGAACACTTGCAAGTTGCTGGAGATCAGGAGTGAAGCCCTTTATCGTGCCCTGCGATTCTGGGGCATTTGGTAAGAACAAAACTCTTAAGGAAGGGGGAGGGGAGGGGAGCGAGCTGAACATGGGTGTGAACATAATTTTGCCAAAGATGCCACCACGTGCACTTACTGAAATATTGGGGTTGGGGAGCTGAACATGGGGGTTGAACTATAGGAGTTTTTTTTGCCAAAGATGCCACTATTAGAATTTGTTGGATCAGGGGTTGAACATAGAAAGCCCCTATTAGTTTGTTGGATCAGGGTGACTAAAGCCCTGATATTTCGAGGATTTGATATTAACTTGAATACAATCTATCTTTGTCTAATACTGTTATTGTGAAAAGTAATTCTATTTCGAAATATATTATTATACTTAATATTCGTGTCGTTTAAAATGAATTAAAGAGGCGGTGTCATCTCAATACAAATCACAATGACGTCAGTAAGTACAGGAGCAGTACTTACACACGTCATCAGAAATTAATTATCATCTAATTATTACAATCGTTCAGAGATTCAGTACACCGTATATTATACATTGTGTGTATGAAGATTAGTAGGTGCATGCTCGTTCGGTATGTACAGTATTCGACGTAATAGAGACCTAGGGCGATTACGAAAATAGCATTGCACCTCTTTTTAGGCACAAAGTTTGTTCCTCATAAGCGCCCATGCTCCGGGACGCGTACAGTGTGCTTTTTGAGCTGTGTGAACTGGTGAATTGGATCTAGCCCCGCAATAACCACCACAAACAGTGGCGTAGCCAGGATTTTTATAGTGGAGGGGTGAGGGGTCGGGGGGGTTGAATTGAACCGACACGATATTTAGTGGTGTAGTTAAGGTGACACCGAAGGTGAAACTTTCAGCGCAAAGCGCTGGATTTGTCGTTGTGTCCAGGGGCCCACTTAAGGGCCCCTGGTGGGGTCTAGGGACGAAGCTCGGGGGAGGGTCCAATGGGCAAAGCCACCGGAAGTTCTCGCAAAATTGACATTTCAAGAGCAAAAAAGCCTCATAACGCATGATAAGAAGGTGTATTACAGACAACATATACCGGTATATACTTATATATATATATCAGTATAAACAAGTTAAATTTCATGTCAAAGAGAGCTATAATACACCATATACAAAACACAAAGCGCTTTGACTTGTGGGCGTGGGATCCAGGAAGCGAAGACTTGAAAGGCTCTCGCAAAATTGACATTTCAAACCTGTCACAACGCATAGTAAGAAGGTGTACTAATCAAAATTCATGTCAAAGAGAGCTATAATACACCATATACAAAACACAAAATTATGAAAACACATGTGGAAGTATATGTTTACGTTTGTACATTGTTAGGTTTATCGTTACTCGTTTAATATGCATGGGTTGCCTAAAAGAAAGGTTTTCAATAATTGTTGTCAAACATTTAAAATGAGCCTGTGTATTACGTGCCTTCCGACACCCATCTCCCCCTCTATTCCCCCCCCCCCCCTCTTACTTCATGTATTTAAATACAAAATTGCACAAATGTTTAATATATTATTACTAAATAACCTTTTTCTAAGAAAGTGCCCTTTTGAAATTAAAAACGTAATAAGCACCTGGAATGTCAAAGCTTATTGGACTGACGTCACTAATCCGAACCGATGGATTAAAATCTGAACTAACGGATTACAATCTGAACGGACTTTATTATGCATTCATTAGAAATGTTGATTTTTAATATTCTATAGATTAAAGACTGATACGCACTAACAGTGTCGTGGTGGCTGGGGGGAGCAACTTCCCACCAGTGAAGCTTTCTGAGAGGATACTGAATGCCTACATGGGCGCAAATGTTGTCCTTAGAAAATATCTTTCGTACTTTTTATTCCGCACTGTGTATCATTACAAAACAAAGCATTTGCTCGTGGGCCCCTAAGAGGGCCGGCGGACATGTCCCCTTCCCTACTTTTTCGTAGACTTTTAAAAAATCAGTGCATTTTGAGGAAAACTTGTTTCTTGTCTTCTCTACTTTTTGGAAAAGAGGATGTCCCACCACTTTCGGGATGAGAATTACAGTCCTGCACCCTAACACGGCTTCAACCTTGGAGTTGACATAATATTAATCAGTTTTTCGCTCTAAAAATCGCGAGAAATCCAGGGCTTTTAAGCCTTCCAGGAGGGAGCTTCGGTCTTAGATTTGACACAATTTTAATCAATATTCTGCAATCAGATTCATGTGAAACACAGGACTTTCGGGACTTTTCCCCCTGGACCCCTACCAGAGCTTCGCCCATAAAATTTGAAACTGGTAATTTCAAGATATTTCATAAGCGGTGCCATCTAAACAACGGTGCATGCAATTTAGATCAAGGTCCCCAACGTATAAATCTTATAGGCATTTTTATTTGGAGGGAAGGGGAGGGGGAGGTGGGTGATATGCCTGAGCCACAGACAGTGAAACATGACCTACTGCGCACTAAGGCCCCTTTTGACCGAGTGTTCTTTTAAAGTACCTGTTTCACAGTGTATGCAATAAATTCTGATTAGGATAGCACCTTTCCAAAAAGTGTACACTTTGATTTGGAGTTTTGTGTCTGTGGTCCATGTTTTGCACAGAAAAGTATTTATTGTCCATCATACAGGGAGGTTTTGGACAGTTTTGAAGGAAACTATCCTCACTAATTGGTTAGGCTTAGGGATAGGCTTCGTAACCTCCCTGTGTGTTGGGCAATATATTACTTCTTCTTTTGTACAGAGGGAACCTCGTCCGAAGAAAATTATCTTTGTCATTGTTACATTGTTACATTGTTGCATTGTTACATTGTTACATTGTTACCTACTTTAACAGAATACATTCCTAAATTTCCTGGAAATTGGTGACTATTTCCATGAAGTTCTGAAATACCGATCAATACGAAGTAAAAACAGCTTCTATTTTTAAAATGGGTTTATATTGTCAAAATGGACTGGAATAAAGCCTTCACATTACCACTATACTCCTTTTTGGTACTTTAAAAAAGCCCTGTACAGCTAACAAAATTTGGTTTGCTTTTCTGGTACATAGTTTATTAAGTACCAAAAAGGAGTATAATGGTAATGTGAAGGCTTTATTACAGTCCATTTTGACAATAGAAATCCATTTTGAAAATAGAAGCTGTTTAAAACTTACTACGCAAGAATTAAAACCAAACGCAGAGCCCATAGGTGTAGTAACTGTGGAAGAAGAAGAGGAGGGGGGGGTGCACTTGTCTGAAAACTGACAAAAGTGCCCCCTTTTGGAAATGAAATCTGCCTCTCAATTACTGTCCAAGGTGCAAGAACTGGTGGAAAATGCGCACACTTTAGAAAAATATTACAAAAGTGCCCATTTCAATATGAAGTCCCTTTTACTTTGTTATTTGGGGATCAATAACTCTGTCCGCAGACTGGGGGACATGTTATTATTTAAGAAATTCCCCCTAACTGGTCGTAACCCCACTTTTTTAAAGTTTCCTATACCCCTGGATGGGGCCTCGGCACAGGTTTGGGAATAGGAGCCAGGACCAGAGTTATATGAAGCCTGGTATTCCCCTCCCCCCTTTTGAGGATTTCACTTTCCCGGTCGTATGTTTTCTTCACGGTTGGAAAATTATGAAATAAAATGGAACAAAACTGGCCAAATTGAGGTAAAAGTCCTGCCCCTTCCCCCCACCCCTTGCCCTTTGAGGGTTTAGTATTTTCTTCAAGTTTGGGAAATTATTGAAATAAGATTAAACCAAATTGACCAAAGTATGAGTTGGCAACATGTCCCGAAAAATGAAGCAGCAACGTTTGATGGAAGCTTCCGTTTGCAACCTGGACATTTTTGAGGTTCTTAGCCCCTGAGGGGTAATGCTTCCCCTACCCCTGCTAGCCCCACTGCTTATCTGGGACGGAAATGAGAATTCACAGAAACTATTTGTCAATATGAAGGAAATTTTGGTAAAAGTAAAACATATTTTTAGCAAATTGATAGGAATTTTAGGAAATTTCCAAACCAGTAGCAATGCTTACTTTACCTAAGCTATTTTCCCACCTTTATCTGTCAATTTTGGTGAGTTTCCTCATGAAAGGTAGAGACGAAATTCATGGGATAGGGGATTGCCCAGCTTTCCAGTGGTCCGGGTTATAGAGCCCATAAAAATGAAGAAAAGGAATATGCGTTCAAACAATGTGGCCCCCGAAATTGGCCCCATAATTCACCTGTTGAAAATGGCGAAAACAGTGTAAAATATTTCTTATTCATAATTTCCCCGAAATGGGGGCCCGGATTTTCAGTTGGCTCCGGGCCCCACAATCCTCTCAGCAGCCCTGGCAACGACTTCATTTATTCAAGTGAAACTCTACCATTTGAATCTGAAGTACTGATTATCCATCGGTAGATCTAAGCCTGCAGCACTTAGTTTGCTGGGGGTCGCACCCCCTAAAAACATATGTTATCATTAAGACGTTCATCTCCCTGTCTTTGGCAAAAATTAAAGGTTATAGATTTTGAGCCAAAATTAAAGACTTTTGGCCTTAAATTGTAATTTATTTCCAAAACTAGATTGTTGGTCCACAATTGGGTAGTTTTGGCTACAACACTTTCTTTTTTCTTTCTTTTTTTGGAGGGGAAGGGGGTGGTGGCTATCCGCCAGCCTGAGTAATTCCCGCCCCATCCCATACACATGCCACTGTCGCTTTCGTCCTCTTTTCAGTATTTTTAATTATGAATAATTTAAGCTGACGGAATTATTTAGTCCGTTGTCCGGTCACGTGTAAGAGTCCTATAAATTGATGTTTGCATGATTATGAAAAGTTTGTTTTAATGTTAGTATCATCACAGCAAACTACGAGGAACTGCAGGGTTTGGTAGATTATCCAACAAATCAAATAAGTTTAAGAAAGAAAAAAATCCAAAAAGTCAAGAAAATTCCAAATTTTGAAAGGGGTCATTTACTAGTGGGTCCAGGGTTTTTTCTGTGAGGGGTAAAATGTACCGAAAAGCAAAACAAGACAAAACATATGATTTCAGGAGAATACATGGAAAATATCACATGGTACGAACGTCATCAGAAAAATATTTTTTATTTTCTTTTTATTCTCCATCAAGCAGTCTATGCTTTTGAGAAAAGGCCAGAAATAATCCAAATAAGATATAGAATACAAGTCTCCAAACAACCCCCTCCCCCCCCCCCCCCACCCCCTTCTTTTCTCACCACATAAAGGCAAACTATCAAATACAATTAAAAAAGCCCGTTTAAATTCAATTTGGCTATTCTAAAAGCCAATTATACAGCACGGACTGACGTATCCCCGACTTCAGTGCATGAGGGATATATCTAGAGGAAATAGCATCCTCGTGATGGGGACAATCCCGCTGGCTCACTGTCATCACTACCATCACGTCAGTGGTGGTTTGGAGGGAGCCGAGGTCCTCTTTTTGAAATTAAGTGAAATTTAGGGGGCGATGGGGCCCAAAATTGTTTAGAATGGCCAATTTGGGGGCCCTTAAGGGGGTCCTACGTCGTTGATTTTCAGGCTATTGATAAATGGTTTCGATTCCTGCCAATAATAACCCCCTCCATACACACACACACACATTCGGTAGGTAAATTTTATTTTGTGATTAATCCCCCACCCCATACACACACACTTTCGGTGGGCAAATAAATACCCATTTGTATTTCCATTTCCATGCAAGAGAGTCAGTAGCATAACGTGCAAGAAAGTGAATAATGTGCAAGAAAGTGCGTGCAGAAAAGTCAATTAATTAAACTGTACAAGAAATGTAAGTGACTTGGTAAACTACCGTTATTCACTTTCTTGCACGTTAACTATCAGTTTTTTGACATGTTTCATGTCTTTAGTTCATTTAAAGAGGCGGTATCGTCTTATGTGCACAATATTTAGATTTCCTTTCAAATTTTTTGATTGATTGAAATTTTGCTGCGCGATTCGTTGTCTCGTATTGCAAGGTATATACTAAAACGCCTTAATGGTAACCACACGAGATAGCCCAGATGGTTGCGGCGATCGCTAATAACGTTTTTTTTTTTTTTTTTTAAATCATGTCGTGAGTTCAAGCCCCGGTAAAATCGTTTATTTTGACTTTTTGCTTTCATCTTCTTCTTCTTTCTTTTTTTTCTCAGTAATTTTCATTTGATGACTACCATTGTAGTATTATAATACTAAAATTTCACTTTCGCTTTCTGACAAAAAGCATTGAAAAAAACAAATAAGTTTCTCGTCACAGTAACGTAATGCGCTGTGTATGTAAGTCTGCACACACAACGTACATGCTATAGTGTCTGGCTGTACTGTGTATTACAAACAGACAGAGGATCAGATCTTGCCTCCACAACCGGAAGTGACGTCAAAATATAGTATCTCCCATTTTTACCGTATTTTACTAAGACGAGCTTCCCTCTTTAAAAACCAGCAAAAAAAGGGGGAAAAAACCAACTATATTACAAAACATTTTCTCATGATTATTTTCCTTCCAAATCTTTTTCAAATCACTTCCCTATTACAACGATTCTATGTGAAATAAAAGAAAAGTCCCTAAATCTAAAGATGTATTACAAATTAAAAGTAATACACTTTTGATTATTTCCGCGAGAGCGGAAAGAAAGAAATGATGACATATGACAGACTTGTAATAGCAATAATTGTTAATAGCATATATTTCTGACACTTGTATGGCAAATATGCAAGTTGATATAAAAAAAACAATTAGGTATTCTTTTACAAGTTGTACGACAAACTTTTTTCATGATAGGTATACAAAAGTAAATGGCAGTGTAATAGGAGGAAATTTAAGAAAGATAGATTATGTTTTTATTGATATGAAATAAAAAAAAATGCACACAAAGTGATAGTTTCCAAAATCACTACTTTTTCAGTAAAGTAGGAAAAAAGTTATCTGTGCCATACCGCGCGGAGCTTTAATAAAAAAAATGTCCAACAGATATATAGTTTTTTCTTATGTCTCTTCAAATTTCGGATACTCCTCAAGAAACAACAAGAAGATTAAGAACAAAAAAACAAACTATTACACTCTCATTCAAAATAGGAATGACCATATTTTGTATACCTCTTACACTCCAGCAACACAACTTTAGATTTCACGACCATCTTGACAAGAGCAAGAGGCTTTGCTTTTCCAGCTCCAGCTCCAGCCCCAGCTCTTTCCAAAGTGCTTGCTTCCCCATCAAATGAAAGTACCTGATACACTTGGGACACGAACAGCTCTTCCCAAAGTGCTTGCTTCCCCGTCAGATGATAGTACCTGATACACTTGGGACAAGAACAAAAGAACTCGTCCTTTGTCCCAGGCTTTTCCATCGTGGGGCTCTTTTAAAAGTTAAAAAGGTTTAAGCGGGAAGTACCGGGAAAAGTTTGTAAGTTTGGTTTCTCCTCAGCCCCCTGTAGTAGTAATCCTTCATAACTTTGTATGCCTTTCTACAGTCAAATTCCCAGCTGCTTTCATTTATTTCTCGGGCCACGGGTGCCGACCATCTACCAGTCTACTTTTGATTCTAAAAAGTTTTCGAGATGAAGGTCACCATACTGGTAAAAGGGGGCCATGTCATGGGTGCTCAACCTTTGGTCATTTGTATTAGCGCAGTAGCCAGGTAGCGACGGAACTGACCACCATTCGTGGAAAAATGGTAAGGTCCCTTGAAACACTCTGTGTTTAAGTCTTCAAACTGAAGCAGAGCCCCCACCATCGTAGAATGCAATTGAAGCATGGCAATCGCCGTGGTGGGGGTGTGCCGCCCGAGTAGGTGCCTTTTTGTACCATTTTCGTAGTGCAGGTGTGTGTTCTTTACTATAAAAATATTGTACTAAAAATTACTATTATTATCATTTTTTTTTAAAGTAAAAATGATTGCCTTTTTTCATCATTTTCGTACTGCAGGTCCCTACAAAATGAAGTTTTACTGTGTTAATTTTGTACTGCTGGTCCTTTTTTACAATATTTTTTGTTAAATACTCATACTGCAGGTATCAAAATTGACTTCTTTTATACTGCGCCGTATCAAAATTGTATAATTTCAAACTGCAGTTACCAAAAAATATGTCATACTGCGGGTATGTATTTCGTTTGGTAGGCTGCCCACCCCTATCACTTTTAGTATAAAGTGCCCCCACCCCTCCACCTCCCCCACCCGGTCCGCCCACCTACATGCACCATAAATTGAGTATTTATTGACATTTCTTCACAAATTGAACAGCTGCGAACTGAAACTAATAGTGAAACTAATAGTGTTCTATCCTATACTTTTAACAAGTTTTCGAACTGTCCAACATACTGTATGCAACTGCAGCCTCTATACTGCTATAGCTCTTTACTTCCACTGTATCGTTCATATCTATTTTTAATCATTTCCTATTTGGCTGTAAAAAAGATTGTGCATCGTTATTGCTATGGGAAAGTACGTTTTGCAATTGTTTCCAATCTGGCTGAATAGGATTTTTCAGTTTGTTGACCGTAATCTGGTAAACTACCTTTAAATTTTTGATTGACTTGTACTTTTTGACGAGAGAAGATCTCAGAGTTAGTTGAACGTACTTTACTTATTCCAGTAAGCTATGCAGCTATATATGTGTGAGAAGTGACCTCAAAATTAGTTATCAAGGAATGCATTGACAGTGAGCATAATACTTTTAAACGGTTTTAGTGATCAATTATAAGCGCTTCCCAGGTATTTACTTCAAGAAAACGTAACGTTGGCATTCGTTTTAGGTAAGATTTTCATCTTAAAATGTATATTCTTGTACTAGTAAAGGGAGCGGTGGAGGGAGTGGTGGGTGCAGTAGGGGCGTTGGAACATGGGCGCGTTCCACCACCTCGTGCAGTAGGGGCGTAGGATCATGGGCGCGTTCCACCACCTTATTCAAAGTGGCAACAATTAATCCCTCTGTCTGTTTGTTGTATGGAATACGCCCATTGCTACGAGGAGTTCCCAGTGACCAGTATCCATCTTTATTATGTGGCCTGACAAGATGCACGTTGCCTGAGATATTTTGAAACACAGTGAAACATGTAGTGCCCCTACCCTCCGACACACACACACATACATGTGTAGACCCTCCAACTGATGACGTGGGCGTAATCCTATATAACTGGTGACCAATCACCCATTCATGTGTAGACCCTACAACTGATGACGTGGGCGTAGTCCTATATAACTGGTGACCAATCTTATACAACACACAAATGGGATGGCGGTATTAGGAAATTAGGTTACAACCGTATCTTTAACTTATCCTATATAACAGGTGACATGTACCGAAATGCGAAACTACTGAACTAGAGTAGTGTTTTAGTAATACAGCCATTTTTAGAACTAAAAACAACCGAGGACTTCCTCGGTTGTGTACGTGTCATCGCTTTGAAGGTGTGTAAATATACGATGTCATCAGTTGGTAGGTCTAAACATCTTCACGCACACACATACACACACACACACATAGGGTCCAAATTATGTTGCAGTAAAAGGTCCAAATTTGTGTTCTTCAGTAAACTTTAGCCTGTCATAATAGACAACGATTTTGACATACTTTTCTCAAATAGGATACCATATCCCCCTTCCCCTCCCCAACTTCGGAAAGGTCTCACCCTTGGAACAATCAGAACCGTAGGTGGTTACATTTTCTGCCAGTGAAACGCACTACCAAAATTGTTGGGGGTGGTGTAACGTTTTCGAATCGTTCACGTCGTTTAGTGTACGGGTGATCATCAGTTTTTTTGTTTTTTTGCTCCAGGTTAGTGTGTTACGTACTTATGCATCATGATGACAAAGAACTACCGGAAGACATTTTTGTTTCTAATCGTGTCATGTATTGTTGTTGCCAAGTACCTTATAAAAGCAAGGATTATGGATTCAGGTGGTTATTTACCGAATTATTCACCTGTTAAGGCAAGGTGAGTTTGATATCATGCATCTACTGTCATTGTCGCACATCATCCTCGGCCTCATCCTCATCCTCACCCTCATCCTCATCCTCATCATCATCATCATCCTCATCCTCATCCTCATCCCCATCATCATCATCATCATCATCCTCATCCTCATTCTCATCCTCATTCGTCGTCATCGTAAATTTCCATCTCTTTCCTTATTACTCACATACATGTATATATTTTAAGCATTTGTGATAATCAGAGCGTTGACACTCCTAATGTACAGTCAAATGTTACAGCTTCTGTGATAACGGAAAATTGTTTTCCATTTTAGGGCCCCCAACACAGGTTTCATATTGAGGGGCCAACACCCACGTAATATTTCTTGTGTGAATAATTAACACAACTAAGGCCTAATTGAAAACCACTGCTCTTTAAAATAATGAATGGGAAGGAAGGAGCGGGGGAGGGGCGAAGCGTGAAAGCTCACCGTTTCATTAAATGATAGACATTAGTGTTGTAAAATTCATATCACGTCATATATATATATATATATATATATATATATATATATATTTTTATATATATATACATATATATATACATATATATATATATATATATATATATATATATATATATATATATATATATATATATATATATATATATATATATATATATATATATATATATATATATATATATATATATATATGTATATATATATATATATATGTATATATATATATATATATATATATATATATATATATATATATATATATATATATATATATATATATATATATGTATATATATATATATATATATATATATATATATATATATATATATATATATATATATATATATATATATATATATATATATATATATATATATATATATATAAATATATATATATATATATATATATATATATATATATATATATATATATATATATATATATATATATATATATATATATATATATATATATATATATATATATATATATATATATATATATATATATATATATATATATATATATATATATATATATATATATATATATATATATATATATATATATATATATATATATATATATATATATATATATATATAGTTTAAAGTTGTATCTTAAACGTGTGAAAACGTTTGTTGCTATTAAAGTCCTCTTTGACATAATATAAATTTGATGTATAGTGATATTATTTATGTTCATTTGTTTCAGAATTATAATGTCATTCCTTGCCATGAGAAATACGTATGCAAAGTATCAAACAAATAACAGCGAGAAGGACTTTCTGCCACGCTCGGGAAATTCTTTCCCGAACTTTTTCATCCACGCCAACGCATACAACCTAAGCTGGAGCGAATATAGAGAGGGAGCCATTGTGTTTCTACATCATAACAAAGCAGCAGGATCGAGTGTTAAAGCTTGCTTGAAGGGTTTTACAAAGAGTTCTGAAATAAAAGGCAATTTGTTATTAATGAACAGCGGTGGTAGACTGTCTTTGGAGGCAGAATTACGGAACGGATATTTATCTGTCAACGATGTATCGTTACTAGCTGGTGGGTATTCATTCGGTATTTGTCGGAAAATACGAAAAAACTGTTCGTATTTCACTTTTTTGAGAGATCCATATGATAGAGTTATTTCTTCGTATTTTTACTGTCAAAAAAACGTGGACCAGTTGTGCGGGCCAGTCAATGCATCACGAACTGATATTAGGACATGGGCGATTTATCAGGGAAGTTATTTTTTCGCGCAATTGCTTGTACATCCTGTATATTGTGAACGCGACCCGACCATTGACCAATGGTTTCTTGATATTGCGCGTAGAGATTCCTTAGAAATGACTTCTTCGCACACAAGACTGCGAAGCTGCTGGTTGCGACAAATGACCGTTCTGAGAAAAAAATTAACAACAGAAAATTTAGAAAATATTCTTTCGTATTGCGTAAACAAGTTGGAGTACTGGTTTTCAATGATAGGACTCACAGAAGTATTCGATGTTTCGCTAAAAATGCTTGAAAAAATATATCATTTACCTTTTCATTCACAATGCAAAGGCACAAAGGTCAATAAAAATAAGTTCAGAATGGATACTGAACGTTCCCACGCACATACAGATACAATTTCAGAAATGAAGCATATTTTAATCAATGACCCGGATGTTCGTGAAGCATTATACTATGATATTCAGATTTATAAGAAAGGAAGAGAAATATTTCAAAAGCAAATGAAGATTTTTGATTCCACATAATCTAGTAAGCTGTTATTTCTTCTTTTGAATGAACCTCATTTATGGTAGGACAGTTACGTTTGGCCAATGTTGGCAAAGCATTGTGGCAACAACATTCAGACATTAGGGCAAGTTTGGCAAAGCGTTGGACCAATGTTGGCAAAGCGTTGATGATAAACCACTTTGGATCTGTCTTTGAGGGTTGTCAGCTCGTATAGTGGTGATTTCAATTTCTAGAGGCTTTTTTCATAATCTGTTGTCATATCATTCTATTTTTATTGTATTTATTTGTTGGCTGTTTGACTATAGGCTACACTTGAAATGGCTAACATAGGGTGCATAGGAAAAAAACCTCCAATTTGGTTGAATTTTGATTCTTGCATCCATGGTCATAAAACTCTTAAAAATTGCAAGATAAATTCGTTAAAGGATTAGTTCAGTGGTCAAGCATGGTCATCTTATATTAAAGAGGACTTCAAAAGAAACAAAATGGTGAAGAAAGCATTCAAAATCTTATTCCGTTAGGAAGATATTCAAGTGTAAAGTTTGGTATCATTTGTGTAGAAACGACTGAAATCAGACTATTTGTAATGTCATAGCCTTAGATTCCTCAAAATCTTTATGTATTCTAAAGAAAGTTTATTAATTTTTTTCAATATTTAAATTATTTTCCCTCAAACTTTTTTCAGGTGGTATATTATAAATACCCTTCCTAGATTCAGTTTTACTACTTTTTTGACATATCCAATGGTTTAGAAGCCACAAAATTGACGTTTGTTGATGTACATGTGCATTATCCTTTCATTTCCGGCTGCAGCAGAAGAGGGTATCATTAGACCTCCGTGGTGTAGTGCTTAGTGCTTTGTCCTTCCACCCGCACTTCCCGGGTTCGTATCCCGGTGGGTCCGCAACCAGTGAGTTCACAACTGGTTATCAAAGGCCGTGGTCGTCTTGATATAATGTCCAGCACTGGATGCTTTCGGGACGTTAAACCTTGCTATGCTATGTTATGTGGTCTATGGAGCTAACCATGCATTGGCCAGCTAAGTTGCTTTACTTTATCTAAGTACCTTTATATTCTCTTAGTACCTTTACTATGTACTTATGTTTATCATGTCTTTATTATACCATGCACGTTTGCCTTGTAATTCTATTACCTTTGCAAGTTATATTATAATATGTATGTACATCAGTTCTATTTACCATACTTCAACGCATTGTGTGCCAAAGCTAAACTCATCTGCTTGGTATACATTGCTTATTGCATTCAGTAGCCCCCATGCTTCTGACCATGGCATTTGTGCCTACGGTAAAGCCAATGCATATTATGTACCTAATTATTCACTTGGTATCTTGTGCCCAGCACATGAGCATCACCTTCCCTGCCGACCACGTGCGTAGTCTTGTCTGCTCATTCACTTATTCGGTCAATCGACCAACCAGCAACACATTCCTAACTTACTTGAAATGTTCTCAACATACTTGGATTGTTGCTGTGGTCATGTTGGTATATGCTATTAACCTACACCTAGTGCTGGCAAATCCCACTAACCGAAATCTAAGCTACAGAAATGAATAATTAATTATTGATATTTAAAAATAAGTTATAAGTTATACATTTCTATGTTCTAGCTTAACTGGACTGAAACACTTCTGGACTGAAACGCTTGGAATTTAGCAACAACTCTTTCTCTTGTTCATTTAGAAGAAAATTATTTAAGCAATGCAGATAACTTGAATATCATATGATCAAATTTGTGTTATGTCTGTATGTACTTGTTAAATTATTACTTATGTGCAAGATAGCGTGATAGATACACAGACAATTCTGATTTACAAATAGTTGTGGCACGTGCAATTAATGTTTAAACTTAGGAACATAAAAGAGCAACCTTCTTATTAGCTGACATATATTTCCATTTCTGATCACTTGACCTGTATTCTAGTTCTGCTGTGCGTGTTATTGTCCTTTCACTCGAAAAATAAAATGTAATTAGATAAATGATTTGTATACACAAGATTTACCTGGAAATATTTTTCAAATAATATTTATGTTTGTCAATGTTTGTAATAAATAAAGAATAGTAATCTAAAATTATGCATTCAGTAGGCGAGAAGATGTAAATAAATAATCAGGCAATTTAGACATAAAGCATATGTTCATTTAACTAAATAAACAGTAAGTTACCCTTTGTGGAAAAGTTTTACACAAATGTATGTATTAAGAGAAATAATTATCTGAAGTAATACAGTTATTTTGTTTCCAAATTATCATGAATATTTTATCAAAAATATATTTTGGCATCGCATTAAGCAGACATTTCCAGGCTTTTTGATTAAAGTCATGTGTGACACAGTTATACGCAGGTCTTTATCCTGCCTAATGATTTAGTAAAATGTAGACCAGGTTATTATTCCTTTTTTCGTAAAATTTAACAGCAAGAGCCATGAAATGTATTATGTATTTGCTCAAGAAAGTCATATAATATTTCTATATAGGTTGTTATAGAAATCCAGTTTGTTTTGACTTTGACAACTATGGCATCCGTGTAATGCCCCGCGATAGTACGCGGACTGACTCATTTTATTTGTGTGTGTGGGGAGGAGGGGGTTCAATTACACTACGTGATATATTCAATTTTTATGTTTTTATAGTAATGACAGAAAGCGTGACGTCATTCGGCTTATATTTTATATAGGCCGAAGGCCGAGAGTCGAAACTCCTATACCTACAGTATTACAAAATCATGATACTTTTTTAAAGTCAGCCATTGATGTTGGTTCCAAGTGAGGGCAGTAGAGAGTCAAGCATTTCAAAAATAGAACATACCAAAGAAATGTGTAAATTAAATATTCTAGAAAAATTGTTGATTAAAAACATTTTACAACATATTTAATTTTATTATTACTTTTTGTGCACTTTTAATTCAATAAACCAATAAATTTATAAGTCATTAACTAAACAAATTTGTTTTTGACGTCATCCATGAATCAAGTGCAAGAAAAAAATGACAAACCATGCACATAGTGCAGATACTTTTCGCGATACCGGTACGGTACAGTACGATGCCAATGTGTTTATTACTCTTTGTTTTACGTCTGAACATGGCAGATTGAAAGGTTAAAGGAATTACTGCCTAACCTTATCGAAGTTTGGGCATTACGCCTAGCCTAGTTGGTGAAGGTCGGCCAACAGCATAGGTCTATTTAGCGAATAACGTTGGCGATGGGCCGGCCCTAGCCACCTGTACACCCCCGGTTTCGTAGTAATTGTAGTCTGCCTGTTTTTATTCTATAAAAGCTAGGCGTACGCAGTCAGACATTTGTGATCCTAGAGATTTACAATGTAATATCAACCAAGGTGGATCTATGCCTAGTTATTGAAGCCTACTTTAGGCTCGGGATTATCGAGTAGTATGAAAAAGGTTGAAGAATTCAAGTTGCCAACTTAACCTATTCAAATTCAGACCTACTGTAGCCGTTAGGCCTACAAAAAGGCCGCATTCTTGTTAGTTATAAATTCTAATCATTTACCATCGTTTGACCATAATTTCTTTCACTTTAACCCGTTTCTGTATGCTGACAATGTAAAATTGCTGTTGTTTACTGGTCTGCGACCTCACAAACGCCACCAGTAATGTCAAAAAGTGTATTGTGGGATATGACTAATAGCTTCATTCTTGCAAGACTACATACAAGTTAGAACTTGACTTAACATTAAACAGTTAGATAATTCAATTGTGTGTAGGGTAAAGAAAGAATAATAATACAGAAACTATACATCAATTAACTTAAATAACTGGTACAGGCTACATGAAATGGTGTGTAAATTTAGGTTTTTAAAAACAGATTAACACATTATTTTGCCATTAACTTCTAAAATGTATTCCTATAAATTTTCATGTACATTTATGATAGAGGAATTGGGACTTCATTGTGGTGGTAACAAATTTACAAGCTTTGACATCACAAATTTGATTTTCTGCAATGATCACCTGTATAAGTTTAACTTTAACAACTGGTAATCAACTTTACAAACATTCTTGACAATTTTTGTTATGAGACATTTTCTGTGGATCAACGTACTGCCATAAGTCATCTACTGTACTAAATACTACAGCTTTAGGTGAAATCAGCAAACTTTGTAAAGTGATGTTGATGTAGGTATAGATATACCACAGTATGTTATTATTTCACAATATGAGTTTTTAAGAAAGAAACAGAAATCAACAAAATCTGAGCTTCTTCCTATGCAGTCTAACAACTATAGATCCCCATGGTTTTAAAGTGTGGCCTATGTTTAACTGAGTTAAGCCTAGTAGAGAACAGTGTGATTTTTCATGTCTATTTACTGCAAATAAAAGCCTGGTCTGCTGGTTGTCATGTTGAATTTTTACTTGGGGTTTGTGTCTTTTTTGGTTAGGCAGATACAATTTTATGTATGAAAAGGGTACACTAAAATTACTATGTCATATCCTCATAACCTGATAATAGTACATTCCACTACCAAGAAAAATCATTATACATGTGCCTGGAGTCAGAAAACAGTTGGACAAGGTAGTGTGTCTACACAATGATATACAAATATTCAGCTTACTAATATCTGGTACAAAATTAATTTACATTGCAAAAAATATTCATACTCTGTAGTACAGTCAATGATTTTTAACAATCATACAACAAAAAAGTTGGAATACTATTGCACTGTAATAATTTGTTCATTAAATACCAAAGGAAAAACCAATGAGAGCAGAACTAAAGATTGCTTATCAATGAGAAGAGAAATTGCATAAAGCAAAATTTTCAAGTAGAGCTTTTTTATCTTCCCAACTAAAGAGCTTGAGAAACTTTTGCAAACGAATTGAAAGCAACTTTAATAAGTAATACACATAGAATGCAAAATGCAGGCTGCAATACAACATATAGGCCTATTCCAAAGACTTTTATGATTATTCTTTAATTTCAACTTTATGAATTTAGGGCTTGCAATTGTTGGTAAATGATGTTGAACAGAAAAATGTGAATGAAATTGAATATTAAAATAGAAATAAAATTAATAAGTGAGCAATTTGATCTGCTGTATCTCTACCCATCTAAGCAAGTTGGCACTTAACTTACTTTTACTTTGTTTTATACACACCTATTTGCCAGTTGGTCAGTTTGTTTAGACTTTGTTTGATGGGTGTTTTGTTGATAGCCAACTATAAAACTAATTAGACTTAGGCCTATATTGGTCTCATGCCCACCCACCCGAGCTCACAATTGTAATGCTGCGTCTCAAGTATGGCCTTTTTATCATGACAGACATTTACAAGTCATGACCATGGTAATGCACATAGCCCTAACGTTATGCTACCAAATTGCAAATGGTTTTACATAATGTAGGCCTAAGTTACACCAACGTTACTGTAGCCAGGCTAGGCGACACAATGACCCAAAATTACCCCGGCAACGCTTTTTGAAAGCAATAAATCGCTACATACATGTAAGAATAAAATGAGATTTGTTAAGCAACTTATTCTTGTTTCTAAATAAAACTAAAATTATTTCCCATATTTGTCAGCGTTTACGTCGGTCAGTTAAGGTAGGCCTAACGGTGTACATACGACGTTAGCTAGCTTCAGACTGTTCAATAACTGGCACAATTAAGATAGCACATTATTCTAGTTTTACTGAAATTGTTCAAGACATCTACTAGTTTTAATCATTTATTCCCTAATCAGAAAGGTTCTTCGCGTAGTATTTTTCTTAAATTATACTTATCAGTTAGACCTCAGTTAGTAGGTGCGATACATGCCCGTCTACAACCTAATGCTGCGCTAAAGTATTGACGTCCTGCATGTACTGTAAAAAGAAATCGTTGTTTTTGTGTTCTTGGTAGAACTAAAATTAACGTTAATCTTGGTTAGAAAGACAAGTTATGATTAAAACTAATATAAATATAATTAATTTTCGAAAGTAAAGAATTTCAATTTTCATTTTTGAGGTTAAATTTGCAGTTTGCCTATTTTTTTTTTATTGACTCCAATTTTCAATGTACCGACATATCTACTGCCCTCATTTGGAACCAATATTGGTGGAGAACGAACCAAAAAGTATCACGCACTAAGGTATAGGAGTTTCGACTCTCGGCCTTCGGCCTATACGTAGTATAGGGCGAATGACGTCACGCTCTCTGGTAATGATATACTTTTTCATTTAATTTCGTAAAGTGCTATATAATTCAGTATTAAACATTCAATTTATATGTTGTCAATAATATTTTAATTTAATGTATAATTGCTGTCTCACTTTGCTTATCCATTTTTAGAAACAAAACGTTCCTTTTATATGAATTATTTAATAGATTAGTTCATTCTATTTATGGGTTTGTTTTTCGGAGTTTTGAAAATTAATAATGCCCCGGTCAAATTACTACATGTAAGATTCGCTCCCTTTCATTAACGATGTTCGGTTTTTCCACATGTTAGAAAATCGAACATTTCAAGGCCACCGAAAATTTACGCATTACTGTCCTCACACTCCATACATACAGTGCACAATTATACATACACTGTACGTACAGAGTTTATTTCGGGAATGGGTTAAGCGGATACAGCGTGTACAATCTTTAAGAAATACTGAGTGAGGGCGCTGCAAGTAGCAATGTCGTAGATCTCGGGGCACAATGTTGGCATGCTGATCAGGGCATTATAGGAAAACATAAACACCATGCCAGAACATAGATCTTTAAATGATATACAAGTATATAGAGAAAACAACCACAAATTTCAAAACTTTTGTGAGCAACAATTATGATAGACTCTAATAGGTCATTGCAAAATTTTAAGCAAAAAACGCTTTGCTTTTTGAGATAAAAATGTATAAAGTTCAAGCGTGATAATTCACGAATCCCGGACGAGGTCACAAATTCCAGCAAGCTTGACGTTATACAAGCAAATCAGCTTCACGATACGTAATAGTTTATTTCAGCGTTAGCTTTGGTTTTATGTTTACTGTTAATGTTCATGTTAAGATTTTTAATTGCTAAAAGATTAATTCAGGGGTCAAGCATGTCCATCTTATATAAAAAAGAGGACTTCAAAATGGTGAAGAAAGCGTTTAAAAACCTTATCCCGTTAAGGAGATATCCAAGTTAAAAGCTCTGTCTTATCTGTGTAGAAATGACTGGTATATTAAGTCTACTATGGAAAGTTGGTGTCATGATTCTCACATTTTTAACAATTGTAATGTATTTTAAAGAAAGTTTATTTAAATTTCGTATATTTCAATTTGTTACTATTTAAATTGTTTTTCCTCGAACTTTTATTATGTAGTATTTTAAATACCTGACTAGATTATTTTTTTTTACTTTTTGACATATCACATGCTTTTTAGGCCACAGAATAGCGGGACAAAATATGATAAAATACATAAAGTTATTGAGAAATTTGAGGCTGTGACGTCACAAGTAGTCTGATTTATAGTCTTTTCTAATCAAGTGATACCAAAATTTAAACTTGAATATCTACTTAACGGAATAAGATTTGTGAATGCTTTCTTTACCATTTTGTTTCTTTTGAAGTCTTCTTGCATATAAGAGGAACATCCTTGACCCCTAAACTAATCCGTTAAATGATAAAGGCCACATCGTGTTAATATGGAGATACGAATACTGTAACACTAGAATCAAACGTTTAAGATTGGTTGAAATATTTACACAATTACAAGCCAATCAATTACCACCACAGAAGTGACTATGTGTCGGATTTATTGCTGATGCGTCAAGCAATTATCTTGATTCTCTCTTTAAATGATAGTACCGCTTTCATTGTGTCGTCATAGTCAGTCCGCAAGATTTTCTAAAGGATTTTTTCCATGACTTTTCATTTTCATATTATCTAAGAAAAAAAGTTTATAACAGACAAAAGTATTGCTATCTTATTCCATTTAAGATTTTTTGAATAAAAACTTTGTGTGATGCACGTATTTCATTTTTTTGCACGTTTTCCACTTTTCCGCAGGTTAACTTGTCTTTTTTGACATGTTTCGTACATGTCTCTATTTGGAAAAAGTAAAGAGCAAAAAAGTCAGCCACGTTACAAAACATTTTTCATATATGCTTCAATACTCAATTCATAGCACTTCCTTATTACAATGGTTCTAACATACACTTTTGAAAATGTAAAAAAAGGTAAAACATCTAAATAGATACTATCAGCATCGCTTCCGTAATAGAGAGTTTTACTACAACACCTAAATAGAGACTGCGGTCGTGTCCGTAATAGTGAATTTTAATGTAAAACACCTGTGTTATACAAAAATACCGGTAGGAAACATGTATGTAATGAAATGCTTACAATTAATGACGAAATGACATCTATGTTTAAAAAATGATCATATCTTTTGTAATCAAAATGTACTACTTTTTCAATCTTGAAAAAGCTATACTGTCATACCGCACGGAGCTATTAAAAACAGTCCTATATAACATTAAACTAGCATAAGAATTTCGGATTCTTATTTTTATAAAATCTGATCATCTTGTAAACTTTAGATACAATATCGTTGACATTCCAATAGTGTAATTTTAGCGCCCGGCCCATCCAACCTGGGAAACCCTCTCAATGCACGCTTTTCCTTATCGGTGAGCTTCAGCCCTAGTTGCCCCCACAATTCCTTTTTCCCGTGAGGTAATAGTACCTCAGACATGCAGGACAGGTACAGAAGAACTCCTTCTTTGTCCCCACGGCGTGCATGGTGTGATTTTTACGGAATTTGAAGGGACGCGTATTGAGAACTGCAGCCAACTTACGCGCTGTTTGGTACCTGCCCAACGCGCTGTGGTAATAGCTATACAGCCTAGCACGGGATACCCTTGTTTCAAATATTCCGTAAGGCTCAGCAGGATCTTGAGTGAATCCTTCACCTCTGCCGGTAATTCTGAACCCCATCACCTTGTCCAAAGCCAAGTCTCTATATTGAAAAAAAGGAGCCATGTCGTGGGTACTAAGTCTTGAATCGCCCGGGTTTCCACGCAGACTTTTGAATTTCCCGTTATGCGTTGAAAAGGCCTTTGGACCTTTCAGACGCATGTTGGTCAACGTATGCATGTTCAGATCTTCAAACTGCAGCAGACTACCCACCATTGTAAAATGTGTTTGAAGCATGGCTATCGCCCCAAACGCAATTCTCATGTCTGTTGAGGCGCAGCGAGACATGGACTCCCAGTTCATGTGGGTAAATTCTTCCACACATTTCTCAAAGAAATAGTCCTCCATTTCGTACGATGGTGCGCCCGTGCTAACATACAAAAGTAGGCTAGCCCAACTTTTCATACGGAAGTTTTGAATTTTTTCTACATAAGTTATCGCATGGGATAACTCTTCACTGAAAGCCACGTCTTTCACCCCATTAAATCTATACTTCCCATTTCTACCAATAAACGCCCCCCATAAGCTTGTGTGCCCCTCTTACCAGGATGCCCTCCACAATTGTATAGCATGAAGCATTGTTTTGCATCACAACTTCCAAGTACCTGCACATTGCCAACCTCTTTGAAATGGTACACTTGTTTAGTATTGTCAAGTCAGTTATAGGAACTGTAGACGCGCAGTAATGCGAATCGTGCTTCTCTCTCACCCTCCGCATAGACGGTCATCATACATTTTCAAATCAGGCACCTCCCGTAGGATTGCCGCCAGTTCACTGTTGTAGTGAGCTAACTGCAAGCGTTTAAAGTCTGTATCGGTCAAGATATGAACTGCTTCTAACCTGGGGAACTGAAAGGTTCGAACAAAATTACACAGTTTGGTACTCCATAACTGTAAATATCTAGCATACATTGCATAGACCATCATTTGCCAATAAAGATCCTGATCTACAAGTGCCGTCGCTATTTCATCTTGTGTTATGGAATCCGTCAGAGTTTCCACCAACCCATCTTCATTATTCTTATGCCATACGACATTCCAATCGCCTGAGAAAGAAAAAAACAAATAAAGTAAATACACTATGCAAACTTCTTTTAAATACTCTTGCCTAAGAAAGACATTGCTGAGGCTAATGGTAATGAAATCCCAACAGTTGTCGGTTGTTTTGAACCATCCATTTTTGTAAACCAATTTCTTATGTCAAATAAGGTTCTGCCCATGTAAGTATTTACAGATGCAATTTGGGTATACGTGATTTCTAAACGTTGCCTCTTTTCTAGGGAAATGGTGTCGGTGTTCTCGGCCAAAACTAGCGAAGTCATAGCCTTATTAAACTCCTCTTTACACCCGCACAAGATTTTGTAATCGTTAGCTGATATAATATAAACAAAAACAGCTTTATACCCTTAGCGAGTTTCACCCCCTTCTGACAATCTGACACTACGAAAAGTCTTGGTTTTGGCATCCCTGATGTAACAGAAGACTGCAAAACTTTTCCCTAAACTTTCTTAAAATCTGATATTAAGAAAATCATTACAGAATCGCCTAGTCTACGGACAACATATGGAAGCCCTATGCTAACGGAATTAGAATTACTTAACATGCCGTATTTCTTGGTAGGGGCCTTCTTTGATAGCTTTTTAAACTTTTGGTTTCTCCTCAATTCCGCTGTCGCTGCCGTCCGCATCTCCAGCGTTGTCTGTACCAGCCGCCCTTTATCCTAGGGCAGGATCTCACCCTCTTCTAAGTCGCTATCCTCAGAGGATTCCTCGGCTGCCTCGCCTGAAACTTTTGGTTCATCATCTGGCTCAGTGCCAGTGTCAGAAACCTCCGATGCTTCAGACAGTATTAATGCAGTTGGTTTCTTTGTTTTCTTTTTAACAGGTGTACTTGTAAACACGTCGCATTCGTCGCTACTGTTGTCACTACCCGCCTCTGCTATTGTACTCAAGGTACGTTTTAAATGTTTGGCCCTCGCAGAGCCACCGGTTTGGGTTTTAGTATCTTCCTGCTTGGTGTTTTCAACTGCAAGCTTGGTCTGACTTTCACCTAATGTTCCTCGAGCTGTCTTCTCCAAACTGCAGGTTGCTTGGTACCTTCACAGAAGCTAACATTGGTTTTACTGAAGCCATGTCGAAATTGTAATTTATCCAAGGAGTACCAAATGAAATTGCAATACTTGATTAGTAATAATACTTTATTAGTAATATTATAAAGCTTGTAAACGATCTGATCGAATGAATTTTATATGCCCTTTTCATTCCTTTCATAGAAATATTTCACAGGAAGTGACACTTATGTGTACCAACAAAGTTTGCACACTGTGTCAAAAATGTCGACATTTTTTGTTTTCTTTTTTTACACATTAATTGCATAATGCTCACATTTTTCACTTTTCTGCACGTTATACTACTTGGTTATACGTTAAGATATGAAGCAAGTAAACGATTATTTTCTTCCAAGTTTTCTTTATCAAATGTGTTTAGTATGTCCTCAAAACTTAACCCTCAAACTCTTAACTTTAAAAAGTACATACAGCAGAGTCCGCAGAGCAAGGATAGATTAGGCTGCCCTGAATATACGACCTTGTTACATTATCAAATTTATCTACGAACTCTTCGATGAGATCGCGACCTTCTTCACCAAACGAATCAAAGAAGTCAACAGAGTGTGCATCTTTAATAAAATAACACACCCAATGCTCCCCACTCTTGTTCCTAACTTCTGTATTTGTGATAATAGCACTTGGGTAAGTGTACATGTGGTAAAAGAGTTCATCGGCTTCGTGAAGACCATCGTGAACTAAACAAGCTTTGTTTTTTTTAAAGTTAGGGTCTTGTTTTATCAAGTCCTGTAATTGGTATGTGCTAAGTAGAGCCATATTACCTTTATATATCTAATCAAGTAACTATTTCAATCTGTTGCCGATCGTGGTTGATGATCAAAACTGCATCAAATTCGGCAATGATCAAGATCTTATAAGGTTTGGCGCGTGCGGCGCTGTACTTGAGGGAAAACTGCATACTCCCCACAGAATCTTTGTTGTAGTGACCTTGCCAATGACTTGCGTCAGGGGTAAGGTCAAATGCGTAAATGGTATTTCCTCCTCCAAGATTTTCCAAACCTATGTTTTCAGATACGGTTGAGAGCCCTAATACGGTACGTAAGCGTGCCATAGTTTCGGCTTTGCCCATTCCAGTTGCGGTGACTGTCCATTTTTCTCGAGGGTGATATGTGCTGCCCACCGCCACTTGTAAACTCTCTAGTTTAGCGTCGGAAAAGAAGAAAGAGCTAGTGTCTAGCTTCCTCGATACACTTTCATCTTTCACATGCACGACATATATACGCTGAGGTGTACGGTCAAAAAGCGACTGGTTCAACAAAGCTGTAAGGACATCTTTTGGTAGAGATATTAACTGAGTCATCACCTGCTGGTAGGGTAAGATTACTGGTTTATGAACCCATTGCTAATCGATCAACTTAAGGACTTGAGGGCCCAACGTAATCTTCTGTACCCTCAGAGAGGCTTTTACTAAATACAAGTTGTCTATTCTTGCATTCTTATCAATCACAGTGTTAACATAGTTGGCACGTTTGAACCAGATATCAATCGTTATCCCGTCTGGGATGAGGCGTAGGGATTTAAAAAATATCCGCCGCAGGGCGGCCTGCGAATCCGGTGTACGTGTTTTTTATTCGCTTCACCTCATCAGCCATTGATGAACATTGAAATGCATCGGAGGCTGCAGGAGTCTTGCTCCCTTTTCATTCCCATTCCCATTCCTGAAGCATCCCTTGCTTGTAGGTTGTACCAGCCGCTGTGGCTGGTACGTATTCTGTGGGTTCAGTGTCAGGCAACGCTGTCTGGTACCACCCTTGCATTTTACCCGTAGTTGTTTTTCAAAAAAAGGTCGTAAGATAGTAGTGTCTCCAGGTACGCTTTGTACGGGTACATCTGCATCGGATTACCTTTCCGGACCCCATTAGAAAATACATCAAGGGACGCCCACATGGTATGTAAAATATTGTTAGCGTAAGTGCATTTTTTAGAGTCCACAAATGCCTCATCCTCATCTAGCAACCCTTGCGTAATACAAAGAATGGCATTGTACAAATCAATAAAGAATCCCTTGGGTTGTGCTGGTATAACAAAATGTAGCCCCCTGCCCTAACCCTAACCCGTAACACCTCCTTGTGGTGGTAAAATTTCGTCCTCCACTTGCAAAATTGATGATTCACCCGGGGGTTGGGCTGTAAACAAGTCAAGACTGCGTATAGCACTACTCTTTTCTGATGACTCTAAACCATCGTTCCGTCGCTTCTTAAAAAACGGCGCAAGTGGTGTATCAAAATCTAACTCCATGCTGTTAAACGTTCTAGTTAAAAATGAAGGCAGTGTGGTAAACTATTTGTTTTATAGGTTTGTTGGCTTGTACAGAACCCTTCTGCCTGCATCGATCAGAATCTGCTCATCGTGTTCCACATATGTCAGCAAAGTGACCGTTTCTGCCAGATTCTCGGCAAATGTCATTTTGATCGTCAGGGTCCCCTCCTCGTTGTAATTGATGCTCCGTCCTGCAGACCGGTCTGGTGTCAAATCAAACCCAAAGACGGTATGTCCGTGAGACCATGTGGCGGGTGACAAGTTGATGGTATCGTTACTATTTGTTATTCCTATTGTATCAAGTAAAATTCTGTACGCTTCCAAATATTGTGTCCCCGTCGTTATTAATAATCAGCTTGACCTCCTGATGAGGGAATAGCTGATCACCTGCTTTCAGCTGTATGCTCTGCATCTTGAAATGCTCTAAGTACATGGGGATCCTTCACCTTACTGCCTGAGAAACCGTCGTTACTGACCGGCATCACAAACACTCTATTTGGCAGGATACCTTTCATCACCTGGTAGTGCACTGTCCTCATCCCGGAAGCAATAGTATGGTCGTACACCTTTGATCTTTTGAGAGGTATTCGTACTCTTGTTGTCAGCCACTGCCTCTTGATCTCCACCTTCTTTGACGCTGTGACACGAACTCGATTGTAGAGGAGCGTGGCCTTGGTAATAGCAATCCCAAAGTCCTTCGCCTTTGTGGTATCATCTCCGGCTAACATATACAACTCAGGCAGTGTGCGGTACAGCTTGAATCCCACATCGATCAGGTTAGGTAGTAACAAGGGTGACTTGAACACGTCTAAAAACAGGATAGAATAGCCCAAAGGTTTTCGCCGACGTGGTACCATTACGCATGTTTGCACCTCTCTCCTTCCACCCTCCTTTGAAAGCTGAAAACGCGTAAAATGTCCCTACCACATTTGAAGTGGCATTATCTTTCGGGACATCATCGTACCATCCCCCCATGGACAAAAAGGTCTTCTTCGCCTCAAAATCAAAGTTTAGGAGGATTTCGAGGTATGCTTTGTATGGGTATGTGGAGGTCTGCTCGCTCACCTCTTGCCCTTCAACTTTGATTGAAATCTTTGAAAAAAACGATTGAAGCAGATTGTTTGTGGTGGATACTTTATCTGCTGCAGCCAAAGCTGTAGTTGTGGTTGTCAGGTTCTGCACCTTGCATTCGATAGAGAGGCGGATAGAGTTTAAGTCAAGGTAAGTGTCCCCCTCTCCTGTAATATTAAATTCCATGGGGCCATAATCCGTTAGATCCCCTGTCACATGGAGTCTGCGATCGATGGTTTCCTCGATCGCATTTTGCGTAGGAGGCATGGAGAAGTAATGTAATTCGGATTTATACACCATCATAGACATATTGGCGGTGTTAAATAAATATTATATTTACTAAAAATGTTCTTTTAACTGTTTTCTTCACGCCTTGTCCTGAAGCAATGTCCGCAATCATGTTAGCCCCAAATCTCATACCTTGCTTTGAGCTTTTCTTTATACCTAATTTTACCCCGGCTTTCACAGCTTTTATGCCTAATGGTAACATCGCTCTACCAAGCGCACCAAAAAAACCTCCTCCCCCTCCCTCTCTGACACGGAGCTCCTACATATACAGCATTAGGCATGTTTGTTACGATTGTAATAAAATGATAATGACTGTGCTGACGCTGACACCTGTCTTTTATGAGATTACAGCAATAATCTCTTACGACGGAAATGCAGGCTTAGGGCCAATCTCCCACCTGAAAATTCGACAGGATATCCCAGACCGTCATGTATAGATACCTCGGCCCTACTTAAGATACTGTCCCTGATAGGAGTATACGTTATACTGTTTGGCTGATACCCCCTGTCTCTGCTGCTTCTGAATACATAAGCAAAGGTACTTCTTGGTCTCCTACTAACGATGATTGTACAAGATTAGAATACAAATGCAAATGCCTAATTTGAGGAAGTCTGAATGGATAGTCAGCCGTCATCCACCACAAGGTAGCGCTGCTATCAGTGGTCGTGTCTTCGGCATACTTGCTAAAAAAGGATCGTTATCAGGCAGGCCTTACCTTACAAACCCTCACAAATGAATTGGCAAAACCTAAAGCATGACAGATACGACCTCTTAACTCAAGAGTCTAATTTTCTTCAGTACCTCTTATCTGGTTTTGCCCTCAACATTTATACGGATTTTGTAGGTTGAAGCTTGGCTGTTGTCAGGCCACTACAGAAACTTTATGTAAGGCGTATAGAACCTCACGTCCTCATGGATTTTGACTCCTGTACTCCCACCATTATCAACTTCGAACTCAAATGTCATAATCTGTTAGTATTGATTATTGCTGAATTTGACACAATGCCGCACGGTCTAGGTTGTAATGGGAATACCGCCAATTGCACTTCTACTTCCCAGTCCTGAGTTAGGGAAACCCTGGCTGATAATGTCCGCGAAAATTTATGAACATTTAGCCAATCGTGCGTGATATGCCCAAAAATTCATTACCTAATGTTGCCATGTCTATATCACGCGCCTAGGTTTGAAATGAATATCTATTACCGTAACCCCTGATGAGAAGCCAGCCTGTTCCTCTGCGTCTGTTTCAATTGACAGCTGCACCTTGTTTATATTGGTTTTACTAATAGGACAATATTTGATGACGAGTGGTCTATATATTGTGTCACCCGTTTCGCTTACATTTGCTGTACAAATCAACCTCCGATATGTATCGTCAAGCGGTTGGGGCTCGATCGGCGAGCTAAAGATCCTAAACTCACTGATCCCTGTGATAATATAAGGGTTTGCACCAATCCTGCGTCGATATAAAGTCCCAAACTTCAGTTTTGTATCATCTACATCCCTATGATATGGCATTCCATAATACTCTATAAGAGGTCCTTCTATGGATATACCATTTAGGGCCCGACCCTCTGATAGGGATGCTGTCATGCATATAACAAATTTTCCAGACCCAAAATATAACACAGTTAAGAACTCGCGACACTCACGGGGTAACCATAGTTTTTTGATAAGTGCCTTAGTTGTTACCACCCTCAACGGAATAATCGTACAGCTTTTTCTAACCACAACTTGTCCGACGGCCGGTCGCATTATATATTTCAACTTTGTGCTCCCATTGTGTAGAAGGAAAACATCGTCTGGAAAGTAAGCCGAAGTTAACCCCACCTCCCACTACCCCCTCTAACAAAATTTGATGTGGAATTAGCAGGGTACTTGTGCATACCGGCATTGCTTGGGACCGTCCAGGTAAACGCTTGCTGTTCAGCCATTAGATACAAAATTACCCCTTTGAATCCGAGAATTGAACTTCTCCCCGTACCCGAGCCACTTGACAAACAATTCTTTACGGACACCTGTTTTTCTGGTACGTAAAACGTTTTCCACCTTAAATACTTCTGAAGCTTCAACCTTTTGTATCTCTTTTGGGTAAAACGAACCTGTGAGTGGATCATCCCTCTGATCTTTCAATTTATACATTGTTTTTCATGTCTAATCTCATCCGTCACTATAACATTTCAATCGACCAATTTTGGTGATATCCTCTCCCAAAAATTCCGCAATCCTTTGATATCCTAATTATATCCCGATATAAATGTCCTTTCTTGGTCGTGTAGGTTCAATATCCCCATACAAATTCTGCCACACTTCTTTTTGATTAGTATCATTAACCTCATTAGGAAACACTTTAATTGCAGTATGATACCGCTTATTATAACCTTCCTCAACTTGTAAAGCATATCCACCCATAACGACTTCCTTACGAAAGTAAAATATCTAAAAAGTGTATTCTTAATTGTCTTATTAAAACGTTATACAATATTAGCTTTAACGTCGCTGTCTGTTAAGAAAAATTGATTTTGTAACTATCTAACAGTTTTTTTACTTCCTTGTTGTTAAATTTAGTCCCTAAATCTGTTTGCAGTTTTAAAGGAAATGTTTCGGTTCTCTTTACAAATTGAACCGAGAGCCTCGGCTACAAGAACACCTGTTTTGCGTTTGATTGGCTCAAGCCACCCTTTCTGAGAGAATACATCAATCACCGCCAAAACAAATTATAGTCTTTTCTTTTAAGAGGCTACTAAATCCATTGACATCAAGTCTGCCTGCCATTGCTCCCCTCCCCAAAACCCTTACATGCAATCTAGGATATTTCTTCAATTTCGGTCGGTGAAGGCTGTAGACTTCCTGTGACTTCAGCCACTGTTTCACTTGCTTTACTGGCACCCCCTTCTGTGTTTTATTGCAACCCCTTGCCCTGCAAATCCAAGAGGCTCCGACAGCTTGTACCAATCCTTTAATGTTTCTTGATTTTTTTCTTCATCAAAACTATCTTTACCGTTAACAACCCCTCCGCAGCACGCTCAAGTGCAGTTTATTTTCCGTAAAAACTAAGAAACACTGAATGTTGGTATTGACGCCATTTATAGCTTAGTCCACTGTTTTATTAGTCCACTTACACCTCTTTCTTCCTCAATCTCATCCGGTATCATGTCTGACAGCTCCCTCTCAGTACTGTGTCCCTCAAAGCACGGTTGGGAATTAAATTTATAGGTACTTCAGATAATGCAAGATAGCTTGCAAATTCGTCAATACCTATGGTGTTTAATTTTCGCATAGGTGACGCGCTTTGCATTAAAAGGTCACTCAGGTTTGATCCTCTAATAACTTTGCATTTATAATCTCGCATGGTACCTTGCTCATCAAACGCATCGCCTACGTCACCCCAAATTGCATATAAAAAGGCTTTAGTTCTAACTTTATCTTTATCTAACACAAAGTCTACCAGTCTGCGAGAAGTTTCTGGATTAAAACGCTTATATTCCTGCATTAACTCGGCGTATCACTTTACGTTTTCGTCGTCAGATATGAAGCTATCAAGGACGCCGCGCATCTCCTTATTTATGTCAAAAGCATATTTGGTTTCAACTGGGGGTATGTTAAAATTTGAGGTCAAAGCCTCACACTGTGCAAGGGGGACAATAACAGATTTCTTCATACTATCTACGTTTTAACGCAGGTCCTGAAAAACCAAAAATCTTTTCCAACCCCTATGGTACAGCACATGCATTAAATTTTGGCGTCTGTTCAAACTGTTCTGCCGGCACACCAAGAATGGGTCCTATTGTCTAAAGCACAGGTTTTATAACCTTTTTGTAAAAATTAGCACCGCCTCTTTGGCCTCGTTTCTTACAAACATGTGTCTCAAAAGCCTTCCTCTTTGTTTCCAACGGGACTTTTTTACTGCTAAGGACCTTCATTATTTCTAAAAAAGGACGCAACTCTTACTTTGTATGTTCTGATAATGCAACATTACCTAGCAAAATGTTTAATGAAATTTCACCCAACAATTATAAAATGCATCATGTAATACACCATGCAGAGTCTTACGGTCTTTAAATGATAAACTACATTTACAAAATAAACATAGCTCATCCTGGTACTTAGCGATATTATCCATTTTTTGTCTGGTAGCCATATTTATTCGATTTTATTCTATCAAATAAATGATTTGATCACCCTCTCCAAAAACATTCGTACGGATCTTCAAAGAATTAGGTGTTCCAGGCTTGAAACTTAAAAACAAATAATCATGGGGGCGGCTGGTTGCATCTTTATAAGAATCTAACAAAGCTACCCCCCCCCCCCTTCCTTTTTTTCGGAAACATATGTTTTGCCAAGGTGGTAATAATGCTCATATCTACAGGATTCTTAAAAATAGTAATATAATTTGAATTCAGCTTTATTTCTCGCCCCCTTTGAAAAACATGTTTTGAACCAATAGAATAACACTCACACTAGCATGGTGACTACCTCTCGTAAAGATTTTAGTAGCCACATCGACAGTCTTACCTGAAAATTCCGACATAAGATCATCTATAACAATAAGATTATAAACGGAAGAATCTATTTTAGATAAAAGGTCAGAAGGTGGTAATCCTTTTGTAAAATCATAATGGGGGACGGCTGGCGCTTGGTCATATTTCTTCTGCCAAATACCAAAAAACCAATAAACATTTAAAGGAGCTATGCTAAAATATCCGTCGTTTATTGCTTGAAAAACGTGAACAGTTTTCCCGCTACCTGACGGTCATGTGCATGGAGCCTGCAAGCGAGTATCCAAGTTAGCAGTAACATTCATAATCTTTACAGGAACTTGAAAGTTAAAATCTTTACGGGAACTTAAAAGTGACTCTCTTAGTTTTAAAACAAAATTTGGGCAAAGGCTTGGGAGATACCGGTAAAGCTGTAGTATATTTAACTGAAACAAATTTTGGTTTACGAAGGTGCTCTCTAACGTCTGGTTGTGCGTCGAATGGAGCAAATGTTGAAACTTTTGGTTTATTACCTGATTCAAAATTTGCTACAAACAATCTTTTAGCGACCTTGCTACGCAATTTGGTCCATTCTACTATCTTATCAGGTACAATAAATTGCGAAGATCTTGCATGCTAAAAACGCTTTAAATTGCGAAAGGGACTTATTTTTTTAGGTGGAGCTGTTTCCGGCGAAGTGTTTTCGGCTTTTCTTTTAACAGGAATGGAATGAACTTTAGCAAGAACGACTTTTGTATGACTTTTTGGGCTGACTCTTTTATATTCTCAAGGTAATGTTGAAAAATCAGGGTTGATCATTCTTTTTGTATACACGGGGCGATAATCTTTCAACATAACCTTGAAGATAACTTCGGTTGGTCCCTTGCGTCCTATTTTATGATTGTGCTTTACAGCTTTACCGGACATCATAGCATCTATCTGATCTTATATTGTCTCAAAGTTTACAATACTGGCAGCATCATAGTTCAGAGTTATTCCCCGTACCTTACACACGGCGTCAAGTATACCTTTACCGTCTGTCACTTTGTATGCATAGTTTTTCGGGCCTCCGATCACAAACTCGGAGATGTACGCCTCACTACCGTAACCGTCAAATCCCAAAAAAGTCTCCCAGAGGTACTACAATTTCGTCAGATACCTTTTCGACGTACAAGACGGAATCGGTATCAAAATAAAGCACACGGTCACCGAGGAGGTCCAAGAGTTTATAGAGCTTGAGTTTATCCTGAGCAGTAGTAAGCGCCGCAATAAAGACGTAATTCTGCCCACCCTTCTTTTCCATATTCGTGACCATAGCTATAGCTTCATTCATCAAATCTACATTGAGACATTATTTGTATTATCAGTCAAGAGCATACAAAATTATGCACAAGTAGTTATGAATGACGTCTGAAGGAGGTTTGCTCTTTGACCGAACTTCCCCAAAAAGAATTCAACATCAGCTTGGCGAGAGCGCGTAACCCTGGATTTTCCTTTATTTGTAACATATCCAGAGCTATGCCTTTAGCTCGAAGATAATCTTCAATATAAGTTTCTCGATCTTCATCAGTTTTACGCTAGGAAGAAGAGCCGCTGGCTTCTGCCTTCAATTTCAGCATGCAGTCTATATATTTACTGAACAGCCCCTCCTGCGTGTCTGTCTCTTAAAATTTTGTCTTGAAATGCCATGCTTCACTAATTTCCAACATTTCATAGCCATGCTTTAAAGCTTTGGCAAGCTCAAAATGAACCCATGAACCCCAGAAAGCTCGAGATTTATCGTCGTGCGTACATATCCTATCGCCATCTTTGGTGCACCTTTTGCAAAGTGGGAACATGAGTTTGCCGTTCACCCTTAACGGTAACACAGGATGCAACAATCCTGCAGGTGCTAGTACTTTGCACCTTACAAGTACTTTAAACCAAAAATATCTTTAGCTTCGTCAGGTTGAAGATATTTGATCACCTTGGGATGTCTGGCAGGATATGTGCCTCTTTTATTGATGTATGGGTATAGCGAACAAAAATCAACATTCCTGATTTTTTCGTCGTCTATACACTTGTGATACAACCAAGCTGCATTGGTCCTACCACCGTAAAATGCATCTCTTGGATTAAGAGGTGGGTGTACAGGCTTGCGACTAAGGTAATCACGCACGCTCTTATTCTCAACTTTCATAGCATCCCACTCACACTCCCACATAATTTCAACATTCAAACCAGACCGTTCTAACTCAGCAGACCTTCTCTCCGTCGAATCATAGGCTTCCCCCATGGTCGTGGCACTATGAGGAATAAGCGTGTTTCTGTCCAGAAAACACTAAAGACAACCATGATACGCACAACCATGAAACTCAAACAAATGTTTACCGCATTTCCCATCCACGAACCACCCACTAACCTTTGCCTTCATCCGCTAAATCTTCTTCGCTCGAAATTTTGCTTCCTCCTTCGGCCATTTCGACAGAAATAATCTTTTAGTTTCGTATGTACAGAAAATGTAAATCTTCTAGTTTCGTATGTACAGAAAAGTGAAATAATCTTTGTACAAGAAATGTAACAAATTATCTATAAATAGGATGATCCTGGTTGGACGGGGAGGCCAGGAGGTAACGTCAACATAGATACTTGTAACGCTTAAGAGATCAAATCAATACTTTAGTATTGAATCATTCAATCAATCTTCGGAGTCAATCAATCCAATCAATCTTCGGACTTAGAATATTTAATCAATCTTCGGACTTAGAATATTCAATCGAATATTCTTGTAAAATAATTCAAAATGTACAAGAAATGTAAATGTTCGGACTTAGAATATAATCATCAATCTTGAAAACTACAAATCATATCCACTCTTATAATTAACGTGCGGAAAAGTAAAAAACGTGCAAAAAAATGAAATACGTGCAGAAAAGTGAAATAATTCAAAATGTACCAGAAATGTAAATGTAATGGTGAGCGAAGTTTATACTACTGATCGACCAGATAATTTTATATTGCATACTGGGTAATCACCTAGGAAATATTTCGATTTAGGAAAGCGACAAGCTTTTGCAAATCATTGAAGGGAAAATCACTTCAAAACTTAAGACAATAAATTATACCTTTGAAAGAAAGTGGTGAGATAGGAAGCGGTGAAGTAGAAATGATTCTAAAGCAGTTCAAGGCAGATCAAACTTCATATAAAAAAACGTACATTTCAGAAGGATGAAGACACTTGTTAAAACTGGACTCACTGGACCATTATTTGCGATCTTCTTTAAGGAGCGCATCATAAAACGGATCTACAAAACAGAATGTACCCAGTCGTTTGATATTTTCATTAAAAAACCTCTTTTTTGAATTTTTGGAGAAGGGATGCGAAGTTAAATTGATAGGGAACGTATGATCAAAATTTGGAACGGTGCAGATTATCCATGAAAGAATCGCGCTCCTACATCAGCGATGTTTGGTTTTCCACATATTAGAAAAACGAATATTGAAATGCCACCGAAAATTTACGAATCACTGCTCTCACACTCCATACATATAGTGTAATAATAATACTGATGATGATGATGATGATGATGATGATGATGATGATGATGATGATGATGATGATGATGACGATGATGACAATGACGATGACAATGACGACGACGATGACGACGATGACGACGACGATGAAGATGACGATGACGGTGACGATGATGACGATGACGATGACGATGATGATGATGATATAATAATAATAATAATAATAACAACAACAACACATACATTCATATAGCGCTAATTTCGTAAAAACATTTAAAAGCGCTTTACATACAAGGAAATTAAGAATACAGAAATGATAACATAAATAGAAATAAAATGGATCAAGCTGCACATTATAAGAATGTCTTTTTACCAAAAAAACTTTTAAGTTTAGTTTTAAAGGAGGTCAGGTATACATTATCAATACATTTGAGTTCAGTTAGGAGTGAATTTCACAACCAAGGACCTTTATAAGCAAAGGACCTTTTGCCAAGAGTTTTATGACTAATACAGGGAAAAAATAGGAACTTCAAACGAAAGTCATAGCGGGATGGTTTTTCAACGACCATTTCACATAGGTAACTTGGGAGCAAGGTCTTTAATGCACTTGAATACTTATAAAATAATTCTATAATCAATTCTTTGTTTGACTGGTAACCATTGAAGGGACATCAAAACAGCATTAATGTGAGCAAATTTTGGTAGTCTGAAAATCAACCGAGCAGCACCATTAAGTATTCTTTGAATTTTGTAAAGTTGGTAATCAGGTAGGCCAACAAGAAGTGAATTGCAATAATCAATGTGACTTGTAACAAAAGCATTAATAAGGCTTTCCATGGAATTACATGTAGATATTTCCCAATCTGACGAATGTTATAAAGATTGTGATAAGCTTTGGAACAAAGTTTCCCAATTTGAATATTTATAGACATGCGATTGTCCAAATAAACACCCAAATTGTTCACACAATCAGATGGTTTTATTTCAGCATCACCAACGTGATGGGTTGGACTCCAGCTTTTGCTAATTGCTGACAATTATACATAAACTGTACGTACAGAGTTTATTTCGGGATTAGTTTAAGCGGGCACAGTGTGTACATGATTTGAAAAAATATTAAGTGAGGGCGCTGCAAGTAGCAATGTCGGGGCACAATATTGGCATGTTTACATATCAGTGAATCGTTACTGACTTCCATCACGAGGTGAGAGCTCCACAAAGTTTGAGCTAATGAGGTAAACAATCCTTATTTTTGGGAACTTATTTTGGGCATTGCTGCCATCTCCTCCCTTATAAATCTGTGTAGCATTGTGGTACAGGTTTACCTGGGCACATATCACGTGACATATACTTTCTTTGGAATACTAACGTGACCTGAGGTCATCAAACCTTATAGAAGCCGCGCGCTGCTGGACTGAAAATAAAGCGATTAGCTGTGTTTGTTTATATGTCACACGTAGCATGATAGGCCCGAATTTCAACAAATTCGCGATTTTTTTCTTCAAATCATTGATTAATCAATGTTCCAACTTAATCTCCAATCCTTTGAGACAATGTATGATGATCGTTTCGGAATATGTGGCGTCACTTTGTTGAATTTTCGGTTAAAACATATCACTGTTTTGTTCAACTCGAAATCTCCGCGATTGACCCAAATTTCAACCATGTATGTTCAACATGCCTATATACATTAAAATATCCAGCAGGTGTACCAGTAACACGTACAATGTCCGATTGTCCGTTAAAAGTTGATGTAAACTTCAATAAATTGTTATACTTAACTGCACAATCTACTAACAAAGCATCTAATTAATACAAATTAAGTTTGATTAACAATTGGTAATCGTAAATTGTTTTTCTACCAAATGCAGACACACACGGACTTGCCGTTCGTGTACCGCAAAGCTTTGTATCCACTCTAAAAAATGACGTCATCTCCCGGATGTGACGTGCCACCAACCAAGTGTGCAGCGGACACACTGCTGTATCTCATTTGGAACGAATCATTATCTAAGAGTCGTTCCTATTCCTTTGCTGTATCTAATTTATACTACGAAGTTGTTATCAATGTTGTCGGTTTGTTCCTGTTGTAGTGTCGCAGCGCCCTCATTATTTGTTTATAAATAATGTACATGCTGTGTCCATTTAAACCATTTCCGAAATAAACTCCGTATGTCAAGTGTATGTATAGTTTGACACTGTGTGCATGGAGTGTAGGGTCAGTAATGCGTACATTGTTGGTGGCCTTGAGATGTTCGATTTTCTAACATGTGGAAAAACCGAACATCGCTGATGCAAGGGCGCGAAACTTTCATGAAAATGCAGAAGCCGATTTAAATCAATTTCGCTCATTCATTTTATATGGTGGGGGAAGGCCCTAGTACCCTCTACAATGTATGAGGTCTGCTGGTACCACGGAATGAACCAGATACATAAACAGGGCCCTCTATATTGGTATTTATTGATTCATTGTTTGCACGGTTACACTAAATATTTTTCATATGATTTAAAAATTACATTTTGAAATAAAATTTCTTTGGGTATAGGTCCCCCCAATATTCAAAATGATATATCTGTATTATCCATTCAGTGATTAGGGTATCACCGGTGCTAACCGACTCAATGTAACCTCCTTTAAGACATTTTTTCTTCAACATGTGGTCTGATTCAGAACAGGACCATTCATGCTCAAATCCACTTTAATTTCAGTCCAAATTGATACTGAATAACATCTCTTTGACTTACAAATCATATCACCAATTCTTCAGTCACATTCAGTGGGGAAAGATATACTGGGTTTGCTGACAAACTTCTCTTATGAATACCTGAAAAGTATAAACTGAAGATTACACTCACATAATTGATATTTAGTCAATTTTGATATTTGGGTCATAATTTTAATTTTTCAAATTCGGCTGATGAAAGTTTGATCAATTTTTGATTATTAATTTTGATGTATAACAGGGCGCACAGCTCAAAATCTCTGTATACTTATTTCATTTTCTTTCTTAAATCTCAGGCCACGAAAATTTAGAAAAGTCTGCTAGAAATTTGGGAATAGTGTGAGAAAGCCCGCTATAATTTCTGCTATAATTTCACCGGAGTTTTGGTGAAGGTTTAGAAACGTTTGGTTAAATTTTGATCCACTTTCTCAAAGAATTATGATAGACAAAATACCAAGAGAGTCCTGTAAAATTTTGGCTATTGTCATAGTTTTGAATATATTTCAAAAGCATTTAAAGGAGCAATAGACCGAAAAGTGCAGCGTATTTTTAGTGTTTCCCAAAAAATCAAATGTTTATCTAGCACACAAGGGTATAGCAATATTCTGGTTAATATGAACATTCAAGTACATTTGCCATTATTGTCGTCTGTGAGCTATAGAGGCACGAAGTTAATCAATCTTTTGTGGATAATATATCTCTGAGCAAAAGCGAGCGCTCTCAAGTTTATCTTGCCTATGCATACTATTTAAAACGCATTTGCATCCAAGCAACATCTTGCATGATTCCATTTCTGGTTAATAATTTCTCTGTTCGATTACCTGGTAAGTTTTATTCAAATTACTTATTAAGCGTTGGATAAGAAATATTAGGTGTGAATGACAAATAAAATTGCATGTTGCTGATGTGAAATGGCATACTGGGTAATAAATAAGAAAGTTTACGATGTGGGAAGCAGACAATGTTTTTCAAATTAATGAAGGATGCCTTACAAACTTTTTTGTAAATTACTTCCTTAACTTCATACAATAAAATATGTTTTTTTGCTTAATGGTGAAATAAGAAGCGGCGAAGTAGAAATGATTCTAAAGTAGTTCAAGGCAGATCAAATTTTGTCTTTTGATATTACAGATAAAAATTTCAGAAGGATGAAGGCAGTTGATGAAACAGTACTCACTCGACCAGTGTTTGCGATCTTCTTTGACGCGTGCATCATAAAACTGATCTTTTTTTAAGTTTTGGGAGAAAGGGAGCGATGTTAAACCGGATTAAAGATTACATCTTAAACGGTATACATTTAATCTTCAGATCTCAGTACATCGTTACTCACTGCAAATCTTAGACGGCATACATATCATCTTCAGTACATCGTTACTTACTTCAAATCTTAGACGTTATACATATCATAGTCAGAACCCAGTACATCTTTACTTACTTCCATTACAAGGTGTAAATGATCAGTTGAATTTTCTTTTCGAACAATTTAGGAATCTGTAACAAAGTATCAAGTGCCAATTGTGAGTGAATTTGTTGATAGGGTTTTGTAAAGCATTTCAACGAAATCTATTATGTAAATATCAAAAGTGTCACATGTGATCGAGTGAGAGACAGAGAAATTGATAGGATTTCGTGAAGAATCTTGAACAATGATGCATCAAATTTTTGACATCCATTACAAATTTAAGAAACTACTACAAGGAAAATGTGAGCTACAAACAAATTTATCAGATTTCGTCAGGTGTCATAAATTTCATCAAATGTGTTTAAGTAACGGTTCTACAAAACTAAACTTTCCCCGTCGTTTTTGTGAAGCGATGTTAAATTGATGCCGGAATTTATTTGAACTAATTTGAGAAAGTACAAATCACCCTTATATCTCAGTATATTGCTACTTACATTACGAGATTTGAATGACCATTTGAAGCGTTGTGAAGTTTTTGGCATCTATTACAAGTTAGGTCAGTACTTACTTTGAAGAAACCAGAGGCTTACTCCTCTTCCATTAATACTAAAGGTTCTTACGGAGTACAAACTGATAATTGTGATAATAGTGGATGAACATCGGGTTTTAATCCGGTAGACGGTGAACTTTGTCTACTTTTCAAAAGGTGGAGTGGAGAAAAAAGACGTGTTGCAGAGACCATCCTCTGTCCTTGCTGTCAGCATCGATTTGCGTGTCGTTGGAAACCTCATGTGGTCAAATCGAGCTTAATCATACGCTCATCTATTAATGTATTTAGTGATCTTCTTGAATTTTTAAATTTATCTACAATCTGGAAGTCTATGTGGAGGGAAAAGGTGTGATGCAGAAGACCAGCCTCTGCACTTGTTGTCAACACGTCATTCTGCATCGCTGGTGTAATATTGTGGGGATTTAACTTGAGTCTGACACCTCCTTGTTATTCGAATTGAGTTCCACAACATTTGAGCTGATTAAGCCAATATCCGTATCTCTGGAAACTTATTTCGGACCCAGACTTTCCAAAAACATATTTTTAAAGAGTGTTCAGTTCTTCTTACCGTTGTTTACGTTTACATTGGTTTTTGTGCCAAAGCTACGATGAGATTATTTCTATGTGATAAACCAGCAAACTTTCTTCCGAAATAATTCTTTTGGATTATTTTTGCAAAAAACTAAAGTTTTGGTTGCAAATATAAGAAAGGGAAGTATTTGCTAGTATTTGCTAGTATTCATTCTAATTTTCGTATATTTGTGATAAAATATCAATAAACTACTCTTGTTTGCTCATTGCTGGTAATAAACGGTTCGCTCAAACAATTTGAAAAATAATGGGAAATGTTTCAATTGCCGGTTATTTCTTATCATTAGGCTTGCAAAATGCAGCTTAGTTCTGCTAGACTCGAGTTTACTCTTATTTCTTGAGCATACGCATGGCAGGTGGGGACTTAAGCTCTCACGGTCAAAAAACAAATGGGTTGGAGTCTATATGTCAGTCTCTCACATATTTAGGGAAAAGGTATTTTTCTTTCATCGAAGCTCTAGTTTGCAACCATTTTCTTTTTTTAGCTATAAAACCCTCTGATGTATGGAGGATTTCATCCCGTGACTCTAAAGGCCGTTACACCAAGGAGCTTCTACACACAAGCTCCTTGGTTACACACCAAACGCGACGCAGCGGGCGGTATTTTAGATAATCATACAGAAAACAAATATTATAAAATACTTTGAATTTTTGCTTACACATGATGAAGTTTATAATTAAGGCTTTTTGATGGTATTGGAAAATTTGTTAGAAATGCTTTTTTGTTCAAATTGTGAAGAAATTCGCTTCAGCGGGGTGCGATTTTTGTCGCGACGCGAATTTTGCTTTAATGGGCGTAGAAACGCCCTTTCAATCAATTTTCAGTTATCATCTGAATAACCATGCGATGACGATGCTTCTCAGATAACAAAGGTCAAACGTTTCTTTTCCTTTGTTTGATTTAATTTTGTATAAAAAATCGCTCGCTGCGTCGCGTTCGGTGTGTTACGGCCTTAACTTGACTGGGAGCCATTTTGCAGGGAAAGGCTTTTGTACGTTGAGTATTTCACGCGTCTGATCTTCATACAGCTCAGTCACATAAAACGTAAAACAAACAGACTCAATCTAAATTACGAGCTAGCACGCGCAGGTGATGAAAACACGCGCTGGGCATGCAACACACGTGCTTGGCATTTAAACACGCGCTGGTTAAAATGAACTGTCCAGATGAATTAATTGTTTTAATATAAAATGTTATTTTAAAGACAAAATACCATCTAAGAACATTACGTTCTCTGTAACCAACGCACAGCAAGATTCCGGCATACCACTTACAAAAGTAATCTTATATAACAACATGCAAATGTATGTAAGTGTATAGCAGACGACAATCTTCACTACAAAATGACGATGTAAACAGAGTCATGTGACCTCATGACATCAGTTAAAACATTCTTATTGCCATTCACCTTGAATTACTTCAGTAGATTACAAATCTGATGTACATATATGTTGTATTGCTTTAGTGTAATAGAGTTATAAAGAGTTAAGAACCTAATATACAACAATACATTTTGAATCATCTCTGTAAAATAAAAAGATATAAATTTAAGATAAGCGATGTAGTGCACGTATTGTTGCACCAAGACAACACAAGTCCGTTTTTGATTTTGAAAAGCGCAATTATGATTTTCGAGTTATGGCTGATCAAAGTTTTACTCAAATTTTTTTTTTTTTGGGGGATTGTGGTAAAGGTTCCAAACGTTTGGTCAAATACTGACCCACGACTTTAAAGAATTATGATAAACAACCTTCCAATGTTTTTTGGTGACATTTTGCTTATTTTCATGTTTTTTTGATATATTTCAAATCAGTTAAGTTATTTTTACCTATGCATGTACTTTTTTAAACCCACTCTTATCCGAGCAAACCTTTTGCATAAAATCTTTTCGGTTAGTAATGATTTTTCAGCTCAATTATCTGGTGAGATTTTTATCTTCATTGTTTTGTAATCATTGAGTAAGAAAATCCTAACGTGAATGACCAAAAATGTTAATGGAGAATTTAAAAAAAGTAAAAGATTAATCCCTGATGACATTCCAATTACGTAATATTTTACGTGTTGTACCAGTTATTTGTAACACTCTGTTTTGCTTCTTAGTGATGTTACCTAGAGCTATTTATATACTGTTACAAATCATTCTCAATAGAAGAAACTTGATGTATCATTCCATTTCCGGTTAATGATTCTTCAGCTCAATTATCTTTACTATCTATTAAGAGTTTTATCCAAATTACTTTTTAACCGTTAGATAAGAAATATTAGGTGTGAATGACCTCATAAAATGACATGCTGCTAATGTGAAATTGCATGCTGGACAATCAATAAGAAAGTTTCCAAGTTAGGAAAGCAGACAAATCTTTTGCAAATTAATGAAGGGTGCGTTACGAACTCTTTTGTAAATTACTTCCTTAACTTCAGACAATAAAATATGTTTTTTGTCTTATCGTGAAATAGAAGGCGGTGATGTAGAAATGATTCTTAGGCAGTTTAAGGCAGATCAAACTTTCTCTTTTATTATAAAAAATAAACATTTCAAAAGGATGACTCTTTTATTATAAAAGATATACATTTCAGAAGGATGAAGGCAGTTATTGAAACAGTACTTATTCGACCACAGATTGCGATCTTCTTTAAGGAGTGCATCATAAAACAATTTACAAAACAAAAGGTAGTTTGGGATTTTCATTATAAAACGTCTTTTTGAATTTTAGAGAGCTAGGAAGCGAAGTTGAATATCTTTTTAATATATCAGTGTATCGTTACCTAGGCTTCCACTACGAGGTGTGAATGATCAGTTGACTTTGGAACGATTGAATCTTTGAAAGTATTAAGGACCAATTGTGAGTAAGAAATTGATAAGATTTCGTACAGCATCGCAGCAGAATTTATTATTCCACTATCAAAAGCGTCAAATGTGATCATTGAGTCACAGCGAACTTGATAGGATGTCCTCCAGCAATGTGTGCATCAAGTGTTTTTTAACATCCCTTGCAATTTTCAGAAACTACTACAAGGAAAATGTGAGTGAGATACAAAGGAATTTGTAGGATTTCGTCAAGCGTTGTGAAGTGTTGGGCATCTATTACAAGTTAAATCAGTAATTACTTTAAAAGAACCATATATTTACTGCGCTTTCATTCATTCTGAAGGTTCTTACGGAGAACAAACTGACAAGTGCCAGCTTTTAGTTTTTGGATCAGAAGTTGACACAAATCGGGTTCTAACGTCCTCATCCGGTAGACAGTCAACTTCACCTTTCTTTCTAAAGGTTGAAAGAGAAAAAAAAGTGGTATTCAAAAGACCTGCCTCTGCACTTGCTGTCAGCACATCAAACTGCATAGCTGTGGGAATATCGTGAGGGTAAACTCGAGCTTGACACCTCCTTGTTATTCGAATTGAGATCCACAACATTTGAGCTGATCAAGCCAATATCCTTATCTCTGGAAACTTATTTCGGACCCAGACTTTCCAAAAACATATTTTTAAAGAATGTTCAGTTCTTCTTTAGAAACACTCACTTTACCGCAGACGATGGGTGTGACGTCACTCACTTTACCGCAGACGATGGGTGTGACGTCACTCACTTTACCGCAGACGATGGGTGTGATGTCACTCACTTTACCGCAGACGATGGGTGTGACGTCACATGCTCCACAGCAGTCAACAAACGATACAACAGTTTCAAGTGACCTTAACTTAAATGCAGAGTATTTTCAGTTTCTAATAATCTTAAATAGAATTCAATTTTGCGGGTTTCTTGTGGCTGTCATCTGCGTCCTTATAAACTTGTGCAGTATTTTGTTACAGGTTTACCTGGGAACATACAAGGTGACATACACTTTCTTCGGAATGATACTCACTGTAAGTGATTTTCTGTTCGGAATTTTCGCGGGAACACTGCAATGTCTCTTTTGGGCCAAAGTCGTTATAGTCCTTCCTAATCATTTGCTGTATCTAATCTATGCTACGAAGATTTTATCACATTTGTCGGTTTGTGCTGTTGCAGTGGATCGTTTCATAGCCTTAGTAGTATCCCCTTTATCTTACAAACGCATCATTACAGTAAAGAAATACATTGTTGTAACAATTGCATTTGTATGTTTGTCCAGCTCATATGGATTTAAGGCATACTTCTTTGAAATTGGAAGTATAGAACAAACAACTACCGATGTTGGTTTTAACTTTGCTTCGAATTTTATTTTGGTCACAACCTACTTTATGATATACATCTCCTTTCTAAGGTCACATGCTAAGCTGCAATTGAAAGGAAGCCAACTTCACTACCGCTTGGAACAAAGCAGAAAGTTGCTTCGAGCGTTCGTGTTAATCGTTATCACAAACGTTATATCTACATCAGGGACTATCATATCAGGTGTTCTTGAAGTGTATCATTATCCACGGAAATTTACAACAGTGGACGCCCTCTTGATTGTCAGTATTTGTTTCGTCATGGAAATAGCTAATAGTGGCATTAACGCAATTATCTACTGGTGGCAAGTACTGTCTAAAAATGAAAAGCTGCACTGTAAAAGAACTTCAAATTCGAAAAGAAAGAGAAGTCAAAACGTAATTGCAAAGAATATCCCGACAAACTCGGTACAAAACACGGAACTTTCGAAAATAAATGACAATGTTAGCCGTCCTAAAAACAGTGATTTTAAGAACCACTAAATGTGTTTTATTTATATGCATTCTGCAACGAAGGCTTAAATCAGAGCTTAGGCCCCGTAAACAAAAACATAAACTTATCACTCTAACCAATTTGAAAAGTAATGCAGGTTTTTTTTTTTTTTTCTTTCAAGCCAATTCTGATAAATCTTGAAAATTATTGGAAAAAATTGTTTGTATTTCGATAAAGAAATTAGAAAGAAATGGAAGTACGGACGCTGAATGACTGATACGAGAATAAAATACGGGATCTTATATAGATAAATGATTTGTGGAACGACATAGTATCCTGTTCTCCCGAGATAATATCTCGTTTACCCGAGACAATTATATTCGGCCTATCTTTTGGAAGGAAAAACTGATCTCGTGGAAACAGCATAAACGTTTCTCACTACATAATATCTAGTTTTTACGAGATGATATCTAGTTTCCACGAGATAATATCTAGTTGCTACAAGATAATGTATCGTTTCACGATATAATATCTCGTTTATCACGTCTCCATTACATAATTATATTCGGCTTATCTCTTGGAACGAAAAACTGATCTAGTGGGAAGTACATAGACGGTTCTCACGAGATAATATCTTCTATATTAAGTTCCTATGAGATAATTATATTAGAGCTATCTCTTGGAAAGAGAAAATGGAGACACCGCTTGGCAACACTCTTTGGTCTACAAATGGGTTGATCTTCATTAAACAAGTTTCCGTGGGACTGAAGCAAAGAAGGGTAGAATCACGAATGATTTGCAGAATCAAATGCCAATACCCCAACACCCTCCCTCACAAGAAGTATTAAATTAAAAGGGTGTTTAGGGACCTACAAATTATGCCTCTCCCTCGATTAAGGGTTTCGCTTCTAAATAGTAAGCTTCCAAGACCTTGCTAATCTCTACGGCAATTGATGGACTAGAACGTAGATAAGAAGAAGTTGACCCAAAATTGTATCATATATGATTTTGGTAAGATACGAGACTACTTTTAATGTTAAATAGATACCAAATTTGAAAAAACTATCCATTAAATGATTTGAAATAGTCTTTAAGGTTAAAAATTAACCTTCAAAATTTTGAATTTCTTTCTATATCTACAAATTGAACTTTTGCACTTAAAAATTGGTCTTGATAAGATTTGGGACTCTCATGGTAACTGATTTAAGGAAATTTTTCGAGGACCACTAATTTCTCTACTTTTTTAGATTACTTTCTTTAGTTTCACATATATATGCATATGGGAACCTTGCGTGCATTTGCTTATCATTCCTACACACATACCAGTTCATCGTAGGGAAATTTCTTTAAAAATCAGAGTACACGTGTTCCCAAGACAATGGCAAAACTTGTTGTTTCAATCGAATTGGCTAATTCGTTATAAAATAGAGAAATTTGTTATCCTTCTTATGGTGTACAATTCAATCGTCTTCATTATACTTCGCCACATGTAATGTTTTGATTGATAAAATAGTCTATTTGTTTTTTACCCGTATTATGGGCTTACATATTATTAGTTCAGTGATTTTGTTGATCATTGTTGAATCATACCTTTCTGATATTTCATCAAATACAAAGGTTGACGATGAATATGTATTGCAATACGTATGTCAAAATCATTCTGATTGGGCAATGTTTGTTATTTGTAAATTTTCCAACGAATTACAAATGCTCTTCCTTCTAAGCCCAACATCATTAAGATCTTATGATTATTCATATACATGATGTAATCTACATTTCAACCAATCAGCAGAGTTTCAAACGTGCTGTATGCACTGGATTCCTTGTTATGTGGATGATGTGTACTGTACTGGAAATTTAATTTTATGCTCAAAATGCTGTAAAGTTTTCCATATGTTAGGCTTGTATTGTATTATGAAAAATTTTCATTAATTAATTTATTTATTCAATCAGATGTAGGCCACCGGCCCATAACAGCAATAACTTAAAAAATATACATACAGCGAGGTTCTAAGTTATAGATACAAATTGGATGAATGGAGATATATACATAAGAACTTCATGATAATGTTACCCCTTCAAACAGCTCTTTTTGTCGTCTTGCATAAAACAGAAAATAAGCAATGTTGTAAATGTTCTTTTTTTACGTTGCATATGCAAAACAAAATTATCACATGAGGGTTTAAAATAAGCTTTGGTAAAAACTTAATTCTCGAATCAGAATATCCTGTACATTTTGATAAATAGTGAAAGTCATCTTCACCTTCACCGTTACAGCATCAAGCACATAAACGGTTCGTCTGTCAATCTTTTCCCTTCTACCTGTTTCAAAGACTAAGTTATGTCCTGAATAACGAAAAATAAACAAAAATAGAGCGTTTCTTATAATTGCAATTATATAAGATATATGTTTCGCAGGTAAATGTGCATATAAAATTGACATACGTATCTAGCTTACTGTAAGTGTGAATTTTACTTTCCTAGTTTTGGTTGTCTATATCTAAAACCTTTTAGTAAAAATATTTTTTTTAAATTGGCTCGTCCACAACTTCTTGACAGAGCCATACATAACCAAACCATAGCTAAGTAAGATATATATAATCTCTGTGCGTGCTTACCGCATTTATCCAATTCAATCAAGATGTCGTAATACATTTTAGTGTACCTAAAACTTGGAAGGCGAATAAGCTTAAGCCAGAATTTGATTCACTTAGAAAGTATGTGACGAGCAGTCTCCCAGAATAGCAGAATCTGGTGCACTTCTCTTGCCGCCAAGAAAGCTTTTAAAGAAATACGCCTGAACATTTTCAAGGTTATTGTACATCTTATGACCCCGGATTTTTGCACCATAATAAAAACAGGCAAAAACATTGCACTGAAAACTTTAGGGTAGATTGAAAAAGGAACCTTCGATACTCCGTAGAGATAAATGAACAAATGATGAAGTTTTTTCTCCTTGGATTGATAACATATTAACAACTTTACTCCACACATTTCTAGATCACAGTTGTAAACCCAAATACTTATGATAAGATACATACTCAAGTCTCCGATTTTTAAAATACCACCTCTCACTTCTACTTGGTTTACCACCATTTTTAAACACCATAACTTTAGTTTTACAAACATTAACATCCATTTCATTTAAATCGCAAAAATACTCTAGAGTATTAACATGCCTTCGTAAACCTTAATGGCGACCTCCATAGCTGACAAAACCTTAGATTCCGGTTTTATATTAAAGCCTCGTTCGTGGGTATCTTCCAGACTGCTTATTTAACCTTGTTTCCTATTTTGGTATCCATTTTGGGCTTTTTAGGGACATTTAGACCTTTCAAAAACTGGCAGCATTGACTGGTCCACGAATGGGTTGCTCCTTATGAGACTGGATATAACAGACCACTCTGGCGGTGCAATGAAGCCTCTGCTTCCCGGGTTCGATTTCTGGTGGGTCTCCAAACAGTGCTATACACTCTTCTTTAATAGAATGGTTGTGGACCCGCATCCTGATGTAAACGCTCCAAGGAAGTTCGTTCAGAAGGTTAAAAACCTTCATAAACCTTACCGAGAACCTAATAATGTATAGCATTAGGCTTACAATGGTTTTGTGTTTTAAGTGTACATTTTTTGATGTATAATAAGTATATTAACACTTAGAACCTTGGCAAGATAATATACGTTGTATAGTGCAGTGCTAAATACAACCACTGTGTGCCCTGTGTGCTAATATATATGCCCACTTGTGGTTTAATACCTGATGTACAACCATGTATCTTGAATTACTTCAGTGGGACAAAGTCATGTAGATTTAGAAAAAAACGATGTCTAGTTGTCTAATGTCTAATATTATGTTGAATTTCTTCAATGGAATAGAATCATGAAGATTTAAAACTATATATTGCAATCACTTCAGTGGTATAGATTTATGAAAATTTAAAAACGTATGTAAAAAAATCACCATTTATTTCCTTACGTATACTTACAAATGTTCTTAGTTATTTACAAGTTATTCTATGCTTCTTGTATTTTTACTAAATCATTTAAAACCTGCATACGAGGTATATTTCAATGTGCATTCTTCGTGTATTGCATTATTGTTGCTCAGGTAAAATCTGTAAGTGATTGTTATCATTGTTTATTGAATCACATAGATTTATATTGTGGAGTATTGAACAGCTAGGAATTACAGTAATTTGAGCCACAATAGTTATCATTCAGAAGAGAGGAGCAAAAGGGTAAAGCTAATAATATTTTGGTATTAGCCAGAACATTTTAGGTTGAAGTAGAGTTGAGCTATCATGACAGTACAGAGTTCTAGTTTCAGTCTCAATCTTAGAGTAAAAACAACGCAGTTATCAGTCTTAGAGTAGACACAGAGTAGAAGGAGTGTAGCTATCATTTCAAAAATAGTTTAACAGTGGGGAGAAGTAGTTCAATATATGACAACAATTGCAGTAATAAAGTGTATGAACTTGAACTGACATGATGAATAACTGGCTATACATTTAAGATTACCCAACTATCTGTGGTGGGTTCTTAATTGCTTCTAGCAGATTCCGAAAATTATACCAGCCGAAATGAAGGTTTTTGCGGGTGAAAAGACTGCATTAATTGGTGTGCTCCTTAAAGTTTCAAACAGTCAGCCCGGACCTGATATATAAGCAAGTCGGGTCTGACTTTTCCTCTTTATTTATCTTTATTCTGAAAACCACAAGCAATTAGGATCAAATTTCCCTTATTAATGGCTCCATTGTAATAGTTGTCCATTTGTTGTGGAAGTTGGTGTTGAGCATCAGATTAGCAATAGATGAAGTCCTTATTGTGTAGGTATTTTAATTAGATTAGTGGTTTCATTATTTGCTACATTAATTTTGTAGCTATGATTTGTTGAAACAAATTTTTGAGGGAAAGGACAAAAAGTTATGTGAAAATTTGTGGCAAGAATTGGGCGTAATGAAGCTGATAAATGTCTTTGTTTTTCCTTGATGTCGTCTATGCCGTACTTTATCAACAACATGGCTTCATGTCATTTACAGCAAAATATGTTAAATGTCTTCAGAAAAGAAAGAAAAAAACCTGATATATAATCATAGACGTCGAATTACATCAGTGAAATAGAATTATGTATATTAAAAATCTGATGTACATATGTGTTGTATCACTCTATTGAAATAGAGTTCTAAAGATTTAAAAACCAAATATACAACAATACATTTTGAATCATCTCGGTGAAATAAAGTGATGTAAATTTAAATACCCGATGTAGTGCATGTGGAAGTTCCACAAATACAACCCAAGTCTGTTTCTGATTTTAAAGGATGCAATTGCAACTTTGCGAGTTATTGCTGATCAAAGTTTTATCAATTTGTCATTTTTTATTATTTTGATGTAAAATAGGGCAAACAGCTCAAAATCTGTATGTACGTGCTTAAATTTTGGTCCTAAATCTCAGGCTCCGCACATGTGGGGAGGTCCGTGACAAATTTGGGGGAGTGTAAGAAAGCCTGATAAAAATGTCCGCTAGAATTGTGGTAAAGGTTCCTAAACGTTTGGTCAAATTTTGATCCACGACTTCAAAGAATTATGATAGAATTACCAAGGTTTCTCGGTGACATGTTTGCCTATTTTCATGGTTTTTATTACATTTCAAAGCAGTTAAGTTAGTTTGTCTACACATGTACTTTTTATAACTCATTTTCATCCAAACAAACATTTTATATGACTTCATTTCCAGTTGATGATTTTCAGCTCGATTACCTTGTAAGAGTTTTATTCAATTTATTTTTTAATCGTCGGTTTAGAAAAACCTGATGTGAATGAGCAGTTCAAAAAGCAGCAGGTTGGTCATGGGTTGGTGTATTGACTCTTTAGAAACCAAAAAGTGGCAGGTTGGTTAGGGGTTGGTATATTGACTCTTTAGAAGCCAAAAAGCTTTGCTTGGTCAGGGTTTGGTGTATTGACTCTTTAGAAGCCAAAAAGCGGCAGGCTGGTCAGGGATTGGTATATTAACTCTTTAGAAAACAAAAAGCGGCAGTTTGGTCAGGGGTTGGTATATTGAATCTTTAGAAGCCAAAAAGCGGCAGGTTGGTCAGGGATTGGTGTATTGACTCTTTAGAAGCCACAATTTAAAAATAGCTTGTGTGAGACTTGTTTGGCCACAAAGAAATTGTGTTCGCTTTTCCTGAAAATTGGTCTATGTATGGCTTTGCATGACTTTAATAAACCTGATTTGGTTTAAGTTCGACCTTTCTTCAAAACCTTTAATGGAGAATAAGAAAAGTAAAACATTAACTTCTGATGACATTCAGACCACGTGCTATGTGGCATAAGGTAATACTTGTTATTTTTCTTTTTCAGTAATACTACTTATACATATCCATATACCTTTGAAACTTATTCTCAAGCAAACAGCTTCTATTTTCAAAATGGATTTCCCTTGTCAAAATGAGCTGGAATAAAGCCTTCAAATTACCATTATACTCTTTTTTCGGTACTTTAAAAAACTATGTACCAGAATAGCTAACACAATTCTTATTTGCTATCCTGGTATATATTTGATAAAGTCACAAGAAATGAGTACAATTGTAATGTGAAGGCTTTATTCCAGTTTAGTTTGATAATGGAAATCCATTTTGAAAATAGAAGCTGTTACCATGTCAACCGACGAAATATTTTTTGTCATATTATTTCTGGTTGGTGATTCTTCAGCTCAATTATTTCTGTTATCTTTTGAGAGCCTGATCCAAATGATGTTTTAAGCGTCGGGTAAGAAAAGAATAGATGAAATAACATGTCGCTAATGTGATATGGCATGCACAGCAAATATTCTGATTTAAAAAAGCAGACAATCTTTTGCATACGATGGACGGTAAATCACTTCCTCAACCTCAGACAATAAAATATATCTTTGAAAGAAAGTGGTGAGATAGGAAGCGGTGAAGTAGAGATTATTCAAACGCAGTTCAAGGCAGATCAAACTTTCTTTTTTGATAAAAGAAAAGCTTTCAGAAGGATGAAGGGAGTTGTTGAAACAGTCATGTAAGATTCGCGCCCTTACATCAGCGATGTTCAGTTTTTCCACATGTTAGAAAATCGAACATCTCAAGGCCACCGAAAATTTACGCACCTCTTTCCCCAGTCCCCATAAATACAGTGTACAATTAAACACATACTGTACGAAAAGAGTTTCTTTCAGGAATGGTCAAAGTGAACATATATAGGAAATGTTCAGTAAGGGTTCTACGAGTAGCAATGCCGTAGATGCCGAGGCACAATATTGACACAATATATATGTACTCACGCAGTACACCTATACAGCAGTACTCACGTGACCACTGTTTCTGTTCTTCTTTACGGAGTGCAATATAAAACGGATCAATATAACTGAAACGAGCCTCTCTCTTTAAATTTCTATCCATTTCAGTTTCCGAACATGTACAAAAGTCTGCTAGAAATTTGGAAGGAAAGTGTGGGAAAGCCTGCTAGAAATTTCTGCTATAATTTCATTGGAATTATGGTAAAGGTTTAGAAACGTTTCTCCAATTTTGATTTACAACTTCAAAGAATTATGATAGACAAAATACGAAGGTCGCTCTGTAAACGTTTGTTGACATTTTGGAATATCTTTATGGTTTTTGATATATTTCAAAGCAGTTCAGTTGCCTATACATGCAATTTTTAAAACTCATTCTCACCCGAGCGAATATTTTGTATGATTCCATTTCCAATTAATGATTTTTCAGCTCGATTACCTGCTGCGAGTTTTATTCAAAATACCTTTTTTAAATCGTCGGTTAAAAAAACCTGATGTGAATGAGCTATTAAAAAGGTGGCACGTTGGTCAGGCGTTGGCTTGGCTTTTTAGAAGCCAACTTTTAAAACGAACTTCTCAGAGATATGTTTAACAGCAAAAAAGACTTATCAAGCCGCAAAAATTCTTATTTGGATTAATGTGACCTTTCCTCAAAAGTTATAACAGAAAATATTAGAACCACTAAAAGATGATGACACTCGTGTGATATTTTGTAATTTGTAAAAGTTACGTAATACTTTTTTTGCTTTTCATTCCCAGCCCGAAAACTGGGTACTTTGAAATATCTCAAAAATTGGGTTGTTTTATGTATTACGTCATCGCATGAGCCTACACATTTGACTAGCTCACACTAAACATAGTGGGTTTCTCAATTTCCGCTCCAGATTGCCAAAATCTACTGGATATCCTGAAATTTTGGAGACGGATAGTCAATAGATATTAAATACTTTTTGCCGCTGCTTTTTGAAATTCATCGTCGCCTTTTTGAGATAATGAACAAAACAGACTACCCATAATCACATCTACGGACCATGGGCTATCAGTGTACTAAATTTGACATAAATCCAGTAAAAAGTTCTTAAGATACCGTGCCCACAAGCTCTTTTCAGCAAAATCATTAAGCCACGACCACTATGCATATTAATAATATTTAACATTTGTACACAATAATTGTACCAATTATGACACAAAACAGACATGCGATTGTTAAAATATGAGCATTTCCAGGTTTGTACATTAATCCCCGCCTACTCATTAATATGCGTGACATCACCATACATACATACATACATACATACATACACACATACATACATACATACATACATACATACATACATACATACATACATACATACATACGTCATGCCTGCCTAGATGCATGCATACATACATACACACACACACACACACGTGTAAAGCGTGAAAAGAGATGCCTTAGTCAAAAACCCACAAAGTAAGATTATCACTTTCCCACTTGGGAAAAGTCACATCACTTACTAACTTACTAGGGGGTCTCTGTCTTAGCAAGAATGATACTTTAAATTAAAACAATCGTCAATGGTACAGCAGAAAAATTGATATTTTCAAAGTGAAACCACACCAAGTATAATCCTGCCGTATGAGACCATCAAGCTGATCAATCAAAAAGAAACCGTGAATGTATTTCTTGGAAGCTCTTTGGTATAAGTGAAACCTTACTCTCTTATTTTCAAAGTAAATCCACGCGCTAGAATCAACACAATGCACAGTATTTACACGATAGAAGAAAAAGGAGACGCTGGTAATTGGTTTAATTAGAAAGGTGTGATTACCTGAAAGTGAGTAAGTGTGTACATTTTCTAAACCGAGGCAAAACCTATTACTACAGGAAAGTAAAGCCAGTCGAATTTTGCCTTGGTTCGGATATATCACTGCGTCTGGACTCCTAATTCATGCATTTGAAATGAGACCATGGGTGTGTGGTTCCACTTCGAAAATCGGCTTCAGTTTGTTAGCGTGTAATCATATGGGTGGTTTCACTTTGGATGATATACACACGTACACACCCACACACCCACGCACACACACACACACGCCATCATGACCACATAGGTTTCTAATGCTATCGCATCGGAACCAACAAAAATGGCTTTTGTTTAAAAAATATTTGCTTTTTGACACTTGTTTGGTCACAAAATATTATTACTTGGCTTTTTCTGAAAATATCCACATACCCATTTATAACCGAAGAAATTTGTTGTCTTATGCCATTTCCGGCTTATGATTTTCTCAGCTCAATTATCTCGTATACCTGGTAACAAATTTACTCATAGAATTACTTTTTAACCGTCAGGTAAAAAATGTTTATGTCACCGACCAGATAAAATTAATGTTGCTAATAAGAAATGCAAAGTAATCAATAGGAAAGTTTTAGGAAAGCAGACAATATTGTACAAATCAATAAAGGGAGCCTTACAAACTCTTTTGTAAATTACCCCATCAACTTCAGTCAATAAAAACATACCTTTCAAACAATATGATGAGATAGGAGGCAGTAAAGTACAAATGATTTTAAAGTAGTTTAAGGCAGAACAAACTTTCTCTTTAGATATAAAAGATGTACATTTTAAAGTATGAAGGCAGTTGTTGAAACAGTATTCACTCGACCACTGTTTGCAAGAGTGCATCATAAAACGGATATACAAAGCAAATCTTTTTTGTTAGATCTTCAAATTTTAAGTTGATACCTGAACTTATGATCAAAAATTTGAGACGGTGCACATCATCCGTATATCTCAGTGTATAGATGTTTACTTCCATCACGAGGTGCAAATTGCAAATTAAACTTTCAACTTTCGTCAATCAACGTGTATTTCGTCATGCATCACGTTTTTGGCATCTATCAAAAATTGCAATGATTGCATGAGGGTAAATGTGAGTGAGTTACCAAGAAATTGACAGGATTTCGCAAAGCATCTTGAACTATGGTACATTAATTGTTGGGCGTATAAGTAAAGCCAGTATAATTACATTGAAGGGACCAGAGGGTTACTCCCCTTCCGTTAATCCTGAAGATTCTTATGGAGGACAAACTGACATTTGCCAGCTTCTACTTTTTGGATCGAAGTGGATGAACATCGGGTTTTAACGTTCTCATTCGGTAAACGGTGAGCTTCACCTGTTTTTATTCTCTAAAGGCTGAAAGAGAAAAAGGTGGTATACAGAAACCAACCTCTGCGTGTGTCGTCAGCGCATCGTTTTGCATAACTGTGGGAACCTTATGGGGTTAAATCGTTGTAATACCGAGTCTGGCAGACGCTTAGTCATACGCTCAATCGATTACTATTATTGGTGATCTTCTTGAATTGTTTTATTTAGCTGCAATCTGGACGACGGAGTGGAGGAAAAAGGTGTGATGCAGAAGATTAACCTCTGCACTTGTTTTCAACACGTCGTTCTACCTCACTAAGGAAATATCATGGCGGTAATCTTGAGTCTGACACCGCATTGTTATTCGAATTAAGTTTCACAACGTTTGAGCTATCAAGTGAAATTCCTCATCTCTGGAAACTTCTTTGGACCTATTCTCAGATCTCACGCAAGCATATCTATGACGAGTTTCAGTTTTTATTAGAATTTTATCTGTCCTCTCTTTCATACGTGACAACTTTTGCATTCGTTAAAAATTCTTCAAACTTTGATTAGTCATAATTCGGAAACTACTGTAATAATTGAAAAGCTACTCTGTTCAGAATTTAGCGCTCTTTTTTACCTATCAATATACTTTGAAAACGTGTTTAGTTTTCTTCCTTATCACTCTCTGTACCACAGACGATGGATCTAACCACGCATGCCTCACAACATCCAACAAACGGTACAACAGTTTCAATCGACCTTAACTTATATGCAGAATATTTTCAACTCCTAATAATCCTAAGTCGTATTCGTTTTTTTGGATTCCTTATCGCCGCCATCTGCACCCTTATAAACCTGTGCAGCATTTTGATACAGGTTTACCTGGGCACACACAAGGTGACATACACTTTCTTCGGAATGATACTAACTGTGAGTGATTTTCTGTTCGCAATTTTCGCGGGAACACTGCTGTATCTTCTTTGGAACGAACCATTGAGAGTCATTCCCAATCATTTGCTGTATCTAATTTATGCTACGAAGTTTTTATCAAATTTATCGGTTTGTGCTGTTGCAGTGGATCGTTTCATTGCCTTAGTAGTGTCGCCTCTGTCCTACAAACGCATCGTTTCAGTAAAACATTACATTATTGTAACAATTGTATTTGTATGCTGTTCGTGCTTATATGCAAGTAAAACATACATCTTTGAAATAGGAAGTATCGAAAGCACGACTGTTGATGTTTCTACTAACTTTGCTTGGAATTTTATTTTGATCTTGACCTACTCTATAATATACATCTCATTTTCACGATCACATGTTAAGCTACAATTGAAAGGAAGCCAACTCTACCACCGCGTGGAGCAAAGCAGAAAGGTGCTGCGAGCGTTTGTCTTAATCGTTATCACAAACGTTATATGTTCATTAGGCACTATCATTTCAGGTATCATTGAAGTGAATCATTATCCACGAAAATTTACAACAGTGGAGTCCCTCTTCTTTGGAAGTATCGGTTTCGACATGGAAATAGCTAATAGTGGCATTAACCCAATCATCTACTGGTGGCAAGTACTGTCTAAATATGAAAAGCTCACTGTAAAAGCACTTCAATTCCTAAACGAGTAGCAAATCAAAATAGTAAAGCAGAGAATATTCGAAGCGATTCAGTACAAAAGACTGAGCTTTCAGAAATAAGTGGCGGTCTTATATAGCGGTACGGTAGAAACATTGATTTTGCAGTTTTAAGAATCACTAAATAAAGTTCTTACTTATTATTCCTTACTTATTGGGATTCTGAAACGAAAGAGTATTTCAAAGCTTATATAGATAATTGTAATTGGCTTGTGGAAAGGACATATCATCCCGTTTTTAGAAGATAACATCTTGTTTGCACAAGATACTATTTTGCTTCCACGAGATAATATTTTATTTCCACGACATAAGATTTTGTTTCCACGAGATAATATCTCGTTTCTATCAGATGATTAGTTTTGGTCTATCTCTTGGAACGAAAAACGTATCTCGGGGGATCGAGATAAACAGTTCTCACAAGATATTTTTTAGTTTCCAAGATATAATATCTCGTTCCCATCACCTTTTCATAAAATATTTAGGCCTATCTCTTAATGGAAGAAAATTGGGAGTCGGCTTATCAACACTGCTTGGGACACAAGTGGGTGGCTGCTCATAAGAATTTACCCAGGTTTGTTTAAAAAGAGAATTATAATACAAGAATATTTAGCACCAATATTATGCATCTTTTTTTGACCAAGAATACTGTTTGGTAAATTGGTGTCCAATTTAGTCAATTTTCAGAGGACATTTAGACCTTTTAAAGAAATAGCGACACCGCCTGGTCCACGAGTGTGTTGCTACTTATAAGGCGGGATGTAACCTACCTCCTTAGCAGTGCGGTAAAGTTTCGGCTTCCCAAACTAACGTCCCGGTTCTTATTCCTGATGCTTTTCCAACCAGTGCTCCAAATTGTTTCTGTCATGATATTATAAACCTTGATAAAGGAAATATATCGTCCCATTAATAAATTCCCAAATGAACGCCGCCGTGTTGGTGACGTCACTTCTGCTTTTCAAATGTCCTTGTTGAGTGCGAGAAATAGACCCAATAATCAGTCAGGGAGAATTCTGGACTTTTAGTGTAATAAGAAAATACACCAAAACTTGGAGTTTCGTATACATTAAGATCCATGGAGGCCGCCATTTTAACTTGTGATAACGTTATATCAATGGGATTTTTACTAAGAGAAGGGTAGTAGTTGTGTAATGTAGTAGTTGTGTTATGTAACTTATGATGCATGTACACGGTATCAGCGATGACCAAGCCAGCACAGAATCATGTGTCGATAGGTTGTTCAAAAGGTCAACGACCTGTCAACGGAAGTCTTTTTATCGCGAAGTCCACGGTAAAATTAAAAAGTCTGAGGTCAAATCTAATGAATATTCATTTGATATTAATCTTTCCTTTCACAAATATCCCCCGCGTCTTCATTAAAAATTCCCATTGAATTAACGTTATCACTATAGGTAAAATGGCGGCCTTCATGGATGTTAATGAATACGAAGCTCCAAGTTTTGGTGTATCTATTATTACACCAAAAGTCCAGGATTCTCCCCTACTGATAATAGATAGGATAGCATGAGGCTTACATTGTTTGTTGCGTAAAGTGTACATCATTTATGTAAAGTTTATCTAAGTTACTAATGATATTATTTACTATTTGTTGGGTCATGTAAATAATTTCCTTCAAAGAATGTATCAGTGTTTTTGTGCTAAGGGCCGGTGGCATACAGTTACGTTGTTGAATACATTGTAATTGTATATTGCATTTTTGGCTATTTACAGCTTTGAAAAGAAAGAAATTCGACATTGTGTATTGTATATTCACATATATACTGTATGCACTAGTAACTGGGGATCATATATGTACCACTTATTACTTTACTTTGCTAATTCAAAAACCTGCATGTGTAAAAAAGCGATTGATGGAGAGTTACTTCAGTAGAATAGAACTATGGCGATTTAAATACATGAACTAGGTCGATGTAGGTGAAATCAATTTATTCGAACAGAGTCATGGAGATTTAACACCTGATATACAGTCACGGTGAAAGATAATGAATTTCTTCAGTGAAATAGAATCGTGTAGATTAAAAAATAATGTAAAGTAACAGGTTTTGAATTACTTAATGGAATATAATTATAGAGATATATATACATGATGTAGGGCGATATATATAAAATCACTTCAGTGGAACAAAATCATAGAACTTTAAAAGCCTGATGCATAGTGATAGATGTTGAATTTCTTCAGTGGAATAGAATCATGTAGAATAAAAAACAATGTTAAATAATAGATGTTAAATTACTTCAATAGAGCTGAATCATAAAGATTTTAAAAACCTGATTAACGATGACAGATGTTGCAATTACCCCAGCAGAAAAGAATTGTGAAGATTTCAAAACTTTATTTACAGCAATAGATGTTAAATTTCTTCAGTGGAATGGAATCGTGTAGATTAAAAAACATATGTTAAGTAACAGATGTTGAATTACCTCAATAGATCGGAATCGTGAAGATTGAAAAACCTGATGAACGATGGCAAATGTTGCAATTACTTCAGTAGAAGAGAATTTTGAAGAATTCAAAGCTTTATTCACAGCAATAGATGTTAAATTTCTTCAGTGGTATGGAATCGTGTAGATTAAAAACCCGGCGTACAGTGCTCGCTGTTGAATTTCGTTAGTGGAGTAAAATCATGTAGATTAAACAATAATGTAAAGTAATAGGTGTTGAATTACTTCAATAGAATTGAATCACGAAGATTTAAAAACCAGGTGAACGATGATAGATGTTGCATTTATTCAATAGCAATGTATGATGAAGACATAAACACCTGTTGAACGGTGATATATGTTGCAATTACTTCAGTAGAAGAGATTTACAAAGATTTCAAACTTTATTTACAACAATAGATGTTAAATGTCTTCAGTGGAATGGAATCGTGTAGATTAAAAATCTTGTACAGTACTAGATGTTGAGTTTATTCAATAGTAATGTATGATGAAGACTTAAACACCTGTTGAACAGTGATATTTGTTGCAATTACTTCAGTAGAAGAGATTTACGAAGATTTCAAACTTTATTTACAACAATAGATGTTAAATGTCTTCAGTGGAATGGAATCGTGTAGATTAAAAATCTTGTACAGTATTAGATGTTGAGTTTATTCAATAGTAATGGCATGATGAAGATTTAAAAACCTGATGAACGGTAATAAATGTTGCAATTACTTCAGTCGAATAAAATTATGAAGATTTTAAAACTTTATTTACAGTAATAGATATAGATTTCTTCAGTAAAATGGACTCAAGTAGATTAAAAACCCGATGTACATCCATAGATCTTGAATTTCTTCAGTATAACAAAATCATGTTGTTAAAAAAGTAAAGTAATAGATGTTGAATAAATGTAATGAAACTGAATCATTAAGATTTAAAAACCTGGTGTACGGCAACAAATGTGAAATCAATGGGAGTAGATACTATTCAATAGCATTATAGAGATTTTAAAACTTCATTTACAGCAATTGATGTTAATTTCTTCAGTGGCATGAAATCGTGTAGATAAAAGAAGTCAATACACAATAATATATGTTGAATTAATGCCATGAAATTTAATGATGAAAATTGAATAAGCTGATGTACTGTGATATATGTTGCAGTCGCTCCAGTAGCATTGAATTATGGAGATTTAAGAACTTGATTTAATTTTTTTAAGTGGAATGAAATCAAGTGGAATAAAACTTTGATTTATAGCCATGGAATAGAATCATTTAATTGAGAAAACTAACGTAAAGCAATATATGTTTCTTCATATGGAATAGGAGTCAGGTAGCTCAGTTGGTAGAGCACACGACTGAGATACCAGGTTCAAGCCCCGGTCAAGTCTAACCCGCTTTTCCACAGATATGCAGACAGATACGCCGATCATTAAAGCGGAAGTACGTCGTTTGCAGCTACTGCTCCTCATTCAGCTCTTGAGAGAAGTGGCAATTGTTGAATGGCGCTCGTCGTTCTTCGGAAGGGACGTTAAGCCGTCAGTCCTGATGGTAGTACAGTCACACCCTACCTGGTTCTCTGAGCACTATTCGAAAAGAGAAACGTTAAAACGCGGTGTTCATTCATTTCCTTGACTTAATGAATGGATGATGCGCTGTTTGAACAGCTTTCCTTTAAAGTAATGAATACTCCGATGTTTAAAAAGCGCTCTTGAATATACTTGTATAGAAAGAGCGCTATATAAAATAATCACTAGTACAATTACTAATAGAATCATTAGATTAAAGACCTGATGTATATCCATAGACGTTAAATTACTTCAGTGGAAAAGAATAATGTAGATCCGTTGCATTTCATGTGCATCCACTGTATTTCATGTAGATCCTCTGAATTATTAGAATTAGGTGGTTTGACGAGGTAACAATTTTGACACTCTGGACAACAGCCAACCAGCAAGCAACACAGACAGACACAATGGGTGGGTTACACTTTGAGAAAGGATGCTTTATGCAAAACTAGACAAGCACTTGAGTGGAGCCCGCAAGGCAAGAAAGAACAAGGTCGCTTCAAATACAATGGAGGGGGAGCATGTTAAACGAGCTAAAACCACAAAAGTTTTCATGGGAAATTTCCAAATCTATAGCCATAGACTGACAAAAGTGGAAGACAACTGTTGGGGGCATATGTCCCACAAGGAGCAAAGAGGATTAAGATATAACTAAAGACCTGATGAATAGCCATAGATATTGAATTACTTCACTTGAATAGAATAATGTGGATTAATGTACGTATATTTTGCATCACTCCAGTGGAATATAGTTATAAGAAGATACAAACCTAATATACAACAATACATTTTGAATTAAGTCGGTGAAATAAAAAGATGTAATTCAAAAAAGAACAATGTACAACAATATATATTATATTTCTTTAGTGAAATTGTATCATGTAGATTAAAAACCTAATATTCAGCCTTATATCTTCAATTACTTGGGTGGAATAGAATTATGGGATTTAAATACATGAACCAGGGAAATATATGTTGAATGTCCTAAGTGGAACTGAATCATGTAGATTACAAAACCAATGTAAAGTGATATATGTTGACTTACTTCAATACAATAGAATTATGAAGAATTAACAACCTGATGTAGTAAAGGATTATGAAGATTTCAAAACCTCTGTAAGAAAGTTACCACATGCGTTTATTTCCATATGTATAGTTACAAATGTTCTTTGCTATCTACAAGTTATCCTGTGTTTCCTATTTTTTCATTAAACCACTCATATGTTGTATACAGAGTATATCTCAGACCGCTAGTTTTGTGCATTTTTTATGCATTTCATTTTTGTTGCTCAGGTCAATCTTTAAGTGAATGTTATCATTGTTTATTGAGCCAAAGAAGTTTTCATTGTGACTCACCGTGCAGCAAGGAATTACAATAAGAATGAGCCGTAGTACTTATCATTCAGAAGGAATGGGCAACAAGATTTGAATTAAGAATATTTTGGTACAAAAAGACAGGACATTTTAGGTTTAAATTGAGTCTATCCATAAGACCAAAACAGTACAGAGTTCAAGTATCAGTCTTAGAGTAGAAACAGTGCAGTTATCAGTCTTAGAGTAGAAGCAGTGCAGATATCAGTCTTAGAGTAGAAACAGTGCAGTTATCAGTCTTAGAGTAGAAACAGTGCAGTTATCAGTCTTAGAGTATAAACAGTGCAGTTATCAGTCTTAGAGTAGAAACAGTGCAGTTATCAGTCTTAGATAAAAAAAAACAGTGCAGTTATCAGTCTTAGAGTAAAAGCAGTGCAGTTATCAGTCTTAGAGTATAAACAGTGCAGTTATCAGTCTTAGAGTAGAAACAGTGCAGTTATCAGTCTTAGATAATAAAAAAAACAGTGCAGTTATCAGTCTTAGAGTAAAAGCAGTGCAGTTATCAGTCTTAGAGTAGAAACAGTGCAGTTATCAGTCTTAGAGTAGAAACAGTGCAGTTATCAGTCTTAGCGTAGAAACAGGGCAGATATCAGTCTTAGAGTAGAAGCAGTGCAGTTATCAGTCTTAGAGTATAAACAGTGCAGTTATCAGTCTTAGAGTAGAAACAGTGCAGTTATCAGTCTTAGATAAAAAAAACAGTGCAGTTATCAGTCTTAGAGTAAAAGCAGTGCAGTTATCAGTCTTAGAGTAGAAACAGTGCAGTTATCAGTCTTAGAGTAGAAACATTGCAGTTTTCAGTCTTAGAGTAGAAACAGTGCAGTTATCAGTCTTGGAGTAGAAACAGTGCAGTTATCAGTCTTAGAGTAAAAGCAGTGCAGTTATCAGTCTTAGAGTAAAAGCAGTGCACTTATCAGTCTTGGAGTAGAAGCAGTGCATTTATCAGTCTTAGAGTAGAAACAGTACAGTTATCAGTCTTAGAGCAGAAACAGTGCAGTTATCAGTCTTAGAGCAGAAACAGTACAGTTATCAGTGTTAGAGTAAAAGCAGTGCAGTTATCAGTCTTAGAGTAGAAACAGTGCAGTTATCAGTCTTAGAGTAGAAGCAGTGCAGCTATTAGTCTTAGAGCAGTAACAGTGCAGTTATCAGTCTTAGAGTATAAACAGTGCAGTTATTAGTTTTAGAGTAAAAACAGTGCAGTTATCAGTCTTAGAGTAGAAACAGTACAATTATCAGTCTTAGAGTAAAAACAGTGCAGTTATCAGTCTTAGAGTAGAAGCAGTGTAGCTGTAAGTTCAGAAGCAGTATAACAGTGATGAAAATAGCTTAGTATATAAGAACAGTTGCAGTAATAAAATAATCGTTGTCTTTGCTTTTTCTTGATGTCGTCTATATTGTATTATATCACCACTAGTGCCCGATTATTCATTTTTAAGGTACGTGATTGGAGAAGATGGCTACTTTGCATACTGTCCGGTTATTACTCCACAAACAAAAACCAAATGACCAATGACAGCACTCCCATTCAATAACCGGGCAGTTGCATATTCATTAGATTGACAGTTTCTAGTGTGGGGTAACTCCAGTCAGGATGGCAACCACCCCTAGCAACCATGCATTAACCATTCAATTAATTGTAGCTACAAAAAATAAATCATTTTAACAGCTATATATTTCTTGCTCACAAAGCTGTTTATGTCAGATTAAAAGTGACTAACAACAAATCCAATGTGCACAGTAAAAACAAAATTAAAAAATATTAGGTTAGGCACAACCCCATAAACCTACTATCATATCATAGATAACTTGAACTTGCACCAAACCTGTAACCAGTTTGTATTATTAGCCATACATGCAAACAACAACCTTATGAAATCCTCAGTTTAATTCTCTGTCGTAGTTTTGGGCATGATCTTTAGGCCTAAGGCTATAGGCTAAATCTTTACTTTCCAACTGCGCAAACCTGTAATTTATCTTCCAGTTACAACCATGTTTGTCCCGATTGAACTGCCATTATTCTCCAGCATTGATACTGTGTGAAACCTTCAGTCAGACTCGATATCGATCAAACCTGTTAGAAATCCAAACTGCTGAAAGTACAAGAGACCTTGGCCGTAATAGTAACGAGTTGTTTATTTCATATTACCTTTGTTTATGTTTACATTGGTTTTTGTGCCAGAGTTACGATGAGATTACTTCCATGTGATAAACCAGCAAAGTTCCTAAAAAAAAAAAAAAAGTTTTGGTTGCAAATATAAAATGGAAAGTATTTGCTAGTATTTAACGAAATAAAATGTTATTCCTTCGAAAAAAAGCATGGTGAAATAGACACCGTCAATCATTCTCTGTGTTGTACTATGCAAATGAGCTGGAAGTGTGTGGTAGTGTGTATGTAATTTCGCGTATTTATTTAGTTGAATTTCATCAAATTTGTTAATTTTTTCAAAGATTTTATTTATCGTATATTGGTAATAAAATATAAATAAACTGCTCTTGTTTGCTCATTGCTGGTAATAACGGTTTGCCCAAACAATTTGAAAATTAATGGGAAATGTTTGGTTGCCGGTCATTTCTCATCAATAAGCTTGCAAAATGCAGCTTAGTTCTGCTCGAGTTTGCTCTTATTTCTTGAGCATACGCATGGCGGGTAGGGACTTAAGCTCTCACGGTCAAAACATAAATGGGGTTGGAGTCTATATGTCAGCCTCTCACATATTTAGGGGAAAAGATTTTTCTTTCATCGAAGCTCTAGTTTGCAACCATTTCCTTTTTTTAGCTATAAAACCCTCTGATGTATAGAGGATTTCACCCCGTGACTCTAAAGGCCGTTACACCAAGGAGCTTCTACACACAAGCTCCTTGGTTACACACCGAACGCGACGCGGCGAGCGATATTTTAGATAATCATACAGGAAACAAATATTATAAGATGCTGTGACTTTTTGCTTACACATGATGAAGTTTATAATTGAGGCTTTCTGATGATACTAAAAAATGTATTAGAAATGCTTTTTTGTTCAAACTGTGAAGAAATCCGCTTCAGTGGGGTGCGATTTTCTGTCGCGACGCGAATTTTGCGTTAATAGGCGTAGAAACGCCCATTTAATCCATTTTTAGTTATCATCTGAATAGCCATGCGATGACGATGCTTCTCTGATAACAAAGGTCAAAACGTTTCTTTTCCTTTGTTTGATTCAATCTTGTATAAAAAATCGCTCGCCGCGTCGCGTTCGTTGTGTTCCGGCTTAACTCGACTGAAAGCCATTTTGCAGGGCAGGGCTTTGCACGTTGAGTATTTCACGCGTCTGATCTTCACACAGCTTAGTCATATAACACGTAAAACAAACAGACTCAATCTAAAACACGAGCTAGCAATCGCTGGTGATGAAAACACGCGCTGGGCATGTAAAACACGTGCTGGGCATATAAACACGCGCTGCTTAAATTGAACTGTCCAGATAAATTAATTGTTTTAATATAAGATGTTATTTTACAGAAGAAAAAAAAACATCCAAGTACATTAAGTTCTCTGTAACCAACGGCACAGCAAGACTCCGGCATACTACTTACAAAAACAATCTTATATAACAACATGCAAACGTATGTAAGTGTATAGCAGACGACAATCTTCCCTACAAAATGGCAATGTAAACAGAGTCATGTGACCTCATGACGTCAGTTGAAACAATCTTATAGCCATAGACCTTGAATTACTTCAGTAGATTACAAATCTGATGTACATATGTTGTATCACTCTAGTGTAATAGAGTTATATAGACTTGAAAACCTAATATACAACAATACATTTTGAATCATCTCGGTGAAATAAAAAGATATAAATTTAAAATAACCGATGTAGTGCACGTTTTGCTGCACCAAGACAACACAAGTCCGTTTGTGATTTTGAAAGATGCAATTATGATTTTCGACTTATGGCTGATCAAAGTTTTAATCAATTTTTGATTTTGATTTTTTTTTCTCCGAGTTGTGGTAAAGGTTCCGAAACGTTTGGTCCAATACTGATCCACGACTTTAAAGAATTATGATAAACAAACTACTAATGTTTTTGGTGACATTTTGGTTATTTTCATGGTTTTTGATGTATTTTAAATCATTAAGTTATTTTTACCTATGCATGTACTTTTTAAAACTCACTCTTATCCGAACAAACCTTTTGCATAAAATAATTTCCGGTCAGTTAATGATTTTTCAGCTCAATTACCTGGTTGAGATTTTTATCTTCTTTATTTTTTAATCATCGGGTAAGAAAATTCTAAGGTGAATGACCGAAAATTTTAATGAAGAATTAAAAAAAAATAAAAGATTCATTTCTGATGACATTCAAACCACGTGATATTTTACGTTGTTGTACCAGTTATTTGTAATACTCTGTTTTGCTTTTTAGTGATGTTACCTTTAGCTATTTATATACTGTTACAAATCATTCTCAATCGAAGAAACTTGATGTATTATTCCATTTCCGGTTGATGATTCTTCAGCACAGTTATCTCTACTACCTATTGAGAGTTTTATCCAAATTACTTTTTAACCGTTGGATAAGAAAAATTAGGTGTGAATGACCATATAAAATGGCATGTTGCTAATGCGAAATCGCATGCTAGATGAAGCAGACAATCTATTACAAATTAATGAAGTGTGCGTTACGTACTATTTTGTGAATTAATTCCTTAAGTTTAGACAATAAAATATGGTGTTTGTCTATAATGGTGAAATAGGAAGCGGTGATGTAGAAATAATTATAAAGCAGTTCAAAGCAGATCAAACTTTTTCATTTATTATAAAAGATAAACATTTCAAAAGGATGACTCTTTTATCATAAAAGATATATATTTCAGAAGGATGAAGGCAGTTATTGAAACAGTGCTTACTCGACCACAGATTGCGATCTTCTTTAAGGAGTGCATTATAAAACGATTTACAAAACAAAACGCATTTTGAGATTTTTATTATAAAACTTCTTTTTGAATTTTAGGGAGCAAGGAAGCGAAGTAAAATATCTTTCTTACATATCAGTGTATCGTTATCTAGGCTTCCACGACGAGATGTGAATGATCAGTTGAGTTTGGAACGATTGAATCTTTAAAAGTATTAAGGACCAATATTGTGAGTGAGAAATTAATAGGATTTTGTACAGCATCGCAACAGAATTTATCATGCAACTATCAAAAGTGTCACATGTAATCATTGATTTACAGCGAACTTGATAGGATGTCCTCCAGCATTGTGTGCATCAAGTTTTGTTTAAATTTATTTCATTTTTAGAAACTACTACAAGAAAAATGTGAGTGAGATACAAAGAAATTTAAAGGATTTCGTCAAACATTGTAAAGTGTTGGGCATCTATTAAAAGTTAAGTCAGTAATAACTTTGAAGGAACCACATATTTACTGCGCTTTCTTTAATTCTGAAGGTTCATACGGAGAACAAACTGACAAGTGCCAGCTTTTAGTTTTTAGATTAGAAGTTGACAAAAATCGGGTTCTAACGTCCTAATCCGGTAGACAGTCAACTTCACCTTCATTTTTCTAAAGGTTGAAAGAGAAAAAAAGTGATATTCAAAAGACCTGCCTCTGCACTTGCTGTCAGCACATCAGACTGCATAGCTGTGGGAATATCGTGAGGGTAAACTCGAGCTTGACACCTCCTTGTTATTTAAAATGAGTTCCACAACATTTGAGCTGATCAAGCCAATATCCTTATCTCTGAAAACTTATTTCGGACCCAGCCTTTCCAAAAATATATTTTCAAAGAATGTTCAGTTCTGCTTCAGAAACACCCTTACTTAACCGCAGACGATGGGTGTGACGTCACATGCTCCACAGCAGTCAACAAACGATACAACAGTTTCAACAGACTTTCACTTACATGCAGACTATTTTCAGCCCGTGATAATCTTGATTCGGATTCGCTTTTGTGGGTTTCTTATTGCCGCCATCTGCACCCTTATAAATCTGTGCAGCCCTGTGCTGCAGCTTTACATAGGCACATACAAGGTGACATACACTTTCTTTGGAATGATACTAACTGTGAGTGATTTTCTGTTCGCAATTTTTGCGGGAACACTGCAGTGTCTCATTTGGGACGAACCCTTTAGAGTCATTCCTAATCATTTGCTGTATCTAATCTACGCTACGAAGTTTTTTATCAATGTTGTCGATTTGTGCTGTTGCAGTGGATCGTTTCATAGCCTTAGCAGTATCCCCTTTATCTTACAAACGTATCATTACAGTAAAGAAATACATTTTGTAAGAATTGCATTTGTATGTTTGTTCAGCTCATATGGATTTAACTATACGGATATAAGTATATCATATGGATTTAAGTATATTTTAACTATACTTAGGAGAATAGAAGTTTTGAACACATACACACAAATCAAGAGCACAACTAACCAAAAAAAATTCTTTTCTACCTGGAAAATTAATACTTACGATTCAATAACACTAACTAATATAACTACACACCCAATAAACTCTTACCTTATTACAAGGCAAGTTGATACAAAAAAATACAGATGCATCCAACTCTGAATTAAAAGATATGCACATTTGGGCATGGCACGTTTTCTTATCCTATTTCACATATGTTTTAAACTATTTAGTTTCATTTTCTGCTTCCAAACAATGAATTAAAAGATGTGCACACTTGGGCATGACAATATTTTCTTATCCTCCACCAAAAATGTTTTGAACTTTTGATTTTCTGCTCCTTCTTTTTCTATTCTTGCTCCTTTCCTGCTCCTTTCCTGCTCCTTTCTCTTTTTCTACTCCATTTTTTTTCTTACGTCACTGAATGTCCTGCAGTTCTTTGCTAACACATTTGTTAAATTTAGAATCCAAAAAGTAATCTGTAAAAATATAGAAAAGAGAACTGCAGTGAAATTTCCAGGAATGAATCTATTTGGATTTCTACTTGGTTATTAGGAGAACGCTTATCCATTCCAGACACTTACCTTACCGACGTAATAAGCGCCCGGGGCTCTTACGAAAATAAAATTGTATCACTGTTTAGGCCCGAAGCTATTTCCTAATAAGCGCCCATGCTCGGGCGCGTACAGTGTACTATTCAATCAAATGTGAGCAGCTTATATATTAGCCCAAAATAAGCAACACAAAAAACACAAGATTTGAGCGTCACACGCAAAATAAGCAAAGAATATAAACAAAATAATTTAAGTCTTGAAAATATCAAAATTTACTATGTTATCGCTGTCAGTCAAAACATATTTGTTGGGCGTTTATCAGAGCAGGGGAGCTTAATACGTTTGAATACGGTATATCCAGTTTATATTGCTCTAGCGAATAGGAGTACACGACTCCACCTGGAAAGGACACCAAGCTATCACAGCTTAGCTCCCCAGCATCGCTCCACCTGGTAAGGACACCAGGCTACCACAGCTTAGCTCCCCAGCATCGCTCCACCTGGAAAGGACACCAGGCTACCACAGCTTAGCTCCCCAGCATGACTCCACCTGGAAAGTACACCAGGCTACCACAGCTTAGCTCCACAGCATAACTCCACCTGGAAAGGACACCAGGCTATCACAGCTTAGCTCTCCAGCATAAGTCCACCTGGAAAGGACACCAGGCTATCACAGCTTAGCTCTCCAGCATAAGTCCACCTGGAAAGGACACCAGGCTACCACAGCTTAGCTCCCCAGCATAACTCCACCTGGAAAGGACACCAGGCTATCACAGCTTAGCTCCCCAGCATGACTCCACCTGGAAAGTACACCAGGCTACCACAGCTTAGCTCCCCAGCATAACTCCACCTGGAAAGGACACCAGGCTACCACAGCTTAGCTCCCCAGCATAACTCCATCTGGAAAGGACACCAGGCTACCACAGCTTAGCTCCCCAGCATAACTCCACCTGGAAAGGACACCAGGCTATCACAGCTTAGCTCCCCAGCATAACTCCACCTGGAAAGGACACCAGGCTACCACAGCTTAGCTCCCCAGCATAACTCTACCTGGAAAGGACACCAGGCTATCACAGCTTATCTCCCCAGCATAACTCCACCTGGAAAGGACACCAGGCTACCACAGCTTAGCTCCCCAGCATAACTCCACCTGAAAAGGACACCAGGCTATCACAGCTTAGTTCCCCAGCATAACTCCACCTGGAAAGGACAACATGCTACCACAGCTTAGCTCCCCAGCATAACTCCACCTGGAAAGGACACCAGGCTACCACAGCTTAGCTCCCCAGCATAACTCCACCTGGAAAGGACACCAGGCTATCACAGCTTAGCTCCCAGCATAACTCCACCTGGAAAGGACACCAGGCTACCACAGCTTAGCTCCCCAGCATAACTCTACCTGGAAAGGACACCAGGCTATCACAGCTTAGCTCCCCAGCATAACTCCACCTGGAAAGGACACCAGGCTACCACAGCTTAGCTCCCCAGCATAACTCCACCTGGAAAGGACACCAGGCTATCACAGCTTAGCTCCCCAGCATAACTCCACCTGGAAAGGACACCAGGCTATCACAGCTTAGCTCCCCAGCATAACTCCACCTGGAAAGGACACCAGGCTACCACAGCTTAGCTCCCCAGCATAACTCTACCTGGAAAGGACACCAGGCTATCACAGCTTAGCTCCCCAGCATAACTCCACCTGGAAAGGACACCAGGCTACCACAGCTTAGCTCCCCAGCATAACTCCACCTGGAAAGGACTCCAGGCTACCACAGCTTAGCTCCCCAGCATAACTCCACCTGGAAAGGACACCAGGCTACCACAGCTTAGCTCCCCAGCATAACTCCACCTGGAAAGGACACCAGGTTACCACAGCTTAGCTCCTTAGCATCGCTCCACCTGGAAAGGACACCAGGCTACCACAGCTTAGCTCCTTAGCATCAATTCACCTGGAAAGGACACCAGGCTATCACAGCTTAGCTCCCCATCATCGCTGGCACTCGTTTACAGCTGAGTGGACTGGAGTCGGAGTTTGTTTCATATTTGGTGTAATAATGCTGCTAGGTAGTGTTTACATGCTCATGGTATAATAATGTTGAATCTCATTATTATGTGTAGTGGGCGGGGCTCAAAGTTGTTTTTCCAAATAAAGCTTGTAAATACGATATCTCCAGAATGACAAATTGGATTTATGTCATATGAGGTACATGCAGCCCATGGTCTGCAAATGTGCCCTATTGATTTAGGTGGTGATGTCATGCATAGTAATAAGTGGGTGGCGCCAATTGTAAAATTCTGGAAATGCTTATATTTTGACAACTGGATTTCTGTTTTGATATTTGGTGTTATTATGCTGTTATTTCACAATGTTGTTATTATACTAGTGTGCATATGTACATGATGTAAAATCGTTCAATCTCATTAATATACATGGTTGGCGAGATTTAATGTGGTTTTGCCAATACTAGAGCTTGTAAACATCAACACTCAATAATAAAACATTAATGTCAGTTATGGTACTGTGATTGTAAACATTGTATGGCTTGTGAAATTATTATTCCTTTTGCTTGTAAATTTTACTTCCCCCCAAAAAATAAAGCAGTTCAGTTAATAACAAACACAATGATATACTAAATATCATGATGTACTAAATATTAATCATGATGTACTAAATATTAATCATGATATTCAAATATCCATCATGATATACTGAAAATACACGATTATATATTAAATATTCATGATGATACTAAATATCATGATATACAGTACTAAACATTCATCCTGATATACTGAAAGCACACGATGATGTATGAAATTGATATTGATTTGAAACAGTATGGATCGTATGCAAATGTATTTGATTGCGGATACATATGTATATTTCAGAATAGGAGTGTCTTTCACGAGAATGCAATCTGGAAGTGCAAATGCTACTCTAGTTATTGATCTGCATGGTGGGTGTGGCTAATGAATAAATATGGAACAAATATTTCCTGATATGCAATTATATGACAGTTAATACAAATTAATCAATTCATGAAAACGCTTCAGGCCCTCAAAACTTTTTGGTTCAAATGGTCACTAAAGAACTGGAATGTTCGTGGTTAAATGGTACCCCCCACCCTATAAAAAAGCTTTGAATTTGGAAATAATTTCAAGTCGCATGATTTTAAAGAAGCGAAATCGTCATATGGACACAATGTTTAGATCTTGATTCAAATTGCTTGATTGGTTGAAATTTCGCCAATTGTTGCACGATTTTTGGCCAATATTTTACGGTATATACTGAATAAAACCCTAAGTTTGAATAACGATAGATGTTGCACAATTGATAAGGCGACGAATTTCGGATATTTTTGAACTAACATTTGCAGGTTCGGAGTCCCACCAGAATCATTTTTCTTGATTTTTTTTTCTCTCATTGTAATTTTCGTCTGGTAACTGCTCTTGAAGTATTATACAATTTATAATTCTCACAGCAATTTTGTCCTCTTCAATGAGTATTTTGAATATAAGAAAATTCATTAAACAAAATTATAAAAAAAAGTTTCAGAAAAAAAAAATGAAACAAGAAAAGATCAAAAACAATAAGGTTCGTTTCGGCTGATACAATAGGCCGTTAGCGTTTATTGTCATTGTATTGTCGTCCCATCCTTGTGTTTGCTTTCCAAAATTTGTTTATTCTTTTGCCAGGTTAAAAATAACTCATAACTTCCGTGTTTGAATATTAATTTTGCAAGTTGCTTTTGATTGCTGAAAAAGCTATCAATTTTTCAGGAGTCACACGAGCTTATCTGTTATATTTTCATTCTTTTGCCAGGTTAACGATAACTCATAACTGCCGTGTTTGAATATTAATTTTGCAAGTTGCTTTTGATTGCTGAAAAAGCTATCAATTTGTCAGGAGTCACACGAGCTTATCTGTTATATTTTCATTCTTTTGCCAGGTTAACGATAACTCATAACTTCCGTGTTTGAATATTAATTTTGCAAGTTGCTTTTGATTGCTGAAAAAGCTATCAATTTGTCAGGAGTCACACGAGCTTATCTGTTATATTTTCATTCTTTTGCCAGGTTAACGATAACTCATAACTGCCGTGTTTGAATATTAATTTTGCAAGTTGCTTTTGATTGCTGAAAAAGCTATCAATTTGTCAGGAGTCACACGAGCTTATCTGTTATATTTTCATTCTTTTGCCAGGTTAACGATAACTCATAACTTCCGTGTTTGAATATTAATTTTGCAAGTTGCTTTTGATTGCTGAAAAAGCTATCAATTTGTCAGGAGTCACACGAGCTTATCTGTTATATTTTTATTCTTTTGCCAGGTTAACGATAACTCATAACTTCCGTGTTTGAATATTAATTTTGCAAGTTGCTTTTGATTGCTGAAAAAGCTATCAATTTGTCAGGAGTCACACGAGCTTATCTGTTATATTTTTATTCTTTTGCCAGGTTAACGATAACTCATAACTGCCGTGTTTGTAATAATAATTTTGCAGTTGCTTTTGATTGCTGAAAAAGCTATCAATTTGTCAGGAGTCACACGAGCTTATCTGTTATATTTTTTCTTTTGCCATTCTTTTGCCAGGTTAACGATAACTCATAACTTTTTTGCCGTGTTTGTAATAATAATTTTGCAGTTGCTTTTGATTGCTGAAAAAGCTATCAATTTGTCAGGAGTCACACGAGCTTATCTGTTATATTTTTATTCTTTTGCCAGGTTAACGATAACTCATAACTGCCGTGTTTGTAATAATAATTTTACAGTTGCTTTTGATTGCTGAAAAAGCTATCAATTTGTCAGGAGTCACACGAGCTTATCTGTTATATTTTTATTCTTTTGCCAGGTTAACGATAACTCATAACTGCCTTGTTTGTAATAATAATTTTACAGTTGCTTTTGATTGCTGAAAAAGCTATCAATTTGTCAGGAGTCACACGAGCTTATCTGTTATATTTTTATTCTTTTGCCAGGTTAACGATAACTCATAACTGCCGTGTTTGTAATAATAATTTTGCAGTTGCTTTTGATTGCTGAAAAAGCTATCAATTTGTCAGGAGTCACACGAGCTTATCTGTTATATTTTTATTCTTTTGCCAGGTTAACGATAACTCATAACTGCCGTGTTTGTAATAATAATTTTGCAGTTGCTTTTGATTGCTGAAAAAGCTATCAATTTGTCAGGAGTCACACGAGCTTATCTGTTATATTTTTATTGGAAGGTAATCATGCAATTTTGTTGGAAAAATTAGAAAACAGTTTGGATAATGCTTAATGAAAGACATGGTATAACCTTTGCAGAACTTTTTTTTTAGATGGGTTTCTGGTAGTTTTACAGTGTTTAATACTAAATAATGCTGTAACAGTGTTGTATGTTTATATTATGGGGGCTACCTAACAAGGAGTTAAAGAAATGGGAGTTATCCTGACTACATAAACAGGGAGTTAAATAAATGAGAGATCTTGGCTACATAAATAGTGAGCTAAAGAAATGGAAAATATCCTGACTACATAAACAGAGAGTTAAAGAAATGAGAGTTATTCTGGCTACATAACAATCATTTAAAGAGATGGAAAATATCCTGGTTTTATAAACAGGGAGTTAAAGAAATGGGAGGTGTCCTGGATACTTAAACAGTCAGCTAAAGCAATGGAAAATATCCTGGCTTCGTAAATAGGGATTAAAGAAATGGTAGTTGTACTGACTACATAAACAGTCAGCTAAAGAAATGGAAAATATCCTGGCTTCATAAATAGGGAGTTTAAGAAATGAGAGTTATTGTGGCTGCATAAACAGGGAGTTAAACAAATGGTAGTTGTCCTAGTGAGTAGCATGTTTATATCAAGGTCATCATTGGATGATGACAAACGTTAAATGTAAAAAGTCTTCAAAATATGAAATTTATAAAAGAGGCAAATCTAGGGTTCTCCTGATTTTGGATTTATATTGAACAATTTGGTAAATATTTCTTTTTTCTGGGATTATTTTGTATATGAACTTTTGGAATGCAAAACTCTTGCTGAGTTTTCTTTTTGCTCCCCCAGCAGAGGCCCTTTGTATGGCCCCTGAACACCATCCTGAATTTGTCTAAATGTACCAGAAAGGATTCCCATATCCCTTTAAAAGGTCATGGTTCATCAAGCTCCTATTTTCATGTCTGTTCTAAATTATTTTCTTCTTTATTAAGTTACCAATGTATCCAATATTAGATTAGTAAAGGAGCTAAAACACGAGATAACACGCACTGGTGATGAAAACACGCGCTGGGCATGTAAAACACGTGCTGGGCATATAAACACGCGCTGGTTGAAATTAATTATATAAATGAATTATTTTTTAAATATAAAATGTTATTTTAAAGAAAAAATAGCATCTACGTACATTAACTTCTCTGTAACCAACGGCACAGCAAAATTCCAGCATACTACTTACAAAAGTAATTTTATATAATAACCTGCAAACGTGTGTAAGTGTATAGCAAACGACAATCTGTCCTACAAATTGGCGATGTAAACAAAGTCATGTGACCTCGTGACGTCAATTGAAACATACATAGACCTTGAATTACTTCAGTAGATTACAAATCTGATGTACATATATGTTGTATCACTCTAGTGTAATAGAGTTATATAGACTTGAAAACCTAATATACAACAGTACATTTTGTATCATCTCGGTGAAATAAAGAGATATAGATTTAAAATAACCGATGTAGTGCACGTATTGTTGCACCAAGACGACACAAGTCCGTTTGTGATTTTGAAAGATGCAATTATGATTTTCGATTTATGGCTGATCAAAGTTTTAATCAATTTTTGATTTTGATTTTTTTTCGGAGTTGTGGTAAAGGTTCCGAAACTTTTGGTCAAATTCTAACCTACGACTTTAAAAAATTATGATAAACAAACTACCAACGTTTTTTGGTGACATTTTGGTCATTTTAATGGTTTTTGATATATTTCAAATCAATTAAGTTATTTTTACCTATGCATGTACTTTTTAAAACTCACTCTTATCCGAACAAACCTTTTACATAAATTCATTTCCGGTTAGTTAATGATTTTTCAGCTCGATCACCTGGTGAGATTTTTATCTTCATTATTTTTGTATCATCGGGTAAGAAAATCCTAACGTGAATGACCAAAAATGTAAATGCAGAATTTAAAAGAAATAAAAGATTCATTTCTGATGAAATTCAAACCACGTGATGTTTTACGTTGTTGTACCAGTTATTTGTAATACTCTGTTTTGCTTTTTAGTGATGTTACCTTTAGCTATTTATATACTGTTACAAATCATTCTCAATTGAAGAAACTTGATGTATTATTCCATTTCCGGTTGATGATTCTTCAGCACAATTATCTGTACTACCTATTGAGGGTTTCATCCAAATTACTCTTTAACCTTTGGATAAGAAAAATTAGGTGTGAATGACCATATAAAGTGGCATGTTGCTGATGTGAAATTACATGCTGGATAATTAATAAGAAAGTTCCAAGTTCGGAAAGCAGATAAATCTTTTACAAATTAATAAAGAGTGCCTTAGGAACTCTTTTGTGAATTACTTCATTAAATTCAGACAATAAAATTTGTTTTTTGTTTTATGGTGAAATAGGAAGCGAAGATGTAGAAATGATTCTAAAGCAGTTCAAGGCAAATCAAACTTTCTCTTTTACTATAAAAAATATACATTTCAAAAGGATGACTCTTTTATTATAAAAGATATACATTTCAGAAGGATGAAGGCAGTTATTGAAACAGTACTTACTCGACCACAGATTGCGAGATCTTTAAGGAGTGCATCATAAAACAATTTACAAAACAAACCGCAGTTTGGGATTTTCATTGTAAAACGTCTTTTTGAATTTTTAGGAGCTACAAAGCGAAGTTAAATATCTTTCTTTCATATCAGTGTATCGTTACCTAGGCTTCCACTACGAGGTGTGAATGATTAGTTGAGATTAAAACAATTGAGTTTGGAACGATTGAATCTTTGAAAGTATTAAAAACCAATTGTGAGTGAGAAATTGATAGGATTTCGTACAGCATCGCAACATAATTTATTATGCAACTATCAAAAGTGTCAAATATGATCATGGAGTCACAACGAACTTGATAGGATGTCCTCCAGTAATGTCTGCATCAAGTGTTTTTTAACATCTATTGCAATTTTAAGAAACTACTACAAGGAAAATGTAAGTGAGATACAAAGAAATTTGTAGGATTTCGTCAAACATTGTGAAGTGTTGGGCATCTATTACAAGTTAGGTCAGTAATTACTTTAAAGGAACCATATATTTACTGCGCTTTCATTAATCCTAAAGGTTCTTACGGAGAACAAACTGACAAGTGCCAGCTTTTAGTTTTTGGATCAGAAGTTGACAAAAGTCGGGTTTGAACGTCCTCATCCGGTAGACAGTCAACTTCACCTTTATTTTTCTAAAGCTTGAAAGAGAAAATAGTGGTATTCAAAAGACCTGCCTCTGCACTTGCTGTCATCACATCAGACTGCTAGCTGTGGGAATATCGTGAGGGTAAACTCGAGCTTGACACCTCCTTGTTATTCGAATTGAGTTCCACAACATTTGAGCTGATCAAGCTAATATCCTTATCTCTGGAAACTTATTTTGGACCCAGCTTTCCAATAACAATTTTTTAAAGAATGTTCAGTTCTTCTTCAAAAACACTCACTTTACCGCAAACGATGGGTGTGACGTCACTCACTTTACAGCAGACGATGGGTGTGACGTCACATGCTACACAGCAGTCAACAAACGATACAACAGTTTCAACTGACCTTAACTTATATGCAGACTATTTTCAGCTCCTAATAATCGTGATTCGGATTCGATTTTGTGGGTTTCTTATTGCCGCCATTTGCACCCTTATCAATCTGTGCAACATTATGCTGCAGGTTTACATAGGCACATACAAGGTGACATACACTTTCTTCGGAATGATACTAACTGTGAGTGATTTTCTGTTCGCAATTTTCGCGGGAACACTGCAGTGTCTCATTTGGGACGAACCCTTTAGAGTCATTCCTAATCATTTGCTGTATCTAATCTACGCTACGAAGTTTTTATCTATGTTGTCGATTTGTGCTGTTGCAGTGGATCGTTTCATAGCCTTAACAGTATCCCCTTTATCTTACAAACGCATCATTACAGTAAAGAAATACATTGTTGTAACAATTGCATTTGTATGTTTGTCCAGCTCATATGGATTTAAGGCATACAGCTTTGAAATAGGAAGTATAGAACAAACAAGTATTGATGTTGGTTTTAACTTCGTTTCGAGTTTCATTTTGGTCACGACCTACTCTATGATATACATCTCATTTTTACGGTCACATGTTAAGCTACAATTAAAAGGAAACCAACTTCACCACCGCTTGGAGCAAAGCAGAAAGTTGCTTCGAGCGTTTGTGTTAATCGTTATCACAAACGTTATATGTTCAGCAGGATCTATTATTTCAGGTGTTCTTGAAGTGTATCATTATTCACGGAAATTTACAACAGTGGAGGCTCTCTTGTTTGGAAGTATCAGTTTCGACATGGAAATAGCTAATAGTGGCATAAACGCAATCATCTACTGTTGGCAAGTACTATCTAAAAATGAAAAACTTCACTGTAAACGAGCTTCAAATTCGAAAAAAAAGGCTAGTCAAAACAGTAAGCTAGAGATTATTCGGACAGATTCGGTAAAAAACACGGAACTTTCGGAAATACGTAGCGGTGCTATCTAGCGGTCCGGGAGAAACATTGGTTTTAAGGAATTACTTATAGGGATTCTGGAACGAAGGATTATTTAAGAGCTTGCATAGATAATTGTCTAATGGGAACGACATAATATCTTGTTTGCACGCTGGTTTAATATCTCGCTTCCACGAGATAATATTTCGTTTGCATGGGTTAATATCTCGTAATCATGAGATAGTATCTCGTTTCCATGAAATAATTGTATAGGACTATCTCTTGAAACGAAAAACTTACCTAATGGAAACGGAATACACGATTCTCACGAAATATTTTCTCGTTATTATCGTTTCCACGAAAGAATATCAAGTTTCCATGAGATAATATTTCATTTTTACGGGATAATATCTCGTTTCTACTCTCCTCATTTTTTTCTTTCTCGAATTTTGTATTCGAGAGAAAACTTATTTCGCAGGAACGCTATGAACGATTATCACGAGGTAATATCTAGTTTCCACAAGAAAATATCTCCTTCCCATGAGATATTATCTCGATTTGATGAAAATAATTAGGTCTAGCTCTTAGAAAGAGAAAATTTGGAGTCTGCTTGTCAACGCTATCTACAAGTGGGTTCATCCTCATGAGAAAGGATGTAACATATCCACCGTGGCAGTGCAGTACGGCTTCCCAAAAAACCCGACCCCTTCTCCCATTTTACAGTATTATATCAAGGGGATGTTTAGGGACCTTGAAAATTATGCCTTTTATTTTATGTTGGATCTTGGTATCCAATTTTTTTAGTTTTCAAAGGTAGTTTAGATCTTTTGCAAAACTGGCGACACTGCTTGGTCCACGAGTGGGTTGCTCCTTTTAAGACGGGTTGTAACATACATCCGTGGCACTGGTAAAGCTTCGGCTTTCCAAGCTAGCGTCCCGGATTCGATTCCTAATGCTTCTCCAACCAGAACTCCAAACTGTCTCTTGATGTAAATACGTCAAGCAGGGAGCTGTTATTTAATAACAGCTCCCTTCAAGCAACTAACAGCTCTCTGCAAGAAACTAACAGCTTTCGCAAAAAAGTAAAAGCTCCATGCAAGAAAATAACAACTCCCTGCCAGAAAATAACAGCTCCCTGCCCCAGTGGAGTTCTGTCATGACATTATAAACCTTGTCAAATTTAAACCTTTGTGCGTTTAGCGTAAGTTATTAAATAAGAGTTTATCCGAAGTTACTAATTATACTCTCATAGTTTATATCCTTTCCAAACTTTAAAATAAAGATTATTCGATATTGTCTATTATTTTATGTAAAAGGTTAAATGGTTTACTGGTCACTTACTTAGTTGTACGTTATGGCATTATGTATCTTGAGAGTGTACAGAAGAAACATTGATTTGACGTTCAATTTTAAATTTCAAGAGTCAAATGGTATCATGCTAGTTCAAAAACTTGAGTGGAAAACAATACATTTTGAACCATGTCAGCGTAATAGAATCATGTGAATTATTTTAGTTGTATGATACGATGTAGATTTTAAAGCCTGATGTACAGCGATAGATGTGAAATTTCTTAGTTGGAATAGAATCATGTAGATTTAAAAACTGATATTTAACAATAGATGTTAAAATACATTAGTTGTATAATATGATGTAGATTTTAAAACTTTATATACAGTGATGGATGTCCAATCACATCAGTTGTATCATATGATGTAGATTTAAAAACCTGATGAATAGCGATAGATAATAAATTTCTTAGGTGGAGTTGAATTATGTAGTTAATGTATGGGTCATGTGTTAAAGGTTTATCTATGTTGACACTAGGAGGTGCAGTGACTTAGAAAATCATGCTTGTCAGTTTTTCACTTCGTGTAAATGGAGCACCATGGATGGTCACACGGACAACCACTACTGTGTAGATGGATCACCATGGATGGTCACACGCACAACTACTACTTATAGAAGGAGCACCATGGATGGTCACACGGACAACCCTTACTTGTAGATGGAGCACCATGGATGGTCACACAAACAACCACTACCTTTAGATATAGAACATCATGTGTGGTCACACGTACAACCACTACTTGTAAATAGAGTTCCATGGATGGTCACACGGACAACCTCTACTTGTAGATGGAGCACCGTGGATGGTCACACGGACAACCCCTAATTGTAGATGGAGCACCACGGATGGTCACACGGACAACCTGTACTTATAGAAACACATCATGAATGGTCACACGGACAACCCTTACGTGTAGGTGGAGCACCATAAATGGTCACACAAACAACCACTACGTACAGATGAAGCACCATGGATGGTCACACGGACAACCTCTACTTTAAATGGGGTACTATGTGTGGTCATTCTTCTCCACCCCGGTAGAAACCTTGGTTTTAAGGATCACTAAAATCCATAATCATTATCACCCATAATGCACCACGCCTCCCATGTACGTTATGTGCAGACAAGCAGCTCGCTTTAGCACATTTTACAAGCGTTGGAACATTACAGGATCTAAATTGGTAAATTGGAGAAAAATACTGATGTAAGTTCTTATACTTTCTTAGATAATGTTCTAAGAATATTCAGTGATGCTTATCATTAAGATTCTCCCAGAAGAACAGGAGACATTCCAATGATGAATGAGCGTCCTTTTAGATGATGTAATAAGAGGAATGGTTAAGATGGTCTCACTTATTAATCTCTATCTAAATACCGGCGATCTATCAACATCTGGTGATTATCCTTCTTGTAATTCTTGTATATGCGTGGTGGTATATGATGTAATGTAGTGAAGCTGTTATTCAACAAAGGAATAATGCTATGTTGTGCATAGTATCAAAATACGTCCAAGCAGTTATAATGCAGCTAAAGTAACAAATCGTTTGTACACATTTTTATTGACATGGTCAATAGTCCTGTTTTGTCTTTTAGCGTTGTGTTTACGCATATAGTAAAATTATTAAATCCAATATCTGCAAATTTACGTAAATACAGTAGCAAATTTATTTTAAGTTATAATATGGTGATCTATGTCTGCATGGGCTGCCGACAGACAACTCTAATTCTTGAAAAAATTCTTAAATTTTGTATCCCAAATCGATTGTCACTGATATGATGAGAAAGTCTATTCTTGATTGAATTTCATTGGCGCCATGGCAAAGACCTTTAGTCAAACTTGCTGCACCACAATACAGATTCAGATTTATGATAGATTTTTTAAAAGGAAGGATTTACAAAGGAAAATACCAATGTTTTCTCGTAAAACATCACACAATTTGCACACAATTCAAAATGATGCCTTAGCTTTAAAATGGTCAATGCCTAACCATAACGATAAAATGAGAATGCCTCTATTTCAAAATCTGTCTGCATTGCCGCTAGAAATATGAAGTGATTAATACAACACATTCACGCTCGCTCCCGAACTGGACAAGAAGTTCATTCTATCTCAATAGTTTTATTGATTGTGATGAAATATTTTGCTACTTAGTAGCTTTTATTATAGTTTAAAGCAATTTTGCTATATTGTTTCCGCTATATACGCGCTTTCTATTTGCTGACAAGTTTCATATAACTTTGCTGAATAATTAGAAGGAAAATTGTTAGAAGTAGCGTTTTATAAGAAAACCAATAAAACAAATGTCAGTCCTTGCGGCGGATTGTTTCTGACGCCGTTTACAATCATTCAGTGTTGAATGAGAGAGAGAGAGAGAGAGAGAGAGAGAAAGTTGAGCACACAATTACAATGACGGGGTCGTCGCCTGCGTATTCGGTTATGATAGTACAAATGCTATCACAAAACGCTTAATACGACCCGGACGAGAACACAGGTACGACGTACGGACAGACATAACTTTGACAACCAAGTCAATGTCCACGGTCTTTGATAACCATTTGTGGTGCACTGGCGTGTCTACCCACCCCAGGATTGAACCCGGGGCCTCGTGGTCTGTAGACAGGTATGATAACCGCTACACCACAGTTAAATGAGACGAAGCTGCATCACTTATATAGTTAGAGGGGAGCTGATTAAGAAAGCCATAAAAAAAACTAATTGTATTAATACTTTTGTTTTTATCTCACCTGGACATTCTAGACGTATTAACGTTTAATCTATTTAAGCATTCTTGCTTCGAACTTTCCTTGGTATGTTATTAGCTGATTAGATCATTGATGCTCTGACTTCTAAAACAGCATATATGACAAAAATTGTATTAAGATAGACAGATAGAAGAAAATATATGTAAAGACAAAAAACCAAGTATTTACCGAGGTGAACACTTCTAAGGATTCGAAAAATAGGGGAACAAAAATATGATGCAGACAGTGGCGAAATGAAAAAAGTTCTGTTTTTGCTTGAAAATAACCTCTTTCATGCTCGAAGTTTGTAAAGAGCGAAAAAAAGTGGTTTATTAATGTCAGCCATTTTCAATTGTAGGAAACTGGTGGAATATTTCCCTCATTTTCCCTACCCCTTTCATGTCGTCGCTGCTCATACGACACAAACTGTTGTAATTCAATACATAAGTTTGTCGTCGTCTTTTCGCTTATAGCATTGTATCGCATAATCCCTGTATTTAAAAAGATATGATTTGAGCATTAATAGACGGCCAATGAGATTTAAAGCCATAATACACCAGAGTGTAAAAAGAAGCACGTTAGGTACATACAAACACGTTCTACTTAACGTTGATGTGTAATCAAAGTTTCTTATAGACCGTTTCAAACCGACTTTATGTCTTCGACCAATCAACTGCTGGTAGAATTTTCCTTTTGTTATCCACCCAAACAGCTGCAGTAGCTGGAGGACAAGTTGAAAGAATAATGTGCGCATGGTGCGCATGCTTACTACCTTCATGTACAACGCACGCATTCTAAGCATTTCAAAGAATTTCCTCATACGTATACGATGAAAATCTACAAGGGTGGGAAAGTGTCTTCATTCAGCAGATTCTGACCGTTGGAAAGTTCGTACTCCCGATCGGGAGATCTTAGAGTTCGCCCGTTTAGGAGATCGGAACATGCGCAGTACAAGTCTATTCAATAACGAAGCTCGTCTTTGTCTTTGGTGTAGTCGCTTTATGTGTGTATTATTTCTTAACACTATGTTTTATTTTAATAAAATGATCATACAAAAGTTTGATTTGACTCTTATGATATTTATTACAATTTTAGTTAAAAATAATTACGGAACAAAACTTTAAAAGTGTTTTTTTCTTCATAAAATCTTGTTAAAGCGTGACTCACATAATAAAATGTCACCAATTTTCTTCAAATTTCTCGAAAATTCCACGGTAAATTTCAAAATCGCATGGTGAAAAGATAATGATTCATATGCCATTATTTCATGTGAAGAAAAATTTGAACCTTTTGTGGTGGTTGAGTTCCCCGCGCTCGAAATTTGTCTGATTCTTATATTATTCCTATGCAAAATTTGAATTGGATAGATGCATTGTGGGATACTTCAGTAAAGTATCTCCTGATCGAGAGACCATTTCGTAAAGTATCTCTTGATCGGAGACCTAAATTGTTTTCCCGATCGGGACTACAAACCGGGATGACAAATGCAGAATGTTATTCATTTTTCATTACGGATGCCGAAGAAGTGAGATTGACAGAGTACCATTTAATTTTATCGAAACGGTATTGTAAAAATGCTACTTAATTTCTTGTCAAATTGTGTACGGCCTAGAATCCCCAATACTTGTTTGGTTGATAAGATTCCCACAGTATAAATTAGTTTCCTGAAATTGCAGATTAAGATTTGAAAAGGTCTATTTGTAATGTAATCGGTCGAGCACTTAAAAGCAAATGTTTATAAGAAAATAGCGAAAGTCATTTAAGCACAAGAATGAAGTAATAATTAAGCATGAAATTAAGTAGCAATTTTGCAATACCGTTTCGATCAAATCAAATGCTACTCTGTAAATTTCACTTCTTCGGCATCCGTAATGAAAAATGAATAACATTCTGCATTTGTTAAACTCTTTCCAACTGTCAGAATCCGCAGAATGAAGACACATTCCTGACCTTGTAGAATTTCATTGCACATTTAGCGCTTTCCTAATAGTGCAAATTGCTAATAATTGATAAGCAAGAAAAGTTACAAACTGACAATTAAGTGAGTGCAAATCCAAGAACGGGAGTTTAAGTAATACATAATAAGTTGTTATTGTGTTAATAATAGTTGATCTGTTCATCTCTTGGTTGGTGAATGGTACACTTGCGTTGTCTTAGTTTCCCATGTACAATGAAATATGTGGAGAAGTTCAAGGCAGGCTTTTTCACATTTTCACCTTAAAGTTTCGAATGCAATTAATTGTTAATCATTTGTTTCGGCATCTGTACATTACAGGAATCAATGATATGATGCTTGTGTTAAAATCTTAACTGATGACTACAATGCTGAGAACATGCAGAATAAAAACAATTCTACATTCTACACAATTCGTATCATTTTATCGCATAGTGCATGTATTTTCTAAAACTGTCGATTGCGTAATGTTTGGTAACCAATCAAAATTGACGGAACCAAGTGCAAATCCAAGTAAAGAATTTAAGTAAAATCAAAATATGATGTTTAATCTGTTATTTGGTTGGTTGTTGTAGATATCTCGTGCCTTTGTCCCAGTATCTTGTAAATAATGAGCCCCGTGGAACAATGAAAAGCTAAAACTTCCAGAAAATGTTGAAAAAATGGTATAATATAAGATTAAGGTTAATATTTTACTACAATTTTCTGCACGCTAACGTTTAAACTGAAAAAGAATGATGATCTTTTGTTTAGACATCCAAAATGAAAAACTGAATGGCACTATGCTTGCGTCTAAAATACCAATCAATGCTTTCAGTAGTCAGATTGAAAATAAATGTCTCTGTCTTTACATCAGTTCATCGTATGTGTCGGTACTTTCTAAAACATGTAAATGCGTATTAACCAATCACAATGTACAATGAAAGAATTGCAAATCCAACAGGAGAATTTGTATGTACAAAACAACTGCTTATTGATGTTGAAATTTTGTTCTGTTTATTTGTTGGTTGGTGAAATGTTCACATGCGTTGTGAGAGTTTCCCATATATAAAGAAATATGCCGATATATTCAATAAAAAAAAAATCAAGGCATCAGAGGAAAGAAAATAAAGATTAGTAATTTAAAGTATTTGCACGATACTGTTTTGAATCAAATTGAATGATTTCTTGTGTTTCGAAGTCCGTAATGAAAAATTGAATGACACGATTTATGCGTTAAAATCTTCATTTTGACCACAATGTTTAAAATACATATACCTTTTTAACTCTGCATGTTGTTTCATCGCATAGTGTCTGTATAGTTTCAAAATGTCAATAACGTAATGCTCAAGTCAATAATCAAGCACAATGTACAACGAAAATGTGAAAAATTGCAATCCAACGAAATAATTTAGGTGTACAGTATATAAAATTAGTTTTGCTTTTTGATCAGAACTATGGTTTGTTATAACTCTCCATTGTGTTATGCAAGCGGTCGTATCAGTTCATGGCATAGCTTATGCATGTTCTAAAACATGCCAATTCTTAAATGCTTAATAACCAAGCAAAATGTACAATGAAACAAGTGCAAATCTAATAAAAGAACTTCTATGTACAAAAAAACTGTAATGCTTGGTGATCAGAAGGATGATCTGTTATAACTCTCCATAGTGTTACGTAAGCGGGCGTACCAGTTCATCGCATTGCTTATGTATGTTCTAAAACATGTCAATTCTTAAATGCTTAATAACCAAGCAAAATGTACAATGAAACAAGTGCAAATCTAATAAAAAAAACTTGTATGTACAAAATGACTTCTTTTGTGTTTTGATCAGAACTATGATTTCTTATAACTCTCCATTGTGTTATGTAAGCAGTTGTATCAATTCATCGCATCGCTTATGCATGTTCTAAAACATGTCAATTCCTAAATACTTAATAACCAAGCAAAATGTACAATGAAACAGGTGCAAATCTAACAAAGGAATTTAAAGATGGAATCTCTTCCAGAAAAATTCCTAAAATTGCGATTTTCATATCTTTCACGTCAAATTCGTTTGTGAATCGTTTGTAATTAAGTACGTACAGTACGCATTGTGTGTGTATGCACAGTGTAATAGTAATCTCCGCGGCCGTTCTTAGTTGGTTGACGGTATTTCTGTATAACCAATCAGAAACGTTGAATTTGATTGTACATTACGGTTTATGTTAACAGGATATCTAACCTTTAAGTATATACAAAATAAACGCGTTTTTGATGATGAGTTCTTGAACTGTTCAAATAGTTGCTTACAAGGAAGTACTGGTGATTAACTACAAAGGACGAATCAAATCGTTCGAGAACTTCAAAGAAAAGATTTTAAAGGAAAGATTAACGAAGCAAACTTAATGTTGAAATAAATACAAATGATGAGAAAGACTTTAAGATTGTACACATAATGTTTTGCTTGGTGGAAAGAATGGCTAATAGTTAAGGTGTCGGAACTTTCAATTTTTTGTCTTTGTCTTCATCGTTACGACGTCACTGTTTTGCTTTGGCCGACAATTCATGGCAAATTAACACACAGATGAATTGGGAAAAGTACCGAAGCTTAAAAGTGCCATATTGTTGCACACTTGCACACTTAACAAAATAACAAAAATTGTTACCTTGTAATGGTGCAATCACGCGAAATATGGAAAATTATTCGCAGCAATGAACAAAAAAACAAACAATATTTTGCCACTTGCACAGTTCGTAGAAATTAACAAACAGCCAATTTTCAACAAGTTGTTTTATTTTTTACTTTCTAGGATCTTAACAATTAAAATGAAATTAAGATAATTGCTCATTTGTACACTTTGCCGTATCTTAACAATTAAACAAAAAATGAAAATTGCCCACTTGCACACTTCGTAGAAAATAAAAAATAGCTCATTTTCAGCAAATTCTTTATTTGTTCACTTTCTAACATCTTAAAAATTAAACAAAATTCAGATAATTGCTCGTTTGTACAGGTTGCCGTATCTTAACAATTTAACCAAAAAACAAAGATGGAAATTTGCCCACTTGCATAGTTCGTAGAAATGAACAAACAACCAATTTTCAGCAAATTGTTGATTTGTTCACTTTCTAACATCTTAACCATTAAACATTATTCAGATAATTGCTCGTTTGTACGGGTTGCCGTATCTTAACATTTTTGGGAAATTGCAAGTTAACAAAAATATGACACTTTTAAGCTTCCGTAGAAAAGGCAAATTCTATGATAGAAAAATAAAAGGAAAAACATATTTTTATTTCATCACACAAAAATGATACCGGATAATTGTAAATTTTGTTTAAAATAGCCACAAGTGTAATTACTCGCCCGATTGTGAAGAAAACAAGGATAGTTCTTCGAAATACACGATCAAGATATAAGAGCAAATACCAGAAATACGGGGCAAACTGACCTTCATGATTTCAAGTTAGCGTGCGTGAAAGCGCGTGTGACGTCACGTCACGCGGAATATCTCTCTACAACGCAGTCCTGGTCGGAAGTTCAAATCCAAGTTTAGTGACGTAATACATAGTTCACCAATAGTATCCATTACGTTTCGACTGTGAAATGAGTGACATGTAAGTACTAAATGCTCTGAATGCTGATAACTTAATGGCTGAAATCTACTCGTGTTTTAGCTCAATTTCCTTTATAAATTTAAATCCGTGCAAAGCAAATTTTTCCAGAAAATAAGTAAAACATTATAATTTACTTGTTAGTAGTATGTATTATATTTTCGTTACAATCGTCTTTTAATTCGGTATCCGTAAGGAAAGAAGGAATTGCTGTTGCTAATGTAAAGGCCTTTATTCATTACTTCAATGGACGGGATAAGGAAACATCTCCGTATTCTCAAACTTAGTGCAATGTAAAGTTTGTGTATGCTATAAGTGCTATAAAAAAATACAAATTGGGTTATACTAAAATAATTGATACAGTGTTCAACGTAACACAACCAAAGAAATGTATATTAATATAAGAGCAAATGAAGACTGCTTTGCACATATACAATATAACTATTTGCATGCACAGAAGGCGATTAAATTGTTACTACCTCCGAAGTCTTGCATGGACAGAACGGTGATTGAATAGTTAATACTCCAGAAGTGTTGCATAAACAGAACTGTGATTAAATAGTTAATACCCCAGAAGTGTTGCATGAAGAGAACTGTGATTGAATAGTTAATACTTCAGAAGTGCTGCATTAACAGAACGGTGATTGAATAATTAATACCCCAGAAGTGCTGCATTAACAGAACGGTGATTGAATAATTAATACCCCAGAAGTGTTACATTAACAGAACGGTGATTGAATAGTTAATACCCCAGAAGTGTTGCATAAACAGAACTGTGATTAAATGGTTCATACTCCAGAAGTGTTGCATGAACAGAGCGGTGATTGAATGGTTCATACTCCAGAAGTGTTGCATGAAGAGAACGGTCATTGAATAGGTAATACCCCAGAAGTGTTGCATGAAGAGAACGGTCATTAAATAATTAATACCCCAGAAGTGTTGCATAAACAGAACTGTGATTGAATAGTTCATACTCCAGAAGTGTTGCATGAACATAACTGTGATTGAATAGTTAATACTCCAGAAGTGTTGCATAAACAGAACTGTGATTAAATAGCTACTACCTCAAAAGTGTTACATGAAACGACACTTAATGTGGAATCTACACTTATCACCGATACATCGATTTTGTTGTCTGCTACCGGGAGATGTTTTGTGTTGTCTTTGAAGCTTTTTGATGACGTAGATGTGACACCATCTTCTTTAAAGCAAGAGCAAGGTCCTTGATTTTTCAAAATTTGCCAAAAGTAGATGATTGGGTTAATAACCGCATTACTTATCTCCAAAACAGTACCTATGTTTGCAAGCAAAATGCTGCGCCAAGATGAAAATGCGTTCGGGTATCTGAAATATTCAATTGTATTTATAATAAGACTTAGTGCGCCAGTTGCAGCATCTGTAATAATGATCAGAATGAACGCAAATAATATTTTTCGTGTCTGCTGTACACGACGTTTAAAATCTTTGCTTTTTAGTCCCAGTTGATCATATGAATTAGAAACAGATATATAGATTAACCCGTAGAGTATTACAGTAAAGACCAACGTAGATATTAAAAATGTTAATATGATACCCGTTTGCGCCCTACCTCCCAGCTGATAGTAAAAGACCGAGCTGGTACTGCAGCATGCCAATAGAATACCAAACATAGTGGCCACAGCGTACTTCTTTACACTCACAACATACTTGTAACGAAATGGTATGATGACTAGCGCCAACAGCCTGTCAATTGCAATTCCGCATATTGCAAATTTGGACATTATACCTGAAAACATCACTGAAGCAATTGGTTCAACTGGCACAGGCCTAATAGCGAAAATGAAGCAAATGTTAAAGGCCGCTACGGATACTGCGTGTATCAAATCGCTGCAAGTAAGGATAAGACCAAAGTAAAAGTTTGTCTTTTGAAACGTGCCTAGCATAATCTGGGTTATGATGTTATAGATATTGGCCGTTACAGCCAATACACACACACATAGGCCAACAATTTGTATATAGAAAAGAATCAAAAATCTATCCCGTGTAGCCCACAATGGATAATTGGACGATACTTCCTGCTCGACGTTACTAGTCGTTTCCTCTGTATAATTGGCTGTGAAACCCACGGACCATAGGTCTTTGGGGATGACTGTGGTCTCCATCTAAGTAGTAGGTTAAACCAAGTAACACGCCGAAAATCACAAGTTTTGCGATTTTTATTTCAAAGTTCAAAGTTGGTAGATTTAGCCAAATTTACGATGTTCCTTTCTGTATTCTTAAATTGTTGCACAGTTCAAATTGGGAAAAATAAGTCAAATTCACGATGCCGTTTTTTTTTTTTTGTTATTGTTGCACTGCTTTCCAATTGGTGTAGATTCAGTCAAAATTGATAGATTAAGAAGTACTTTTCTGTAATTCAAAATTGTTGCACAGTCCAACTTAGATTTAGTCCAAATTGGGCAAATTAATCAAAATTCAAGATGTATTTTCTCTGTCTTTTGTAAGGTAAACAGTCCAAATTATGTAGACTGAGTTCTAATTAAGCAGATTCAGCGAAGTTTTCGATGTCGTTTTGTTGGCAAATCCAAAGATTTGAGAAAGCTTAACGTTATCCTTAAATGTAGTTTACTACCGACATTAGATGCTAATTTTCGTTTTCTTTAAACTCGCCTGGACAAGTCAAGTTGACGCACAACATGCTGCACAGTTGAACTGCGTGTCTTGGTATAAAGATAGACACTTCAATCCAACTTATATTATCTAGAAGCCTTTAAAAAACAACCTAAGCAACTTCCAAGTCACTTATTGGGTAAGAAAGTAACAAGTATGTCTAGGATATTTACTGAGACCTATGATACCATTGTCCAATGGGATGTTAGGTAAATGCGTCACTGAGAAGATATATAAAATGGTGTTCTAGACGAATTAAATTACCATACTGATTGAAACTGATAATAACACTGCAATACCTTGCATACAAGTGCAACTTTTCCTTCTAATTGTTTCTTTAATTTCTATAATAGCAATATTAAAGAAAAACATGGATAACAAATTCCGTATATTTTCCGACTTACCTAGGCCTATTTGGTAAATTATATTGACGTGGTTCCCAAGGTCAAACAATTGCTTAATTGATTATAGCTAATCTAGGCCTAGGTTGGGAACATATAAACAAAATGTATCCGCGATCTGATAATATAGTGCAAAGTTTGTTACAATAAGACAAAATAACATTTAGAAACATTCAGCCACCAGGAAAGATCGAGAAAATAAGTGACGATCGAAAATTGTTGATGAATTGTTTCTTTTTAAATTTGCGGCTATGAAATGATTTTCAGATTCATTATGTACATTTCAAAATGCAGTGCTTCAATGATTGCGGATTTAAACTCGTATTCGAAAGGTACTGGGTTCGATTCCCATCGCGAGCGCTGCATTGTGTCCTCCAGCAAGACACTTTACTCTACTTGCATCAGTCCACTCAGCTGTGAAAATGAGTACCAGCACTGCTGGGGAGTTAATCTGCGATGGACTGGTGTCCCGTCCAGGGGGAGTCGTGTACTCTCATCCGTTTGCGCCATGGACACCGGGATAAGCACCGGCTCTATGAGCCTAATGGCTCGATGGAATTAGCTTCTATACACATTTTTACTCATTATGCTACCTTTTTGATTATCTTTAAACGAGGTTCTGAACCTCGCCTGCAATCAGTACTTCTTGAAAATAAAGAAAGTTATACAATAGTCAATGTTGAAGTTAATTCAGTCATTTGATTCATTCTTATGATTTCAAACAGCTTTTATTTTACATATAGACTAACATATATTCCAGTATGCCAGTGGTCTTTTCTCATAATATCAAAAAATTGAGAGATCATTCCTACTTTTACCGGGATTAAGATAACATTTCTAAACTTGACATACTTGATGCGGTGTAGCTAGACCTTTTGTAAGGGAGAGACAGTGGAACGGTACAGTCATAGGGAGTCCTGACAATGCAGGTCAAACAGTCTGGTAGAAAACAATTTGCTTCATGGAAGCCGCCATTTTATGATATTTCCCGTGATCCTTCAATGCTATCCAAACGTTAAAGCCTTATACAATATTACATATTTTTAATTTGAAATACGTCTGGGAAAAAAAATCTTTTGCTAGAGGAAACTTAAAGCTCATGAAAATACCTTCATTACTGTCATGGCTACAACTTTTCCACTCCCATTTGATATGTTCACCACGCCGTTTTCAAAATATTAGAAAAATTAGACAATAGAGCTAGGTTTTTAGACGCGAAAGGGCCATTTTGAAAATTCATAAATGTTTTTTAACACAATGATTTTTAATAATTCAAGTACATAAATAATAAACTATGACATTTTATCGCAAGATCTGAACAATATCTAAATATCGCTGCATGACTTCAATATTCTCGTGTGTTATAAATGTTTCTATCAATAGGCATGCTTCCAGACTGAACAATATGGCTGCATGACTTCAATATTCTCGTGTGTTATAAATGTTCCTATTAATAGGCATGCTTCCGGACTGAACAATATGGCTGCATGACTTCAATATTCTCGTGTGTTAATGTTCCTATTAATAGGCATGTTTCCGGACTAAACAATATGGCTGCATGACTTCAATATCCTCGTATGTTATAAATGTTCTATTAATAGGCATGCTTCGGAATGAACAATATGGCTGCATGACTTCAATATTCTCGTATGTTAAAAATGTTCTTATTAATTAGCATGCTTCCGGACTGTCAAACAGTCAAAGGGTGTGAGATATTATATGACTATACAACAAAATAACAGTCAGTAAGATTCAGCAGGTAGAAAAACTCGAAGAAAGTAAATATTGGTCCAAAATTGTTTCTGTTAAGTTGTTAGCTTTTTAAAATTTGCGGCTATGATGTAATTCACAATATATAATTTCACTCATGATAATTATATTTTCGATTATTTCTAAACAAAAAACCAAACCTCACCTGCAGTCAGTACGCCTTAAAATTAAGCAAACTTATTTTATAGTCCAATTAAAGTTAATTTAAGTTAATTTCAATAGTTTTCATTTTGCAAACCAACTAGCATATCTTCCAGTCTGCCAGCAGTCTTTTCTTCTAAGATCAAAAATTGAAGGATCATCCGATTTCAGTCAAAATTGAGAGATGGCGTTCCTTAACCTGACATTAATGTTGCGTAAATGTAGCTACATTCGTGGTCAAAAGTGTTGGGACAAAACCGCTTAACAATTTTAAACGACATTTCCCTCACCTCCTCTCTTTCAATGTTGTGCGCTTTGCAAAAAACATGGTAAAATGCGATTTTCAACATTGATCGAGGGGAGTGGGGACTTGTCCCAACTACTTTTGGCTACAATTGTAGCACTTTTTCCGGGAATCGATAGTGTAGCACTTTTTCCGGGAATCGATAGTGGAAAGGTACAGCCATAAGTAGTCCTGGTAATGCAGGTCAAAGTGTGTGAAATATTCTATGACTATGAGATAAAATGATAATTAAAAACATTCAGGAAAGGTGGAGAAAAATGAATAACTCGAAAATTGTTTATGATATGTTTGCTTCTGAAATTTCCCAATGTACATTTTCACTCATGATACTAATTTTTTCGATTATTTTAAAACATCGTACTGAACATCACTTTAAATTTAAGAAGAATTATACAATGTTTAAAACAATTCAAGTTAATTTTAACAGTTAAAGAAAAATACCGACCAGCATATTTTCCAGTCTGCCAGTAGTCTTATGTTCTAAGCTTAAACAATTGAGAGATCATCCTTATTTGTATCAGGATTGGAAGATAACGTTTCTAAAGTTGACATAATTCAAGCGGTGTAGCTAGATTTTTCCAGCAAAACAGAGTAGAAGGGGGAGGGACATTGACAGATCGATTAATCTCGATTATAGATTTTTATTTTGGCTTGACAATAATCAGAGTCATAAAGAATTTAAGATATCGAACGAGTCTCATTCTTGGAAGAATTTAGAAACTTTTTTTTTTTTGTTGAAATTTTGTGCCGTATCAGTTCTGGTAAATACTTACAGTAAAGTGATACAGATATGGCTAGGTAAGTACCGTCAAACCAAACTACTATTTTGGCTATAATTTTTGACGAGAATTGATTTGCTTTTGCCCTCTTTGCAGGCACTCAATTTTTTTATATCTGAGATCTATCCGTACAGATCCGACTCTTTTATTTGTTTTAATTTTGTGTGCTTCTAGTATGTCACAGCTTGCTGTGTGCGCTATAGCATTTGATAGACTTTTCGCTCTTGTGATATTGCCGTTTAAATACAAACTCCCTGTTTCATTCCTAAAGTACGTAGGTGTTACATGTGCTGGCATTTTGTTTGCAAGTGTGTGTGGAGGTACAGCTCTCTACTTTCCCTACGGAAGCCGAGGACAGAACGCATTTATAGTATCACTCCGAGCAGGTTTCCTGACGTCAACATGCGCTATATATATACTGTGATCAACACCAGTGTTTCCCAATCTTTCAAGAAAATGGCACTGAAAAGTGAAGCTCTCCAAAATCGTATAAAGCAAACAAGAAGATTCTTCCACGCCGTTTTATTGATCGTTGCGACAAACGTGATTTGCAGTACACCAGTAACGATCATTAACTTTATCGAACTTTTCAAATACCCCACTGGATTTTCTACCTGGCGAAGCACACTCTTTGCAAACGTGTGTTATGCTCTAGAAGTTTCTAATTCAATTTGTAATCCGATTATTTATTTTTGGAAAATTATGGCCAAGCAAGGATGATTCCCGTGTATTCAGAAATGTAATAAGAAGACAGCGCACACTTAAACTACCAGAAAGTGGTTTTATTTATTGTAATTTTGATGTGGTGGAAGCAAATCCCAACGTTGCTTTTGTTTTTATATTACCCAGCCAAATCACAAACAAATATCAAATTTTCTTTCGAATATTTAGCACTAAACGAAAAGGCATTCCAAAATCGTATAAGGCAAATAAGAAGATTGTTCCACCCCGTTCTATTGATTGTTCCGACAAAGGTGATTTGCATTATACCAGTAATATCATTAACTCCATCGAGCTTTTTAAATAAACCACACTGGATTTTCAACGTGGCGTAGCATCCTCTTTCCAAACTCTTTGTGTTGTATGCTCTGAAAGTTTCTTATTCAATTTTCAATCAATCATTTACTTTTGGAAAATTATGGCCAAGCAAGAGGGTTCCCGTGCATTTAGAAATCTGCTTAATCACAATTAAACGTACTACAAAGCACACTTAAACGTCTTACAGAAACTTGCTACAGAAGCAGAACGCGATTTTATTCATTGTAATTTCGATATTGTTGAAGCAAAACGTTACCACCAGTCCAGCACGCACCTCTAAGTGAAGGATCTCAGAGTTCTCTAGAGATTGAGGCATGCGCAGTAAGGTTGGATTCAATGACGAAAGTTCTCTTTAATCTCTTGCATAGTCACTTTGTGTGTTATTGTTTGAAAGAAGTTTCGTTTACATTATGAAGACAAATAATGATACGACTTTAACTTGATGGCATTCATGATCGTACAATTCATAAATAATTCTCGAAGCAAGTTGGTTTTTAGAAACTTATGTTTGGAAACGACTGCTTATTAAACGGTAAAATTGAGGTTAGAAGTCGCCACTATTCTTGAAAATTTAACGATCAAATTTAAAAGTGCACGATGAAAAAAGTATAGTGCACGGTGAGCAAATTATTCATCTGCATTTCTGTACACAATCAACACATTAACAATCACACACACACATTGTCACTATGGGTCTGTGTAAAGCACCATTCTTTATTAACTGTTATTTTAAACGTTATCTTTGGGTATACACCACCACGTGCATACCCATACTGTTTTATGTCATCAGCCTATTGATGTTTAATTGTTACCCAATGTCATCATCAAAGAAGAAGAAGAAGAAAAAAAGACAACATTTGGATAGATACATTGTGGGATGCTTCTGTGAAGGATCTTCAAACCGGGAGACAAAAACTTCTCCCGATTTGGTGAACGAATCGGACTGAACACCATTTTCATTACCGAGCCTCATCTAAAAAAAACCTTTGCCCAATGACGTCACAAAGTTAAAAAAACAACAATATCGTACTTCAAAATGATTTAATTGTACAACATTTAGAGGAAACTTCATTGGGTTAATTATATGTATTATGATAAATTGATGTGTTAATTGTTGAATCTTGGTAAGAGTGTTTGATATAATTGCTTTTAGTGTAAATAGAGGTACATACTTGTTAACAGAAGTAGATGTTACTAAGTTGGTAAGAATGGTCAGCTATAGAGACAATGATAAAGTAAGACCTCAAGGGGGAGACAGGGATGTTGGTAGGGTATTCTGATTGAGGGGTGTAGAGGCATCAATCTCCAACTGGGTGGATCCGTGTGAGTGTCTGAAGGGAAACTGTAGAATTTCAAACTGTCATGTTCATTTTTCTAACTGCCGTCCACCCCCCCCCCCCTCACCTTCTGCCATGTATCGAAATCTCTGGGGCAGGTGAAGCCCTGAACGAATAATTGAGTCTATTTTTAAGTTGAATACATTGGCTAGTTGGTGTATACACGAGTAATTACACAAAGTATTAAGTAAATAAATGCTGAACCATTGTCAACAAATACACTGCTTGGATTTAGATTAACGCTTGAGCTGCCGTGAGGACGTGTTAGGGTTACGGTAGCTCTCCACAATGTCTAAAAGCTTTGTTTAATATTTTAGAGTCTCTAGAAAATTAGTTGTGTTGAGTATTAAAAGCCGGTTACTTTGTATTATGTGTTGAGTTTTTCCACAGGACGCCAAATCACGGAATATAAAGACCGGAAGGCCACAGCTCACATTCCAAGAGACAAAGAGAGACACAAGATTCCAAGAAGAGGACTCGTATATGCATCATAGGAGAAAGTCGAGGTCATTACGATTCGGGAACAGCACCCACCATAAATAAACAAGCCACATTTTATTTGAATGTTTAACATTTGAACCAGCTCTTTGCAAAGCTTAACCATTGTTCTGATTAAGTGTTTTGTTTTTCTATGATAGTCTGATAGTGTAGGTAGTGAACAAAGTCTTTTGCTTAACATTTGGACCAGCGTTAAGCTTTGCAAAGCTTAAGCATTGTTTGGATTGAGTTGTTTCTTTCTCTATGACAGTCTGATAGTGTAGGTAGAAGAAAGTCTTTTGCATAACATTTGAACCGAAAATCTTCTGTAGACATGCGAGGTGACACTCACTTTTCTTTGCAATTGTTTAGTGTATTCAATTAAAGTTTTTTACTGTAATTTGTAAATGTTGCATTTTTCACATTTTCTTTAGAAATTACTGTGCAGTTACTTTACGATAATAGGTTTTACATGTCTTTACGACACTCTATTTCTACAAATTTACACAGATAAGCAAGTGGTAAAAAGAGATTTAATCCAAAGAAAACTTTCAATGAAATACACAGTCTTTTGATAAACGTGAAACTGTGACGTCATATTTGTTCTGTTATTATAGTCATGTCTACTATAATCAAGCCTCGAGTGTTTATTCTCTGTTTCCATGGTGCTACGTTAATAATGGTATTTGACTCCCCTGAATGGGACACTAGTCCATCGACACTGGTACTTATTTTACAGCTGAGTGAACTGGACAAATGGGATAACGTGTCTTGCTCAATGACACAGCACAGCGCTCTGGCTGAGAATTGATCCCAGTATACTTAATAATGTTACACAGGTTTAATCTTGAATATCTTGTTAAAGAAATAGACCTTTTCAAACCGAGTTTAACCGAACGTGACACGTCAGAGTACTTGGACCAATCAAATGCTGGAGAATTTTGCTTTTACTAACCAACCAATCAGCTGCAGGAAAAATTGTATACAACAACAATATTTACGCGCGTGTATTACCTTCATAAGTTGTACGCACGTACGTTCGTACGTACTATGCAAAACGTTAGTGTGTAACACACGTAAGCATTATGTAAAATGTATGTCTTTTTTGTTGTATGCATACGTAAAGTATCTAAATTTGCGTCAAACTTCCAACTGCTCTGCCTGGATATTTGTTTTCTTATGGGAATATTTTTCATTTTCCACAAGGTAGAAAGTCTTCCATTCAGACTGTCACACTTAAGGAATATGCGATGACCAGGTAAGAGTTGAAGTTAAAATTTTGCCTCACGTACGTTTATCACACAGTAGTCTTTTCAATACATTCTCGAGGTCAGTACGGTTTTGCTAAGTTGGAGGGGAAATTTTATCATTACAGTCAATGGGATATTTTTCTTGTGTCGCCTCAGCCAGTCAGCAAAAAATAATGGTACTCATAAATGTTGGAAACTATTATCTAATACCTCAAACATTTGAAAATAGAAAATTTTGTCCAGTATTTGTTGAAAAACGACAAAAAATATGTTTTTCTTCCATTGACTGCAATGATAACTGACTGTTTGTTTTCCCTTTGACTGAAGTTGGGGATCGTCAAAAAAGTTGTTACGTCGCCGTGTACCACAACATTCCCAGATGTCCGACTTTGAGATTGTAGTTGCAGGCCTAGTGTGCTCGTAAAATGCTGTTTTTGTGAACGGAACACTTAATGTTCGTTGGGGTTCACATTCCCTCAGCATTAAAAGCATTTGTGCACATTTTAGACATAACAATAAGACGTAAAATGGTAAAGATCGTTTAAATGGTTCAAACGTTGGGTGTCCAGTGCAGAGGGTCTAATGGTATGAAATTGTGCCGTTGACATCACAGCACAAAATGTGAAAGCAGTATCGAGAACTTTCGGCAGCAAATCCCTAAGTGAATGAGACTACAAATTTTGCATAGCGGAGAACTCGTATGTTGGATACATACGAAGTTTTCTGTTTGGTATGGAATTTCCTAGCCAAATAAAGCTGCAATCCAAGTCTCTGAATAGTTCAGTGAAGTGCCTATTTTGTATGCCTATATGTAAACTGTTGATTAGTGTGTGAAATTGTGTTTTTAATGGGCTTGACTACATATGCTAGTAAATTATGCAGACGATCAGGATTCCTCCAGAATTTGATTGAACCATTATGGCCACGTGAATTTCGGCCATGTGACATTATTTAAATTAAATTTCCGGAAAGTACTAATTCTAATATAAAAGGTCTATAGTATTTTGGCGTCGCTTATAGTTTACTGTGCATTTTAAATATGTTCTAAAATAGAATAAAACGTATTGGTAGGAAGTGCTCTTTTATATCAGTCCAATAGAGAAGTCGAGTTTAGAGACCAATGTCTCATTAATACTTGCTAAAGACTTTCTGTATCTCAATCGGTAATTTCTGGAAAACTAATTTAAATAATGTCACATGGCCGAAATTCACGGGTTCTGTATTTACCAATGGTTTACGGAAGAAGAAAAGGAAAAGGGGAAGGGGGGGTTTCACCAACCAACTAAATATTCGGGGAATCTTGGCCGTCTGCACAATTCACGCACAGTATGGGACCAAGCATGTAAAAAATGTTTTCAAGCGCACGTATCATACGTGCGTTTTACATGAAAGTTGTACGCGCCGCGTATTGCTGTTAACATTTTAAACTCAAAACTGCACCTGATTAGTTGGAAAACGAAGGAAAATCCCCCCCCCCTCCCTCCTCCCCCCCAGCAGTTGATTGGTCGAAAGAAGCCTTCATGTTCGGCTAACATTGGTGTAAAAAAGTCTATCGACTAATTTTTTTTTTTTTCTGTTTAAATCATT
>JAIGNY010002653.1:102500-270000 GCA_020152595.1 Chiridota heheva | reverse complement strand
AAAGAAAAGAATAAGAAGATGTAACGATTATAAAATGGAAGAAATCCCACCATAGCAGTAACTTGCTATATAGAGTTCAATGACATACGTTTACTCTGCGTTTCTTAGAATATTATTATTTTTCATTATTTTCCTAATCTGAAACGAAAATTGTATTTTTAGCACGAAAATGTAACAAGAATATTTTCAGTTACAATAATTAAAACCAAATTTATAAAAACATCCTAAAATTTTCAATTATTCTAAAAACGGAGTAAAGTTGTATTACAAGAAACCCATTTCGCCAAACTTGTACTGCTATTCTAAGATGCTACCATAAAATGATTGATAGTCAGGATATATTCTATTTTGAAAGAACAATGTAATTAAAGGGTCTTCATGTTATTCCATAGAGAAAAAGCTAAATCCACCCTAGGCTTATCAGTGTATATCACCGGTTTCCACGGTGCAAGCGGATGAGAGTTACATGACTCCCCCTGGACGGGACATCAGTTTATCGCAGATAAACTCCCCAGCAGTGCTGGTACTCATTTTACAGCTGAGTGGACTAAAGCAGTAGAGTAACGTGTCTTGCTCAAGGACACAATGCAGCGCTCGTGATGGGAATCGAACTCAGTACCTTTTAAATACGAGCTCGACTCCTTAACCACTGAACCATAAAATGTTTATAATAAATCTGAAAATCATTTTAGAGCCGCAAATTTGAAAACAAACAATTCATCAACAATTTTTGACCGGTAGTTATTTTCTCACTTTCCTGGCGTGCGAATGTTTTTAAATGTTATTTTGTCTTAATGTAACAAACTTTGCACTATATTATCAAATCGCGGATACTCTTTGTAAATATGCTCCCAACATAGGCCTAGTATAGCTATGATCATTTAACTAATTGTTTGACCTTGAAAACCTCGTCAATATAATTTACAAAACAGGTAACTCGGAAAATATACAAAATTTGTTATTCTTGTTGCACAAGGACACAATGCAGAGCTCACAGTGGGAATCTAAGCCGGCACCTTTAGAATACGAGGATGATTCCTTAACCACTGAGCCACAACACCTCAAGGACACAATGCAGAGCTCACCATGAGAATCGAACTCGGTACCTTTTAAATACAAGCATGATTCCTCAACCACTGAGCCACAGCACCTCAAGGACAAAATGCAGAGCTCACGACAGGAATTGAAGCCGGTCCCTTTCCAATACAAGCAAAACTCCCTAATTATTGAAACTCTTCTTATACAGCGCACTTCCATAAAAATGTTCATTTGCCCTTCACACTGAAGACCCTGAAAGGTCCTTAAAGAACACAAATGAATAACAACACAGATGTGCCAACAAGCAAGACAACTACACAATAGCATCATCATAAGGCAATGATTAACCCTTACTCTACCAGCACTTTCTGGAAAATGCACCTGGGAGGCGGAGTCAAAGATGGGGCACCCATAACGGCGATATTATCACCGCGTGGTGGAGTAAGGGTTAAGCAAAGGCTAATTATTGAAGGGTCCTCTGTCATCCGAGCAGCAAAGTTGGGCTCGTTCTGCTTCAGTAAACCCAGTGAGCCGCCCATCCGGACCATGCTGCATATATTTTCGAGTTGTCACACTTGTTGTGGGTCGATTAACTATTACTCTACCTGCTTTTTTTTTTTAAATGTGCCTGGGAGGCGGAGTCAAAGACAGGGCATCCAAAACGGCAATCATATCGTCGCGTGGTAGAGTAAGGGTTAAGTAAAAGCTTTTGAGAAAGCAGTGTATTTTCAACTGATCTTGAAAGGATGCAATCAAAGGTGCCCTATGAATTTAGATGAGAAGATTATTCTGTAAGTTTGGTTCTGCAAAAGCTAATGCCCTTTTCCCTTATGTTTCATATTTAATATGTGGTACTACTCAGTTGTTTCTGACAGATGTAAATGATGATGCTGCTTAAGAATACAAAGGGATTGTAAATATGTTGGAGCCAGTCCATGAAATGATTTGTATACAAGCAAAGTATCTTGAGCTGAATCCTGTGGTGGACTGGTACCAGTGCAAATCTATAAGCATTGGTGATATATGCCCTATAGTCACAGATTGTGACTAATTTGGTACCCATAGTCACAGATTGTGACTTATTTGGCTACAAAATTGTCAGAGAGTAGAACCAAACATCAGCCCCTTCAAATAATATGATAGACCGTATCAAGTTTAAAATCTTAACAATTACTTGTGTTGCTTTGAAAGGCATTTCACTTTTTTTATATTAAGGATCTTGTTTAAGTAAGGACTAACACATATAATACTTTTTCTGTCACCATGGTAACCTATTAGTTATTCACTCTAAACTTGGTGAACAGGCCTTTTGTCACTCTGCCCCTAACTCTGGAAAAGTCTCCCATCCAAGATTGGGGGCCAATCCTACACTTTCCTTGCTTAAGAAAAGGCTTAAAACTTATCTTTATTGTTTGAATTATTTATGAAATTATTTATTACATTACTATTTTCACTTATTTCACTTGGTGATGATTTTACCTTGTACTACTTTATATCTTCTGTATTTTCATTGATTTTAATGTTTTGAGACCTTATATTTATATTTGTACCTTTTAGGAATTTTATATTTGAAAACTTTACTGCACAGCCAGTCCAACACTTCCCTTGTTAGAAAACGCTTATTTCTATTGTTTTAATCATTTATAGATATGTATATTTTACTTTTGATAATTTCACTCTGTGTGATTTTACCAAGTATTACTTTTTATTTTCTATATTTTCTATATCTTCTTTAAAACTAATGTTTTAAGACCTCATATTTATGTACTATTTATGACGTTTAATTTGAAAACTTTATTGTACAGTGCTTTAGATTACACTTCTTATGTATGTGTATATTATGATTTATAAATGTGTATATAATAATAATAATTTTAATAATAGTAGTAATAGTAATAATAATAATAATAATAATAATAATAATATTACTACTACTACTACTACTAGTAATAGTAATAGTAGTAGTCATAGTAGTAGTAGTAATAATAATAGCTATTACTACTACTACTACTACTACTACAACTATAACAACAACAATAATAATAATAATAATAATAATAATAATAATAATAATAATAATAATAATAATAATAATAATAATAATAATAATAACAATAATGATAATAACAATAATGATAATAATAATAATAATAAAAAATAATAAAAATTATAATAAAAATTAAAAATAATAATAATAATATATATTTTTTATAATAATAACAATAATGGTAATAATAAAAATAATGGTAACAATATTATTAATAATAATAATAATAATAATAATAAAAATAGATGCTTACAGGGTTTAGCAAATTGATTGTATATGAAAGAGGACATTAATATTGATTCACTTCCACTTCTTTAGATAATAAAACAGAAACAAGGAATATTTAATGTGGTGGAGACTATAATAAGCATAATAAAGCTTTTACAGGATAAGATGGTTCTCTGTATGTTGAATCCTAATAGATATATGGATATAAATGGACATGTTACATGACACAAATATAAACATAACAGATCTGAAAAAAACCAATACAATTTAAGCATACAAAAGGTAATAGACCTAACCCCATTTAACTTCACCCCGCCCACCTACATCACACCCCGCCCACCTGCATCACACCCCGCCCACCTGCATCACACCCCGCCCACCTGCATCACACCCCCCACCTGCATCACACCCCCCCACCTGCATCACACCGCCCACCTGCATCACACCCCGCCCACCTGCATCACACCCCGCCCACCTGCATCACACCTGCATCCCGCCCACCTGCATCACACCCGCCCACCTGCATCACACCCCGCCCACCTGCATCACACCCCGCCCACCTGCATCACACCCCGCCCACCTGCATCACACCCCCCACCTGCATCACACCGCCCACCTGCATCACACCCCCACCTGCATCACACCCCGCCCACCTGCATCACACCGCCCACCTGCATCACACCCGCCCACCTGCATCACACCCCGCCCACCTGCATCATCACACCCCGCCCACCTGCATCACACCCCGCCCACCTGCATCACACCCCGCCCACCTGCATCACACCCCACACCCCCACCTGCATCACACCCCGCCCACCTGCATCACACCCCGCCCACCTGCCACACCCCGCCCACCTCATCACCCGCCCACCTGCCACACCCGCCCACCTGCATCACACCCCGCCCACCTGCATCACACCCACCTGCATCCCACCTGCATCACCCCGCCCACCTGCCCACCTGCATCATCACCCCGCCCACCTGCATCACACCCGCCCACCTGCATCACACCCCGCCCACCCACCTGCATCACACCCCACCCACCTGCATCACACCCCACCCACCTGAATCACATCACACCCCACCCACCAACATCACACCCCACCCACCTACATCACATCCCACCCACCCATCACACCCACCCACCTACATCACACTCCACCCACCTACATCACACTCCACCCACCTACATCACACTCCACCCACCTACATCACACCCCACCCACCTACATCACACCCCACCCCCAGAAAATAGGTAGAAGTTTTTAGAGTTTTCTAAAGAATTCCACATTCTTGTTACAGCACACCTCACCTTAGAATATGCAAGACAAGTATGTGTGGGAGAGATTATCTTTCGAATATGTTGAATACTTAGGGAGCATATCCAATTCTTCCTTCAGTATCCTGAGAGGAAAGAAAATTTTATTGTGATTCATTCAAGCATGAAGGCTCAGAGCACACATAGACTTAATGTGCACCTCCTGCATAGCATGGTTCACATGTTATGCACTTGTCAGTTGTATGACTCACCCCTACTACCCCCGGCAATGTCAGTCAAAGGTGAGTCATTGACATATGAAAAAGTGACACACATGTGTGTCATTGTGCCAAATTGTCAGTCACCAGTGACTTAGGATTGGGTCAATTTACTTTAGACCCATTGACTTTGTACAGGGGTGAGTAATTTTGGGAAAGTCATTGCACAAGAAATGTCAGTCACCTAACAACCGAGGAGTGCATCAATGTAAATATTCTTTCCACCCACTTTGGTCAAATAATTCACCTTGTCCGGGGTTGTAGAGGTGAGTCACACAATTGACAAGTGCAGTACGCTTTGTGTACACACACACAACAGGCGCTTAAAAGTTTCCCTTCAGGACCCTTCAGAAACCATTAAATATTCTTCCTTATGTAAACTATTATTTAGCATGAATCATTTAGTTTTTCTAACCATGAATCAATTCTTTTAAGGCAAACTTTTCATTACTACCATTTTCTTTCAAGTAAAATAAAATGATACCTTGATATTTTCTTCTTCGAGGAACACCAGAAGACAAGTTTGACTACTGTTTGATTGATTTTGTAGATTAGATAAATACAGTTTTGATATTGAAAACAGTTTTGCGACAAGATTTTGTCACAATTTGTTCTGGATACGTGTTAAAGGTTAAAGCCCTCTTGACTTTTTCTTTGCTGTGCGACACACGGTTTTTAATGTGCTTGCTTTAAAGCCCAAATGCCCAGGATTTGGTCACTACTTGATTTGAGTCACAAAGATCCATGTTTTTTCTTCTGCTCCACAGACAACACAATAACCAAAAGAGTCTTAAACAGAGAATAAAGTAATGATTAAAGGCTTGTCACAGGATGTCACGTCACCAAATTTAAAATTTGTCACATGTCTCAAATGTCACCTAATCTTTGGCACCTCTTGTAAAGAATGTCAGATCAATTTAGCCTTTGTCACATGTGATTGGCATAGATTCACACATCATGACCAGTTGACCAGTGATACTTATAGCAAGGATCATTTGGTTATGTCTGTTTCATGAAAAATGGAATCTACCACTAACATGCACATCAATTTATCAATGGGTGTGAGTGAAGGGGTAAAAAACATGTCACAAAATGTCAAACAAATTTCAATATGATTTTTTTTTATCATTTTGTCACAAAATATTTAAAATGTCAATTTTGGACAATAAAATTTTGTCACAAAATGTCACCATGTCACAGACGCTCCATTCTCTGCTAAAATTTTTTTAAAAGAAAAGAAATTAAAACGATCTGGTTAGTGACATATTGCCCAGCATACAGCGAGGTTTTAAAGCCTAACCCTTAACTTAACCCTAACTCTAACCTGTTAGGATGCAGGTAATGCTTTAAAACCTCCATGTATGATGGGCAATTTATCATTTTCTGTAACACACCTGAGTTTATCATCAGAGCTAGTGGTAAGGATCTTGCTCCCTGTGATTGGTGAAAAGTAAGCGGAAGACACCATTTTGCCATGGGGCATGACAGAAATACTCTTACTTTGACTTTTCTTCAGACTACGAATGTCCCACAAAGCAGCATAGCTAGGAAAGTAATGAGGACAAAGATAAGAAATAAAATACCTTCAAAAAAATGATACAAACATTAACAAAACTGATTTAAAAAAACACACTCTATCAATTGTTTGTTTGATGAGGGCTTAATGGCACCAAGGGTCAAATTGTGCCTGAGAGGTCAGATCATTCTAGAGGTAGGAAGGAAGGGAAACAGGGGAGAATGGGAGAAATTCAAGAACAAAAAGTCAGAAAGCTGTAATAGAGAGAGGAGGTGCATCATTGAAACAAATCCTATTCAATCAAATATGCATAACCTAGCCTAGAAGTAGGGCTTTCATCATATATGCATGTATATAGTTTTAGTAAATTTAGTATTATTATCTAGATATTAAGAGGAAATGCTCTACTCGTTAAGCCGTTAAGGTTTCTTAGAGCACTTCCTTTCACAACTTTCGTATTGTTGTTATATGTATTTTCCTACTATTATAATGTTATTATGAATGTTGTGATGAAACAAATAAATGAAATGAAATATCAACATACTATTATCGTGTGGACAAAAATATTGTGGTATATTATCATATCGCGATATCTATGTTGGAATTAATAATTTTGAAAAACTGCTTGGGTTTTCAGCATTCAGATCTAAAGATTCAGATTTGCCATAAAAAGTAAGGTCTAAAGAAAAGGAAGCATTAAAAAAGAACAGATTTGCTGCAAATATTCTAACAAATTTTAGTCATAATATACAGTTTTGAAAACGATATATCAGTAAATTAAGTCCAAACCTTCCAATCCCTATACATTTTGTGTCTTAAGCCCCGACAAAATCTAAAATTTGTCGGGTCTACATTGCTCACAAAAGAAAACACAATCTAGCGCAAGCAATTAGAAATAACACCAGAGATATCCACACACTTTACCTCACTTTCCATGGTCATAATCTGACATTGATAGTAAACAAATTTCACTGCAGCTGCACTGACTTTCACATTCAAGACAAGGACAAAATATTCCCTTGTGGTCAATGTGAAGTAATAATTTACAAATAGGCTGGTATTTAACACTGAAGGTTTTCTTTATCTATCGATGAGTGATTTTAAGTTATGTTTTTGTCAATCTTGTCAGCTTTAAGAAGCTTGGACTGAAAATCCATTGCAACAGATTTTCATCATGTCAGGGTATTTTTGATATCGTGAAAAAAACAATATCATATTGCAATAATCAGATATCAGAACAGCCCTTCCTAGAAGATGCGAGAGTACGCCATCCTGCACTTGAAATCATTCTTTTTATAATAATAATTTTTAGAAAACATCCCAGTATTTTCGCTACATGGTATGACAAATAGCCCAAATTTGATAAATTTAACAACAGGTCTCAATGGGGGTATAATTACTTCCCCTCTGCCAACGAAGTTGGATGGAAATTTGTTTTTGCCTGTGTTTGTTGTTTGTCTGTCTGTCTGTTTGTCATCAACATATCTTAAGAACTAATGATTGGATTTTATTCAAATTTAGAGTGTGGTTTTGTTCCTGTTAAAAAAAAAAAGTTATTAAAATTTAGGACATATTTGAATAGGGAATGACTAGAAAAGAGGGGTGGGGATGTTTCAGGATGAAATTTGTAAAGAGTTAGTTGTAACTTTCCAATGAATTGTGCTTAACAATGAATTCATGCCCTGAAAGAAAATCCAAACAATACATTTTCTGGAATGAAAAAAAAAATGATGAAACGTGGATCTTGGCTGAAAGGAACTCAAACAATGAATGCTTAGCCTGAATAAAATTGAATACAATGGTATGGCCTTGGAAGAAATCAGTAAGAAGGTAGATAACAAGTGTTTAGAATGCATATTGGCAATACTGATTAAAGGAGAAGAGATTATGTGGGGATAAAACTGAAGTGCATCCAGGACTGCTGAGGTAGATTATTTGGGGATAAAACTGAGGTGCATCCAGGATTGCTGAGGTAGATTATTTGCGGATAAAGCTGAAGTGCGTCCAGGATTTCTGAGGTAGATTATTTGGGTATAAAACTGAAGTGCGTCCAAGATTGCTGAGGTAGATTATTTGGGGATAAAACTGAAGTGCGTCCAGGATTGCTGAGGTAAATTATTTGGAGATAAAACTGAAGTGCGTCCAGGATTGCTGAGGTAGATTATTTGGGGATAAAACTGAAGTAAAACTGATGTGTCCAGGATTGCGTCCAGGATTGCTGAGGTAGATTATTTGGGGATAAAACTGAAGTTTGGGGATAAAACGTGTGTGTCCAGGATTGTTGAGGAAAATTATTTGGGGATAAAAAACTGAAGTGCGTCCAGGATTTCTGAGGTAGTGTGTCCAGGATTGCTGAGGTAGATTATTTGAGGATAAAACTGAAGTGCATCCAGGATTGCTGAGGTAGATTATTTGGGTATAAAACTGAAGTGCATCCAGGATTGCTGAGGTAGATTATTTGGGGATAAAACTTGAAGTTAAACTGAAGTGCATCCAGGATTGCTGCTGAGGTAGATTATTTGGGGATAAAACTGAAGTGCGTTCAGGATTGCTGAGGTAGATTATTTGGGGATAGGGCTTGAACTTTACAAATGGTTAGGCATTTTGGAACTGCCAAGTGGGCAGAGGTATGAGTATAGAGTGCTGGTTAGTTCTGTGATTCCCCTAGTCCTAGCTCTTGCACTCACTCTCTACTGATGTATATGGGGTACTTTTGTTTTGTTTGTCTGTTTAAGTTAGTGTTTAGGTTTGTTTGTTTAGGTTTGTTTGTTTGCTTGTTTGTTTGGGTTTGTTTAAAATTGCTTGTTTATGTTTGCTTGTTAATGTTTGCTTGTTTATGTTGGTGTATTGAGGTTTGTTAATGTTTGTTTGTTTAGGTTTGTTTGTTATGTTTGTTTATGTTTGTGTGTTTAGGTTTGTTTGTTATGTTTGTTTATGTTTTTTGTTATGTTTGTTTTATGTTTGTTTGTTGATGTTTGTTTTATGTTTGTTTGTTGATGTTTGTGTGTTTAGAATTGTTTGTTATGTTTGTTTATGTTTTTTGTTATGTTTGTTTGTTGATGTTTGTGTGTTAGGTTTGTTTGTTAATGTTTATTTGTTATGTTTGTTTGTTGATGTTTGCGTGTTTAGGTTTGTTTATTATGTTTGTTCAAGTTTTTTGTTATGTTTGTTTGTTAGGTTGGTTTGTTTGTTTACATTTGTTTGCTTGTGTATTTGAGTTTGTTTGTTATGTTTGTTTATTTTTGTTTGTTTGTTTGTTGAAGTTTGTGTTTATGTCTGTTTGTTGATGTTTAACAGCACTGCAGCAGTTAGAGTCCAATGTGGCAAGAGGATATTATCAAATCATTGTGCTAAAGTAAAGAGAGGGTATAAAGGTTTTTAGGAGAGGAACAGAGAGGGTTGATAGAAGGCATGAGTAGTAAAGAGAGGAAGATGACAAAGAGAGAGTTGTTTATTTATTAGTTTCTTTACACAAGCCAGCAATTTTGATTTCAGAGCTGGATATGAAGACACGACCCATGACTTTATAAAAGGCTCGCAATTCAGATGCTGCCAACAAGTGATACAAGGTTCCTTTAATGAGCAAAGAGCTAATGGGTCCCGCACATAGCTCCAAAAGGTTCCAGAAGAGGCAAATATACAAAATCATGCTAAGATGCAAAATTTGGATAACAAGATGGCAATCCATGAAGTTGCTGAACTTATAATCTCTGTCACATTGAATTTGTAAAATGATCTAATGTTTTTCTAAGAAACATGGCATAAAATATATCATTTCATATTAATTACTTGAACTATGACATTTGACCTTAAAATGCCATTATGTGTGAGACACAACACTACATCACCTTCCACCAACCCACCAAGTAGCATTCCCCACCAAGTGCCAATTACACAACATCACTGTTGGTTTTCTCAAGAAGCGCGAAACAAAATGTACTATCTAATCAATTATTTGACTTCTGACATTTGACCTTAAAGCAATGTGTTACATCATTCCCGAGACACAACCTCTCATCATCCTTCATCAACCCTCCAAGTAACAACCCTATTGCACTTGTGATATTTGCATACCAGGCAACCAACCAAAATTTACCATTTAAAATCAATTATTTGACCTCTGATCTTTGAATGACCTGTCCCATTTAGTGCAGTACATATCCTGCATCACCTTCCACCAACACACCAAGTACCTAATTTATCTTATGGTTATCCCAGAAAGCGCAACACAACATTTACCAGTTTTGAATCAATTATTTGACATTTTGACCTGTAAACATACCTTATTATGTGTGAAACAGTCTTGCATTATTCTCCACCAACTCACCAAGTAACAAACTGGACATTAACCCATCAAGGGTCACTCAAATTCACCATTTTAAATTAACTATTTGAGCTCTAGACCTTTAAAAGGCATATTCCATTTAGTGCAGAATACAACGATGCATCACCTTAGCATATTCCATTTAGTGCAGAATACATCGATGCATCACCTTCAACCACCCTACCAAGTACCAACCCAATATCAGTTATGGTTCCCCCAGAAAGCGCAACACAAACCTTTCCATTTTCAATCAATCATTTGAGCTCTGACCTTTGACCTGTAAGGTACATGACCCAACTTTTGTGGGACACAAGTTCACCTCACCCTACCACCAAGTTTCAACAGCTTGTACAGTTTTCTCTGTACACGTAAAACTAAGTTTTGCAAACTCATCCACACACCACCCACTCACACACAAACTGAGTACAATACCTTATCGCCATATATAATATATGTTGTGATAATGTAAAAAAGTGGGAAGGGGAAGCAGGTGCCTCCTTTTTCACCTCTAAATCCTGCCTATAAACTTACCCATCTACAGATGCGGTGACAAAGTAGTTTTTGTTCGTGGGATGAACCGATACTGTCCGGATGTTTTTTTGTGCAGCTTATACAACTGCTCATCTACACGCTTTACGAGAAAAAGTGTAAAATACTTATCAAATGATGAAAATATGCAAAAAATATAACACAATTTCTTAAAATTGGAAGGAAAAAATTGTGATTTAATTTGCACAAATGTTTCAATAAAATTAAAACACTCAGTTCTGAGCAGGAAGCAGGACTTTCAATAAATTTACACAAATTTGAATAAATTAAGACAATTTGAATTAATTTACACACATCTGAATAAACACAATTTGAATAATTTTACACAAATTTGAATAATTTCATACAAATTCAAATAAATCTACACAAATTTGAATAAATTTGCACAAATTTGAATAAATTTACACAAATTTGAATAAATTTACAAAAAATTGATAAAAGACAATTTAAATAATTTTAGACAAAGTTGAATAATTTTAGACAAAGATGATTAATTTTACAAAGTTGAATAATTTTACACAAATTTGTGTAAATTTGATTAAAGATACACAAATCTATATAAATTTACACAAATTTGAATAAATGTACATACATTTAAAATAAAATGAATAATTACACCAATTTAAATAAATTTACACAAATTTAAATAAATTTATACAAATTTAAATAAATTACACCATTCTAAAATAGTTTACATAAATTTGAATAAATTTACACAAATTTGAAATAAATTAACACAAAATTTAATTAATTTTTCTTGATGTAACTATCATTTATTTTAGTGGTGAGAGATATTTTAAATTAGTTTCCATAATTTTCTTGTCTTTGAGAAAAATGCAAATATAATCATACTTGACATAATAGATAAGGGAAAGAATATTGAGAGGTCAGTGGAGAGGGGGTGGCTTAAATTGAAAAAGGATGATGCAAGGATAATCTACATGAATAGGTTTAACTTATAACTTGAAATTTCTTGTAGCATGGTAGGTTTAAATTTTGTTTTTTTCAATCATTTACATTAATATTGAAAACTAATGTTTTTTAAGACTTGATTCTAGAAATTGCCTTTTTTACAATGATAATAAATTCATTGAAATTTAATGTTTCATTATCAAACAATTGCTTAAAAGAGTGATCAATTGCATTTAATTTTAAAACTCTGCACAGGCCCATAGTCAGAGCTCTTCGCAAGGAGAAGGGGGGGGGGGAGTAGGAAGAGGGGGGGGGCACAAGCACTTAACAATGGGGCACTTGTGCAGACTCTCCATATACCCTTGTGTTATATTTTTCAGCAATGTAAATGTTCCATTGTAAGTCAAACATACCTAGATGTCCGTGTGTCCACTATTGCTACGTAACCAGTCCCATCCCCATGTGTGGTCAGAATCTCATCACCGAACGCGACAAGAAATCAAAACTATGAATCAGGATATCATCTTCTTCAGGAGTGGAGTAAACCTGAAATGAAAACAGGAATCATGTGAAAACCATTTAACGGATTAGCTCAGGGTTTATTAACGGATTAGCTTAGCATTACAAATGGCTCTGTTTAAAACCAGAAACATCTCAACCTGCCCTCAAATGGAGCAGGGCTGGTCGAAGAAAAAGTTATATATTTCTTTGTTTCCCAAACCACAAAACTGTATACAGTTTCACCTCTCCAAGGCTCCTTCAAGATAACAACTACTCCCACTGGTGTTACATGGTATTTTTAGTGACACACATCTGAGTATAATGGCAATCCTTTGTAATATAAGTAGTAACTGTATTCAATGCTGGCATTGTTTGTCTTTGCTGCTGGGAAAAGGTGAAATGAACTATGAGCATAGAACTATTTATACCTCAATGTTATGATGCGAAGTTAATCTTGTGAAATGATGTGTTTAATTTGTTGCTTCAAAATTGCAGGCCAAATTTTTAAGCAGTGCCTTTACTAATAGGGTTCATTTAACGGATTAGCTCAGGGTTTATTTAACAGATTAGCTCATGGTTCAAGCACCATTGCATGATTGCAACCTAACGGGCATTCACGGCATGAGAGAGGACCTAACCTAAAGAATTAGTTCAGTGGTCTAGCAAGTTTGTTGTACATAAACTTTAAGAGAAACACAATGGTGCATAAATCATTCAACAAATCTTATTCTGTTAAGGAGATATTCAAGTTTAAAACTCTTGTCTTATCTTTGTAGAAATGATTGGTGTAGTAAGACTACTTCGGAAGGATAGTGCCCTTATCCTAACATTCTTATATATCAGGTAAGTAGTACAACAGAATCTAGTAAGTGTAACTATACTTCAACATTTGAATAAAGTTTGCAGAAAAATAATTAAAACAGTAAAAAAGTAAGGTGCAATTTTCTTTACAATACATGAACAATTAGTAAGAAAGTGGGGACAGTGTCAACCTTACATACTACTAGACTTACCACGTTAGTCATTTCTACACAGATAAGACTTAAGTTTAACCCTTACTCTGCCACGCAGCGATACTATCGCCGTTTTGAAACTACCTTTTTCCATAAATAAAATCGGGACCTTATAAGCCTTATATAAGGGGCGCAAATAGTTTTATTGCAAAGATCTCAGAAAGATCTTTCATAAAATTGAATTTTTTTAGGAGGTCTCTATGCTCACATCTTTTCAGCAAATTTTGTCCAAACATTCAAAAATTTACCTTTTTGTTTAAAATGTCCCGAAAAATGCATATTTTTGAAAAATTTACAGCAATTGCTTAGAAAATAAATTTAGATAATTCTTTTTATATTTACTATATAGACAAGTCATATAATCTAAATCTTATCATATTTTGCTCATACCTGGTCATCATTTTTAAATAATTTGTAAAATATGCGAAATTGTGTGTTTTTTGGTAATTTTTTGACCCTTTTTGTTAAAAAATCGTGTGATCCACCCCTATATCGTAATGATTTTTTTTTTAAATTCATGCTGTAGCTTAAACAACGTGCTTTCACATGGATTGCTGCAATAAATGACATACCCCCTCGATAGTTCCTAAAACATTTTATAGATACGTCACTCGAATTATTTTGAGATTTTTTTGACATTTACGTTGAGGCGACAGAACAAGTGTATCCCAAATCTTGTTTGAAAGTGAAACTGAGGATTTGGAAAGGTCAGAAGGCTATCGCCAGTGATGGAGATCTTTTAGTACCTGGACCCAACCCAGAGTTGGCCTAAAGATCATCAGAACTAGGTAAATAATTTTTTCAAATTTCTAAATTTGCAAGTGCATTTTTTAAACTTCATGCTTACTAACGTTACTCGTTAGGCTTAACGTTAGGCATAGCTAATGTTAGTTCTGATCCGTTCAAAATTGAGCAAAAGCAGTGTAATTTAGCTGATATTATTTACCTGTAATGATTATAAACAAGTAAATGGGTCACTAAAATCCGACGTGGTTAACATGAATTGTTTTTATTACAGTAATTTTGGATGAAACTTTACAGATCAATCTTTAATTTGTAGTGCAACATTGTTCATATACCTATTTCGCAAATTCTTGATTCCATGTTGTGAGGTTGTGGTGCTGTGAAGTAGAATTAAAATTTCAAGGGGAAAGGATCCCATGTAGTTGGAAAGAGAGACATGTTGGGGCAAGATACCAATGGTGGGGGCCAAGCTGTCCCATGTAGGGAGAAGTTATTTTCTTTAAAGGAATTTGTGTCCTGGAAGAGGGCTATTTTTTTTTCTTCCCCTGGATGCCCCTCCCAATATAAATAGGCCAGAACCCCCACCCCACCCCACCCCAAATCCCTGTATTTTCTTGGAAACAGTTGAAATTGTATTTCTGTAAAGGACTTTCCTGTATTTGGACAAATTTATTGACACTTCTTATGCGGTACCAACTCACTGACGGATTCCAAATTTGGCAACGTCAACATGATTACTGATGCTTTGAACCATTTTTTGAGTATCTTTTCACCGAGAATTCCAACAGGAATCAACAAAAGTAAGTTTCTACAAGACTTTCAGTATATCCTGAAAAAATTTAAGTATTTTTAAAGCTTCCAATGGCTAAAATTGGCTCATAAACTGAAAATTTCAAGCCTGTGCATAATAAATGAGGTAAATTAGCTAATTTGCATATCATTTGCATACCATTTTAATTGAACTTTTGGTGTGAACATTTCCTTTTTATATTATATTAGTTTTGTGCATCATAGAAATAAACAATGCATGTTTATAGGAAAGCATAGTGCCAAATCCTACCAGATAGATCATTGATAAAATTGATGCATGTATTTTTTTCTTGCCCAAAAAAAATCAAGAGTACTATCAAAAGAAAGGTCCTTCTTTCTACAATTCCTAAATTCTATCAATAATGTTATTCTAATTAGCCACAAGAAAGAAGCAGAATATCACAATGATAGCAGTTTTAGGATATCTAATAATCTCAATTAATAACATTATTTGCATAAATTTGCATATTTTTACCAGATAATTATGCAAACCAACGTAAAGTTCAAAGTCTTAGCTTTCATATAACAAAAACTTATAGTAGACAATAAAGATAAATTTGTAAAAAAGTTCCCTTTCCTAAAAGTTCCCTAAAATAACACTTGTAATCTCAAATGCTTGGTAAAAGGGTTAAGCCCCTCTTTATAATTCCACCATTTTGTTTCTATTCAAGTCCTCTTCATATAAGATAAATTTGCTAGACACTAAACTAAGCCTTTAATCCTGAAACATTTTTTTGAGCTGTCCAAAAATAAAAACATCTAAGTCTGACCTCTTCAAACAACCCTTTTTCAAAGTCTCCTTTCCTTAAAGTTCCATCGTACGCCGAGGTAAACACTTTGGTCGGACAACTCGGACAAAATTTCAGACAGTTGATTGGTCGATTGTGTGGGTCAAACAAAAATACCCCGTCATCGCCTTCTGTAGAGTCCTGCAATGGAAAAATATTGAGAAATATTTCCACACCTTTTTAAGTAAAATGTACAAAATGTGATCCAATTGTTTAATTTCACCAGTGAAAATGAGTTAGTCTTGCCTACTCTTCGAGGACCATGACTTGAAAACCGACATTTACTTTAAGGATTTCTTCAACCTTGGACGACTTTAATTAATAATCAAGTCATCTTCTACCCAACATTCACTGCACTTATTGTTTATTTTCTTTTAAAACCCACGACAGTTCATTTCAAATTCTTTTAAGGCGAGGGGCTCTACTGTTTAAAGTTTTTTTTAAGTCATGTTCTACCCAACCTGCCACTTATTGTTTTAAATTCTATTCATACACAAGACACCTAATTTCGAATTTTTTTGAGGTGGGGGCTATTCATTGTCTGGAGTTTTCTTTCATGCCAAGACAAATATTTTAATTACTATTCATGTCCGGATTGTCATTATCATACATGTCCCTAATCACTATTTAGCACTCTAAAGATCCATAAGAATATTCCAGAGCAATTACTAAGATGACCTCTAGATGAGGGGAAAACTTGGTGACTGTTTCTTGTAATGTAAGAGCCTTTAAAGATCTAGGAAGGGAGGGTGAAGGTGGGGGGGGGGGGGGGATTGGTGGATAAACCTCACACACACATGATGATTGGAATGAAAATAATAAAAACCACCATTTTATCCTAAACTACTCAATGTGCTTGGATGAATGTCTATCACTTATGGTAGAGGACTATTAAGAAAATAATGGTGCAAAACCCATGTTATCTTATTCTGCTGACGAGTTATTGCATCTTAAACATTTCACAAGTACTGTATGTTGAACTATTATTAGGAGAATAGGTAGCTCAGATGATAGAGTGCACTACTAAAGTCCCTGGTTGAAGTCTCGTTTGATCTAACTCAATTGTTCCACAGCTATGCAGACAGATACGCCGAACATCAAAGCAGAAGCATTTCGTCTGCAGCAAGTACTCCTCATTCAGATTTTGAGAAAAGTGACAATGGTTGAATGGCGCACACCGTCCTTTGGAGGTACGTTAACCTGTTGGTCCCAGTGGCAGGACAGTCGCCTACTGCTTAATTCTCTGTACACTATTCAAGAAGAGAAGCTTAAAAATGGGGTGTGTATTTACTTCCTGTTCTAGCCCAGTTAGGTCAAAATTCATGTGCGCCGGTTCGTTGGCAGCCGCGGAACTTGACTGGAGGCACAGTGGTCTTTATGTAATGACGCTGTGTAAAAGCCTATTGTATATACACTGTGATGTCATAAGTGCAAATCCAAGACAATATTTAATGTGTTTCTTTGATAATAATTGCCTATTTCTAATCAATTGGAAACCTCTTTTTATTTAACTATTGCAAAGGAATCTAACATACACTTTACAAGCTTTGTCGGTCTGCTTATGTACCTGACACTCTAAATGAGAGAAAATGTTCATTTAATAAAAATGTAGAGAAATAGTTTATTTTACATGAACATTGTCTCGGATCGCAATTATGACATCACAAGTTGCATTGCAATAACTGGAGACAGGTAGCTCAGCCGGTTGAATGCATGACTGAGATGTTGGAGGTCCCAGGTTTGAGTCCAACTTTGAATCGTGATTTCTTCACAGATATGCAAAACGATTTAAAGTGCAGAGGTTTTCTGCATCATTCACACCTGCTCCCTATCAGATTTTTGTGATAAGTAGACACTGGTTGGGTGGCACTAACCATCCATCGGATGAGGATAATAAATGGCGGTCCCAACGCCAGGGTTCCCGACCCCCTACCGGGTTCTCTGATCATTTAAAAAAAGAGTTGAACAAATATTCAAGCCGCATATGGGCAGTGCATCTATCTCCATTAGGAGGAGGAGGAGGAGGAGGAGGAGGAGGAGGAGGAGGAGGAGGAGGAGGAGGAGGAGGAGGAGGAGGAGGAGGAGGAGGAGGAGGAGGAGGAGGAGGAGGAGGAGGAGGGGAGGAGGAGGAGGAGGAGGAGGAGGAGGGAGGAGGAGGAGAGGAGGAGGAGGAGGAGGAGGAGGAGGAGGAGGAGGAGGAGGAGGAGGAGGAGGAGGAGGAGGAGGAGGAGGAGGAGGGAGGAGGAGGAGGAGGAGGGGAGGAGGAGGAGGAGGAGGAGGGGAGGAGGAGGAGGAGGAGGAGGAGGAGGAGGAGGAGGAGGAGGAGGAGGAGGAGGAGGAGGAGGGGAGGAGGAGGAGGAGGAGGAGGAGAAGGAGAAGAAGAACTCCTAAATGGTATAAGATATCAACATGGTTCTAAAATATAAAGGGTAATGTTCCTTAAAAAGGTTAATATTCCTTAAAAAGGGGTATGTTCCTGTCGATGTTCCTGTAAAGGTTCGATGTTCCTGTTAAGGGTCGATGTTCCTGTAAAGGGTCGATGTTCCTGTAAAAAGTTGATGTTCCTGTAAAGGGTCGATGTTCCTGTAAAGAGTTGATGTTCCTGTAAAGGGTCGATGTTCCTGTAAAGGGTCGATGTTTCTGTAAAGGGTCGATGTTCCTGTATAGGGTCGATGTTCCTGTAAAGGGTCGATGTTCCTGTTAAGGGTCGATGTTCCTGTTAAGGGTCGATGTTCCTGTAAAGGGTCGATGTTCCTGTTAAGGGTCGATGTTCCTGTTAAGGGTCGATGTTCCTGTAAAGGGTCGATGTTCCTGTAAAGGGTCCCTGTAAAGGGTGATTTCCTGTTAAGGGTGTTCCTGTTAAGGGTCGATGTTCCTGTAAAGGGTCGATGTTCCTGTAAAGGGTCGATGTTCCTGTAAAGGGTCTATGTTCCTGTAAAGGGTCGATGTTCCTGTAAAGGGTCGATGTTCCTGTAAAGGGTCGATGTTCCTGTAAAGGGTCGATGTTCCTGTAAAGGGTCGATGTTCCTGTAAAGGGTCGATGTTCCTGTAAAGGGTCGATGTTCCTGTAAAGGGTTTGATGTTCCTGTGAAGGGTTTGATGTTCCTGTGAAGGGTTTGATGTTCTTGTAAAGGGTTTAAAGTTCCTGCAAAGGTTGATGTTCCTTAAAAGGGTTACTGTTCCTTTAAAGGGTTACCGTTCCTTCAACAAGCTACCTTTCCTTCAACGGGCTACCTTTACTTTAAAGGGCTACCGTTCCTTTAAAGGGTTACCGTTCCTTTAAAGGGCTACCGTTCCTTTAAAGGGTTACTGTTCCTTGAAAGGGTTACTTTTCCTTCAAAGGGTTACTGTTCCTGTAAAGGGTTACTGTTCCTTTAAAGCATTACTCCAGTGGCCAGTCCTATTAAGCTTAAATCACATCATTTGAAGCCTTACCACGTCCCAAAAGCCCAATTTACCCCACTTTCCTCCTGCAGCGATAATGGTCTTTGTTTCTGTTGGGTGAACAGCCAGAGAGAATACCCTGTTTGGACAACCTTTGCGACAGTGGTCTGCATCACGTTTAACTTCTGAAGCCTCTTGAGTAAGCTAAGAAGACAAGAAGGAGACTAATTAATTAAATGACTAATTGAATTTATATTTAATTAATTGATAAATTGTGGGGGGTTTTCCAATATAAGGATTGTGGCATTGGATGGGTAGATGGAAGTCTCACTGATATTCAACTTCTGAAGACTCTTGAGTAAGTAAGGAACAAGAGAAAGACACTTTTTATTAAATTGATTGATCATTGATTAACTTATTGATTGATTGATTACTAAATAAAATGATGAATTGTGAGGTTGTTCAATAGATGGATTCTGCCAGTGGGTGGGTATCACTTATCTCACTGATATCTAACTTCTGAAGCCTCTTAAGTAAGCCAGGAATAAGAAAAAGGGATTTTTGATTAATTGATTATAAATGATTGACTGATTTATTATTTAATTATTTGATATATTGTCGGATGGATGGATTGTTGGATGGGTGGGAGGCAGAAGTCTCCTCTTTAATCCAGAGGAGAAATTTAAGACAACCAATAGGTAAATAAAGGTCACATAAATTTCCTCAAATGCAGAAAATGATTTAATCTGGCAGTGACTTATGGTCAATTATTACACTAGCTCATAATGCTTCATCATCAACGTTCGCCCAGGGTCCACATTAACGTTTGCCCAGAGTCCATTTTCCAAATAAACTCAAGGTATATCCTCTCTCTGTGCACCTTGCGCAGTTCGCACTTGTTCTCTGACCAGATACCTTGGTAACCTCTCATAAACCTGTCAGGCTTTTTACGAAGAGTTCTCCCTTCTGTACCAGGGCGCATGGCCCACCCTCTATCATGATCCATGGCCCACCCTTATGAGGGACCATCTTCCACTCACCTCATACGCTCCTGGGTCGTTCCCTGAGCAGTCACATTGGTGAACACTCATAAACCTGTCATGCTCTCTACAAAGAGTCCTCCCTTATGTACCAGGATTCATGGCCCACCCTCTATCATGATCCGTGGCCCCCCCTCTATCATGATCCATGGCCCACCCTCATGAGGGACCATCTTCCACTCACCTCATACGCTCCTTGGTCAATCCCCGAGCAGTCACATTGGTAACCACTCATAAATCTGTCAGGCTCTCTATAAAGAGTTCTTTCTTATGTACCAGGACGCATGGCCCACCCTCTATCATGATCCATGGCCCACCCTCATGAGAGACCATCTTCCACTCACCTCATATGCTCCTTGGTCATTCCCTGAGCAGACACATTAGTAACCACTCATAAACCTGTCATGCTTTAATGAAGAGTTCTTTCTCATGTACCAGGACTCATGGTCCACCCTAAAGATCAACCCATGCCCACACTCTTGATTAATCCAGGGCCCATCCTCCACTCACCTCTCACTTATTTATTCTTTCATGTTCTCTACGAAACGTTCTCCCTCATGTACCAGGTTTAAGCCCCATCCCGATTGTGGGCCACGACCCACCATTACGACTGACCCATGTCCCACCATTATGACTGACCCATGGCCCACCATAATGACTGACCCATGACCCACTATCATGAGAACCGTTCCTATACTGACCTTGCACACTCCTTGCTTGTTCCCTGAGCAGACTCCTTGGTATCCATTGACAAACCTATCATACCCTTGATGAAAGATTCACCCTCCCCTTCTATTCCCTCCTTCTTGACATTCATGGCTTTCATCTGAACTGTTGGCAGCTGCCTTTCCTGTGCACAAAAAAATATATATATTAGTCATATTCAGATGTGTAAAAATAAATATTAGTCATATTCAAGTGTGTTAAAAAATATTAGTCATATTCAAATGTGGAAAAAAATATATGTCATATTCGGGTGTTGATAAAGAATTATCAGTCATATTCAGGTGTGGAAATAATTATTTTAGGTGTGGAAAAAAATTATCAGTCATATTCAGGTGTGGACAAAATTATTAGTCATATTCAGGTCCTTAGATGACCCTAAAAATAGATATGCATTATATGCATGGAGGAATTTATGCAATGCCCATGAATGATTGATGGACCATTCCTCCCAAAGAGGGTTATTTCATCATGTATCAAACAATGACTTGTATAGAAAGACAAAGATAGTACTGAAAAGTACAACAATACGTGAGAAGAAAAGAATAAGGAAAATTGGACATATTTTACTGAGAGATGCCACCAATAATTTAAAATGCTGATGTGGACCCCAGATGGGCGAGGAAAATGAGGCAGGCCAAAGACGACATGGGAGACAGTTATGGCCAAACAAAGCTCAAAGATTTTAGAATTCAGGCAAACTTTGTGATGTCATTAGATGAACGCAGCTCGATATCCTTCAATATTCCTTAAAATGTGTTCTTCAGTTTTATTTCTTCTTTGCTGAGAACCTGCCGTAGGGTATAATCAAGTTTTAAAATATCCTGATAAATCAAATATTGACCTTGAAAATATATTTTAGACCTGATTGAAAAACAATCATAGGCAACTTGAAAACCAAAAGAAAACTGAGCAGTCCTATCTAAACAATTAAACTGTCTTTCACAAACAATAAAACACCACCCCCTTTACCATTGAGAGTATCTAATCTGTCTTGCCTGAAAACTGAGTAACCTGGAATATGAATCTCTGAATCACTAATTTCACTACATATTCAACTCCCAGTAATACTAGTGTTTGCACCGGGTCCAAAAATCAAACCGGGTACCTGGTCTGCATTATCGATCGGGTATCCGGGTATCTGACGTGCCGACAAGGCCTTTTTATTATTTTTTTGCGGAAGTAGTATATGTGTCAAAATCTACCAGTATAACTTGTTGTGCACTGGTTTAGATATTTTTTACAGCGAAGTTTCGAGGGCGAAGTTACCAAGAGTTGTAAGTTTTGCGCTACTAGTATACAGTACATCATAGCTAGCACGTTTCTAGCCACATCGCTCGTTCAGCATCATTTCTGGCATTTTCTGTGATCTGTCACAATGTTTTGTGATCGTTTTATTGTATTGCGTTTGAATAGATAGCAAACAAACACTCATTAAAACTTGTAAGTTATTATTTAATCTTTTAACATACAATTCTGACACATTAACAGTCTGTAAATGGTGATATTCTGAAAATCCATACCCACGCAGTAAATTCGGAACCGTGCAACAACACAATCGGGCGGGTACCCGGATAATTCGAACACCCGTGTATACATTAAGAAATACTAATTATTTCAGGTCTACAAATTGAAAGTTTGGCCAGAAGCTCATTAAAATGTTGCGAACATTTAAAAACATAACCTTAATTCTACCACTAGAACAATTCTAATCCTCAGAAACATGCCAGACAGGTGGGTTTAAACTCTCACCCCCTCCTTCCCCTGTGACTAGTTTAAAGGACTCAGCTCATTAAAATGTTGCGAACATTTAAAAACATAACCTTAATTCTACCACTAGAACAATTCTTATCCTCAGAAACATGCCAGACAGGTGGGTTTAAACTCTCACCCCCTTTCTTCCCCTGTGACTAGTTTAAAGGACTCAGCTCATTAAAATGTTGCGAACATTTAAAAACATAACCTTAATTCTACCACTAGAACAATTCTAATCCTCAGAAACATGCCAGACAGGTGGGTTTAAACTCTCACCCCCCCCCCCCTCCTTCCCATGTGACTAGTTTAAAGGACTCAGATCATTAATTGCCTTATTGACACCCCTAGCAAGAAAACGAGCACTTTCCTAGTTAGATGCAAACTATCCCTCATGAACCAATCAACCCGAGATTCAAACTTATGCCAGAAATTTACAAAACTGAACTCAAACAGACAACAAATACTCTCCAGCCAACTATTTGATCAACAACATCTTATCTATCATGAAAGAACTGCCTTTAAGTGGCAACAGACCAACAGCTAGAACCCTACAACCTGTGTTTTTCTAACTTGGATAACAAATCCATGAAACTGCGCCTAACAGAATCAACATTTCTCCTTGAAATATCATTTGTTCCAATTAAACTACAATGGTATCTTCACCCTTACATAAAGTCTCAACACAAGAACTAACATTATCAACCCTAGCCCCTGGAAGACATACCCTAATCCTTCTACTACAATCTACTCCACAAAACTCTGTGCCAACATACCTAACAAGTGTATCCTCTATTCATAACACCTTATTCCTAACAGAATCCACAGGCAACGTACCAGATGAATCAACAACCTCAGACCAATGGCACCTGTACAATCATCAACTACAGACAACCCTACATCAGGCCTGTCAACAGAAACTGATCCAAAACTATCTACCTGTACCTGTAAAACCCTACCAAATTTCTCACCTTAAGAACTATCAACATTACTTGTCTGACTACTCACATCTAAGCCATTAAACTCAAACCTGTACACTAATGTAGTATAAACCTTTCCAAGCCTTCAACTTTGTACACTTTGAACAGACAAATACAAAACTATAAACCGAAGCTTCCTCAAAACTACATGTCACACCGGACTCCTGAAAACCAATCCACATAATACAGCTATCACAGCAAATCAAACTCTCCATGACCAAACAATATAATTAACAAAAGCAGAAAACCAAAAGCAACAACCTAAAAGAGGAACAATAGGCCAACAATACCTAATGAAATATCTTACCTTTAATACACAATATACTAGCCTACACTGAACACAAAAGCAAATACACTTCCATTAAAAAAATGTCAAAGCCTAACAAAACAATACCAAAGCCTAGCTTCCAACAACTGAAAGGCCTAGCTTACAACAACAGCAACAAAGTGTGTAATAGGATAGAGTAGGCCACACAAACCAGCAACAACAAAAAACAAAAAAATTAACAATTGAGGAAACTAATAAAAACAACAAAATAAAAAATATGCAGACAAAATATTTTAAACAAATATATATATATATCTATAAATATAAATATAAATATAAATATATATATAAATATATATACATATATAAATATAAATATATATATAAAATATATATATATATAAAATATATATAAAATATATATATATAAAATATATATATATAATATATATAAAATATATATTTATATATATAAAATATATATATAAATAATATATATATATATATACAATATAATATATATATATATAAATATATACATATATATATATATAAATATATACATACATATATATAAATGTATACATATATATATATATATAAATATATACATATATATATATATATATAAATATATACATATATATATTTATAAATATATATATATATATATATATATATATATATATATATATATATATATATATATATATATATATATATATATATATATATATATATATATATATATATATATATATATATATATATATATATATATATATATATATATATATATATATATATATATATATATATATATATATATATATATATATATATATATATATATATATATATATATATATATATATATATATATATATATATATATATATATACATATATACATATATACACATATGCATGAATACAAACATAATATTGGTAATATCTACCCAAGATTTGGTGAGAGGTAAGACAGATGGTCCTGGTAAGCCTAAACTTGGGGTTTTTGGTGAACTATAACGAACTGTGCGAACACTTCTGTGGCGCTGTAGGGACAATTAAGAAAAAAAGGATAAAAAAGGAGAACCACCCAATGTACCCAATGGACAGGTAGAGATCTGTAACCCAGACAAAGGAGCATTCTGAGTTGAGCAGTCTTTGAATGGTCACAATAACACCAAATATTAAGACATATCAAAGTTTGCAAAATAAAAAATTCAGCCTAATTTTTTCATCGTAATTCTTTTCCAAATTTAAAATATCGAAGGTTCCCAACTAGTGTTCTAATCTAGGTCATGGAACAAGAATGATGTCCATTTTTCTGTTCACTGTAGCCAACTTTTCCCATTTAAAATATTTAGAGGAAAGACTGAAAGACAGTAAATTGACATTTAATAATTTGCTACTTGACTAATTCTGAAGTCACAAAATATTCCACAAATTATGCTAAGTAGGTATCTAACTTTTTAGATGCGTTAAAATGGTCGATTTTAAACCGGTTTTGATGAGACTTTTTGCTGTTTGCAAGGTTTTAAGTACGTTAGAAACAACTTTAGCTGTCTGTCCACAGACCTGGTCAAATTTACGGTTCCAGAAAAAACGGGATTCGCAGGAATAATTTTTTTACTTGGTTTGGTTTGATGAGGTTTAACGGCACCGAGACATTCAGACTCGAATGTGTCAAGAGGGTGTTAAATAATTAAGGTGCAAAAGGTTAGGGGGGATTAAGGTTGGTTATAGGTCTCCGTGGGGAGTTCTTGTGCCACCTTAGAACTATCTTTCAAATACTGAGAAATGCCTACCGTCAGTCTAAAGGCTCTGCCAACAAGTCATATGTCACACTTCCCTGTAGTAATCCCTGGTAATGCAATGCACAACACTGCAGCTAAGTGACAGTGGCTAATAGCGAGGATCCAGCACCTCCCAATAATTTGAACTTGGGCTAAAGGACCGAAACCCTGGTCCTCCAGGTTGGAGGTTCATCGCGTGGCCAATCATCCAGCACCATAAAATAAACCTCAACCACAGAAACCAAGAAACACAAATGTAAATCCACCAAACCTTAGAGATGCTGTGGTACCTTGGAGGAGAGGAAGTATGACGCTTTAGGGTGAAAGCAAAAGGAAGCTCAGGAGCTGAAAAGGCCACTAGTTGATCCCAAATCCCAACTTAAGACTAAGCAACTGGAACGTGAGGAACCCGTATGAGGCAGGAAAAGTTGCACAAGCAGCGAGAGAGATGAGAAATACCAATATTGACATTATGGGAATAATTGAAAGTCACTGGATGCAGGATCAGGAAAGATAAACCTCTACTCTGATAAAATTGTCATCTACTCTGGTAGAAATGATAATATACATCGCCAATGGGTATCATAATGACCAGTGAAGCTGCAAAATCTGTGATAGATTGGACATCAGTGAACGAGAGACTTATAGTAGCCAGATTCTACTCAAAGTATGTAAAGCTGACCACAATACATGCCTATGCTCCCACTGAAGATGCAGATGATCTCTTGAAAGATGCATTCTATGATGACTTGCAAAGTAAAATTGACAGAGCCCACGAGCATGACATGCTGATCATATCAAGGTACATGAATGCAAAAATAGGCTGTGATAACTTTAGTTACGAGAGAGCAATGGGGAAACATGGAGCAGGAACCTTAAACAACAATGGCACAAGACTCTGCGATCTCTGCGACATAAATAACCTCGTAATCACTGGCACACTCTGTCCACACAAAGAAATACACAAACTAACTTGGCTATTCCCCAATGGATTAACATCAAACCAAATCGATCACACTAAGTCAACGGAAGGTTCAGAAGCTCAGTAAGAGATACAAGAGTCCTGAAGATTTGCAGCACGTGACCACCATTTAGTCAGAACTGCAATACAACTGAAGTTGAAGTAAGCTCCACTTCACAAAAAGAGTAGAAGAAAAAGGTATGATACAAACAAACTGAGTCTGTAAACGTTAAGAACCAATTCAGCATTAAGTTGAGAAACAGATATCAGAACTGCAAGATGAATACACCCCTATATGTGAAGAAACAGATGATGGACTCAACAAGGCTTAACAAATAATGGCAAAAGTATTTACAGAGACAGCAGTAGAATTATTAGGTTACAAGAAAAATAAAAGCAAACCATGGATAGAACCAGAAGCATGGATACTGGTTGAACAAAGAAAAGATATATAAAACAGAAATTAGAAGGCACTAGGTCGGAAATAGTGAAAGACAAATTGAAGAATGACAACAAACAGAAAGATAAAGAAGTTAAAAAAGAAATGAGGGCTGATAAAAGAACATTAGTTGTTATGCTCCTTTAAGTTTCAAACAGACAGACTCGACGTGATAAATAACCAGGTCAGGTCAGATTTTTCCTCCTTATTTCCTTAATTCTGAAAATCTTAGTTGTTGTGGAAGTTAGTGCTGAGTATTATAATAGCAATGGATGAAGTCCTTATTAAGTGGTTATTTTAATTAAGATAAAGTGGTCGAACTATTTGCTACAGTAAGTTTGTGGTTATGATTTGCTAGAACAAATTCTTAAGGAGAAGGACAAGTCATGAAGATGGATAGATGAGATAGCCAAGCAGGCAGAAGATGCAGTAAGATTGCATCAAATGAAGATACTGTACACTAGTGCAAACCCTGATCAACGAAAAACCAAAACAGGAGTATGCAGTGAAAGACAAAGATGGAAATGTAATAAGTGGGAGAGAGGAAACCCTACAGAGATGACGCGAGGACTTTGAAGAGGTGCTCAATAGGGAGAAACCAGACAACATTGCTATGGAACAAGGGGAAGCAGAAATTACAGACATGGACACGAACCCACCAAGCCTGACAGAAATAAAAGATGCCATCAAGCGACTCAAGAATGGCAAAGCACAAGGAATCAATTGTATCACAGCAGAGTTACTCAAAGCAGACACTGATTTCACAACCATAAAACTGAAAGAGTTACAAGACAAAGTATGGTTACACGAAAAAATCCCAAGTAAATGGAAAAGAGGACTAATCATCAAGCTCCCAAAGAAGGTGATCTAAAGGAATGCAAACACTAGGTCATAAACCTATTACCCATCGCTAGTAAGATATTAGGAAGGATCATTATCAACTAGATTAGTGAAGGAACAGATAACAAACTGAGAAAGGAACAAGCAGGGTTTAGAAAAGGTACAGGAACTGCTGAACAAATCTTCATACTGAGAAACATCATTGAACAGGTCAACGAATGGCAAGCCTAACTGTACGTACACTTAATAGACTTTGAAAGGCATTTAACTCAATTCATAGAGAATCCATATAATGAAGCACTATGAAATACCCAACAAATTGGTCAGCATCGTGACAGCTAGCCATGTAGGACAGTTTCAACTGTGCTGTAATTGACAAAATGACACAACTAACTGGTTCCCAGTTACGACTGGTGTGAAACAGGGCTGCCCAATGCCAGGTTTTCTGTTCCTACTTGTCATAGACTGGGTGATGAGGAGAGCAATGCAGAATGGCGAGACAGGAATCCGATGGGAGTTCACATCAAAACTTGATGACCTAGACTTTGCAGACAACATTGCTCTCCTATCCTCTACCAAACAGCATATGCAAACAAAGACCAATAGGCTAGCAGAAGAGGCTAAAAGAACCGGATTAAAATTTAACACACAGAAGTGCAAGATCATGAAATTCAATACAAGTAGCAACGACAACATTACAGTAGATGGAGACATTGTGGACAACGTAGAAAACTTTATCTACCTGGGTGCTACAGTGGCCAAAGAGGGAGGAGGATCAAGTGATGTGCACAATAGATTACAGAAAGCAAGAAGTACATTCATGAGACTCAAAAAAAGTATGGAGCCAAAGCAGTATTAGCAATAAGACAAAGATTAGGCTGTACAAAACCCAAGTAAAGCCTGTTCTCCTAAACGGAAGCAAAACCTAGAAAATGAATTAAGGTGAAAAAAAGGTATTGACATTTTCCAACACAAATGCCTACGAAAAATCTTTAACATTAGTTGGCAACAGAAAATTTCAAACAAGAAAGTACTACAAATGGCTGATATCCAACTCCTTAGCAATGATGTCGGACAAAAGAAATGGAAATTCATTGGTCACATATTAAGGCACGAGCAAAACGATAACTGTGTGACAGCTCTAATATGGGCACCTGATGGAAAACGTAAAAGAGAGAGACTCAAAACAACTTGGAGGAGAACCGTTGAGAAGGAAAGAAACAAGGCAGGTGGAAAACATGGAACGAAACCAAGATTGCTGCAGCCTGCAAGATTACTGCAGCCTGCAGGTAACTGAGTGGAAACATTGTGTGGAGGCCTTATGAGCCACTTGGCAGGAAGCAGCTAGGTAGGTAAAGGTAAGGCAAAGGTTAGGAAAGAGATGTGTGGAAAAGGAGGAAAGGATGGAGAAAGTGATAATTTGTTAAGGAAATAAGTTGTAGAAGAAAAAGTGTTGAGAAGGAGAGGGATGTGAGAAAAGAAAGGATAGGGATGTGGGGAGATAAATCATCTATTCCTTCATTTTTTTAGATTTCTGGAGCAACTGTGATAGTATATGTGGTAAATATGTGCTCCAAAAATGTCCCCTATGTAATTGTGCGATGAAATAGTACATTAAATGCTGAAAGACGGAAACATATCAAGATGTATTTACTACATTAATATTATTTCTGTCACAAATTTTCATGGGAAGATTTTTAACACCTTTATTCAGAATCGTGAAAAATAGTATAATTTATTCCAACTCTGTCTGTCCATATGCATTTAAGCATGTAAGACAATCCTGACAATTACCCCCGAATGATAAAGGATTAGTTCCGTGGTCCTGCAAGTTCATCTTATATGAAAGAAGCAATTTATCCTCTTACCAATCTTCCCCGATAAAGTATCCCCCATAAAAAATTCCCACATTAAAGTTCCCTCATGAAAGATCCCCCATGAAAGTCCCCCAATGAAAGGTCCCCCAATAAAGCTCCCCTCAATGAAAGGTCCCCAATGAAAGATCCCCTCAGGAAAATTCCCCCATTCAAGTTCCCCTCATGAAACTCCCCACCAAAGATCCTCACAAAGTCCCCGTAAAAGATCCCAATGAAAGTTTCCCTAATGAAATATTCCTACAATGAAAGTCCCCCTTCAATGAAATACACCTTGAATCACATATATTCTGTTCACTTACAGGTCTTTCCTCGATAGGCTCCGGATTGAAGTAGTCGGGTCTCCTTGGTAAATCAGGAAGCTGCTCACCGTCAGGTGTTTTTCCTTGAAGACGAAGAGAAGGAGATCTCGGAGGAACAAATTTTGGTTTCTTTTGTTCACTGAAAGAAAAGAATTTGCAAATCATAGAAACAAAGTTTAAATCCATACCAGGGATCCATACTCTGCCATGATGACCCCAATGGAAATTAATTCCAATAAAAATGGCACCAATGATGGTGCTTATTCCCCAGTTTCTTTGGCATCAATGGTTGAGAGCACATGGTTCCCCCCGGACAGGATGTCAGTCCATTGCCGATTAACTCGGACAGGATGTCAGTCCATTGCCGATTAACTCGGACAGGATGTCAGTCCATTGCCGATTAACTCGGACAGGATGTCAGTCCATTGCCGATTAGCTCGGACAGGATGTCAGTCCATTGCCGATTAACTCGGACAGGATGTCAGTCCATTGCCGATTAACTAAGACAGGATGTCAGTCCATTGCCGATTAACTCGGACAGGATGTCAGTCCATTGCCGATTAACTCAGACAGGATGTCAGTCCATTGCCGATTAACTCGGACAGGATTTCAGTCCATTGCCGATTAGCTCGGACAGGATGTCAGTCCATTGCCGATTAACTCGGACAAGATGTCAGTCCATTGCCGATTAACTCGGACACGATGTCAGTCTATTGCCCACTAAGTCCCCAGAAATGTTGGTACTCATTTAACAGCTGAGTGGACTGAAGCAAGTAGAATAAAGTGTCTTGCTCAAGGACACAATGCAGCACTCAAGACGGAATCAAACCCCAATGCGTTTTGCATACGAGCATGACTCACTGCACATTGATGATAAAAGCAATCAAAGGACACCAATAAATAAAGATTAATGTTCTGGCATCATGTTTATATTCTCCTATAATGCTCTGAACAACAGATTTTGGCTAAGTGGAATGCCCCGAATTTAGGAGGGCATTTTGAAGGCAAATCCTTTCACCAGGGCATTTAGGAGAATATAGGCATGATACCAGAACATTAATCTTTTTATAAAATGACTATTACTTTTTAATTTAAAACTCCTCAAAAACTTAATTTAGATATTGAGTTTTGAATAAAAAACACCTTTATTTTGGATACTTTCAAACAACAAACCCATCAATAAAATGAAGTAATCTATTGAGTAATTCATATCAATGGAACATTCCATTTGCAAAAATGGGGGAGCAAAAATCGTTCAGCAATTAAACATCAAATTAAAATATCACTGACAACATAGAAATTGGATTTTTAATACTGTATTGTAGAACAATATGTTATTAATTAGCTTAGCATAGCAAGGTTAGATGTCCCGAAAGCATCCAGTGCTGGACATTAATTAAAACAGCTTTAACCATTACCATAAAACAAAAAATGTAACAAATCACTTTTAGTTGCTTCCACATAAAGAAGGAGGTACCATTTTACTAAAGAGATACCTCCTTGGTATAACTATCAACCGTCTTATCATTCATCTATGATTCCTTTAAATACCTGTCTATATCAAATTTAAAATCAAAATTAAGTTTTAACCCTATTTCCTCTGACAATTTTCAACGTTTTCAGAGCATTAGTGTTAGGACGGATAGACGGACAAGCAATCCAATGTACAGTTGTTATATGGTTGTGACGTACTATTTATTACGTAATGTATTTTAAAATGCTGCTCCTAAATTAAAGTGAATCAGTCCTTATGCGGAATACATTATCACCTTAGCACTGTCGCAGGGCATTCCACTAATATAATGCTCCTGTTGCTATGGTTGAAACAAGGCATATCTTTATAGCTACCTACATAGTCATTTTATAACAACCTGTAAAGAATGCAAAAGCTGTGATGTATGAAAGAAAGGACAGTGCAAAAACTTGAATGTAATTTATTTTTTATAAATTTTGTCTTATATTTTAGTCCCTGAAAACTTTTAAGATTTTTTTTTTTATCCTGCTAAATTTTGATAGAGGTTATAAAGGAAGTTCAAAATCACTTTGCTATGTTCCACTGCCTGTGGTGAACAATTGAAAAAACAATAGGATAACATGAGGAAATTAATAGGTTTTCTTCCTGTGAAAAATTGCATGTTTGGTTTGATGAGGTTTAACGGCGCCGCGACAGTCAGAGTCAAAGGTGCCAAGAGGGTGTTAAATAATTAAGGTGCAAAGGTGAGGAAAGAGATGATTGGAAAAGGTGGGAGGGATAGAGAGAAGTACAAATCTTTAAAGGAAATAAATTGTAGGAGAAAAGGTGGTAAGGAGGAGAGCGGGAGAGGAATGTGAGATGGGAAAGGATGGGGGTGTGGGGAGAATAAATCAAATGGAAAAGATTGCTGTTGCGGAGGAAGGTGATAATGTTGGGGGGATTGTTCTTAAGGAAGTCGAAAATAGTGGTGGCAGGGGATAGGACAGGTTTAAGAGGATATGATTGATCGAGAGATCAGTATTGCAAGTGGAGCAGATAGGTTTGGGAGAGCCAGAAAGGAGGTAGGAGTAAGTGAGGTAGGTGTGGCCTACGCGAATGCGAGAGATGACCACGTCCTCTCTGCTATTGCAACTTAGTAGGGAAGGGTTGGCGCCTACTTTGGGATTGATAGAGTGAAGTTTATAAATAGTCTTGAGATTCCAGGAGTGCCAAGTCCACCTGAGGTAGTTGGAGGTATTTTGGAAAAAGTTAGAGAGAGGTATATCGATAGAAGAAATTTGGTTTGACAGAGTGTATTGGCAGCTCCGTCGTCCATTTCGTTCCCAGGGATACCGACGTGGCTGGGGATCCAGAAGAAGATGAATTTCTTGCCAGAGGAGAGGGTGTGTATTTTGTTTAAGATTTGTAAGATGAGGGAATTAGACCAGCGCATGTTGAGGATGCCTGTGAGGATTTGGAGTCAGAGAAGATGACAAAGCCAGAGCGGAAGGAGAGTTCTGCAAAGTTTAAAGCGAGAAGGATAGCCTATGCCTCAGCAGAATTGATAGAGGCTCCATCTGGTAATCTCAAAGAAAGGGTAAGGGCGGGGCAGGCAGCGTGGATTTATCTGATAATCTAAAAGAAAGGGTAAGGGCGGGGCAGGCAGCGTGGCTTTATCTGATAATCTCAAAGAAAGGGTAAGAGCGGGCCATCTGGTAATCTCAAAGAAAGGGTAAGGGCAGGGCAGGCGGCGTGGCTCCATCTGGTAATCTCAAAGAAAGGGTAAGGGCGGGCAGGCGGCATGGCTCCATCTGGTAATCTCAAAGAAAGGGTAAGGGCGGGCAAGCGGCGTGGCTCTATCTGGTAATCTCAAAGAAAGGGTAAGGGCGGGCAGGCGGCGTGGCTCCATCTGGTAATCTCAGAAAAAGGGTAAGGGCAGGGCAGGCGGCGTGGCTCCATCTGGTAATCTCAAAGAAAGGGTAAGGGGCGGGCAAGCGGCGTGGCTCCATCTGGTAATCTCAAAGAAAGGGTAAGGGCGGGGCAGGCGGCGTGGCTCCATCTGGTAATCTCAAAGAAAGGGTAAGGGCGGGGCAGGCGGCGTGGCTCCATCTGGTAATCTCAAAGAAAGGGTAAGGGCAGGGCAGGCGGCGTGGCTCCATCTGGTAATCTCAAAGAAAGGGTAAGGGCGGGGCAGGCAGCGTGGCCCCATCTGGTAATCTCAGAAAAAGGGTAAGGGCGGGCAGGCGGCGTGGCTCCATCTGGTAATCTCAAAGAAAGGGTAAGGGCGGGGCAGGCGGCGTGGCTCCATCTGGTAATCTCAAAGAAAGGGTAAGGGCGGAGCAGGTGGCGTGGCTCCATCTGGTAATCTCAAAGAAAGGGTAAGGGCGGGCAGGCGGCGTGGCTCCATCTGGTAATCTCAAAGAAAGGGTAAGGGCGGAGCAGGTGGCGTGGCTCCATCTGGTAATCTCAAAGAAAGGGTAAGGGCGGGGCAGGCGGCGTGGCCCCATCTGGTAATCTCAGAAAAAGGGTAAGGGCGGGCAGGCGGCGTGGCTCCATCTGGTAATCTCAAAGAAAGGGTAAGGGCGGGCAGGCGGCGTGGCTCCATCTGGTAATCTCAAAGAAAGGGTAAGGGGCGGAGCAGGTGGCGTGGCTCCATCTGGTAATCTCAAAGAAAGGGTAAGGGCGGGCAGGCGGCGTGGCTCCATCTGGTAATCTCAAAGAAAGGGTAAGGGCGGGGCAGGCAGCGTGGCCCCATCTGGTAATCTCAGATAAAGGGTAAGGGCGGGGCAGGCGGCGTGGCTCCATCTGGTAATCTCAAAGAAAGGGTAAGGGCGGGCAGGCGGCGTGGCTCCATCTGGTAATCTCAAAGAAAGGGTAAGGGCGGAGCAGGTGGCTTGGCTCCATCTGGTAATCTCAAAGAAAGGGTAAGGGCGGGCAGGCGGCGTGGCTCCATCTAGTAATCTCAAAGAAAGGGTAAGGGCGGGGCAGGCGGCGTGGCTCCATCTGGTAATCTCAAAGAAAGGGTAAGGGCGGGGCAGGCGGCGTGGCTCCATCTGGTAATCTCAGATAAAGGGTAAGGGCGGGCAGGCGGCGTGGCTCCATCTGGTAATCTCAAAGAAAGGGTAAGGGCGGGCAGGCGGCGTGGCTCCATCTGGTAATCTCAGATAAAGGGTAAGGGCGGGCAGGCAGCGTGGCTCCATCTGGTAATCTCAAAGAAAGGGTAAGGGCGGGGCAGGCAGCGTGGCTCCATCTGGTAATCTCAAAGAAAGGGTAAGGGCGGGCAGGCGGCGTGGCTCCATCTGGTAATCTCAAAGAAAGGGTAAGGGCGGAGCAGGTGGCTTGGCTCCATCTGGTAATCTCAAAGAAAGGGTAAGGGCGGGGCAGGCAGCGTGGCTCCATCTGGTAATCTCAAAGAAAGGGTAAGGGCGGGGCAGGCGGCGTGGCTCCATCTGGTAATCTCAGAAAAAGGGTAAGGGCGGGGCAGGCAGCGTGGCTCCATCTGGTAATCTCAAAGAAAGGGTAAGGGCGGGGCAGGCGGCGTGGCTCCATCTGGTAATCTCAGATAAAGGGTAAGGGCGGGGCAGGCGGCGTGGCTCCATCTGGTAATCTCAGATAAAGGGTAAGGGCGGGGCAGGCGGCGTGGCTCCATCTGGTAATCTCAGATAAAGGGTAAGGGCGGGGCAGGCGGCGTGGCTCCATCTGGTAATCTCAAAGAAAGGGTAAGGGCGGGGCAGGCGGCGTGGCTTTAACTGGTAATCTCAAAGAAAGGGTAAGGGCGGGGCAGGCGGCGTGGCTCCATCTGGTGATCTCAAAGAAAGGGTAAGGGTGGGGCAGGCGGCGGCAGCTGCTGAGGTACCTTCACATGTGGATCCATCGGTAACAAGGAAGGAGTAGTTGTGGACATCTACTGAGTTGACCGTATTTGATATGAATAACGGTTGGGTTATGATGAGCTGTCGTAAAATAAGAGGGCCTAAGAAGATCGGGGAGAGGGGGGTGGTATGACTTAGGTGGTGGTAGGGGGTAGGTGTGCCTGGCTATAGAGAAGATGTTGATGTTAGCTTTGGGGAAGTGGGAGTGTATTTGCATTACGAAGGACGGGTGGTGCGTTTGTTGATAAAAGAGATCGCGTTAACGACAAATTTGTCGATATTACGCCATGGCTGAAATTTCTTACAACAGGTTGTACCTGCGCCATAAGATTTGGATATAGCATGTGAAATTTTACGCCAGAGTTCTTCATTAACATAACTAAAATCATGAACATCTTACCTCTCTGATGCGATTTAAGGTTTATTTCACCAAAAATAATTTTGAATTACTCCTAAATTAAAGAAAAATGACACATCTATGAGGCTAACGGCCGGATGATTCAACATGCCCGTAGTACTGTCATTAACATATATAGGCTAGTACATAGGCCCTATGCATGATGTACGTACACTGTACAGTGTATGTGAAGTTTTGATGTTGTTATAAATGCAGGTTGTCAATTGTCACAATATTATTAGCTAGGATTTAACTTTCCTTCTGTATTGTGTTGATGGTGTATCTGTGAAGTGATCAGCCTGCAAGTCAAGTTACTATACTGTAAAAAAGCAGCATGTTCAAGATCTGAATAGTAAATTATCGCTGACAATTGGTAAAAGTTTACTAAAACCTCATGAAAGTTTAAATGCGTTAAACAAAAGTATTTTCTAGTTTATTTTGGGATTGTTACAAAAATTTCATGATTCAACAATCAACATTATACAAGGATTGGGTATGAACTTTTTCATAATATTGTTTATGATAATTAAAGTCCGATTTTGTAATATTTTTGGTATTTTAAGCGCAATATTCATATACTTTATTTAAAAGGCAGGCCTACACAAGTGTGTTGTGTTAACAATTACTTGCATGCTTCGCTAGCGCGCAATGCCCTGTACATTACGCAATGCCCTGTACATATGACGGTAAATTGACAAAATACGCCAAATTTCAAGTGCTTGTCTTAAGCAAATACGCCAGGCAATTTTTTAAGGCAACCTCTAATTGAGAATGAAGAGGTTGGTGAAGGAAGGAGAGCGGGTAGAATGGAAACGAGTTTTGAGGGTCGGTGAGAATGCGAAGGGCAAAGGACAGGCCGGTCTTGGTGCTCCTGAGGTCTAGTAGGAGTTCATCGGTTTAACGTTAAGACTGGTAATGGGGGTGGTTTGGGTGGTACTGAGGCAGATCCTTAGGACAGTGTTTTCGATGACCTCGATGTGTCTCAGATAAAGTTGGTGGGCGGAGCAGTAAATGAAATTGCCGTAGTCCAGCTTTGATCATAATGTATTATAATAAAGCTCTAATATTTAAAGTGCTGTAAAATGGTTAAATGGTTGATTTTGATGAAATAAAAATAAATCTACTATTTCCAATTAATTAATTCCAAGTTGTTGTAAATTGTCCATAGATCTTTAAAGGATTAGTTCCGTGGTCAAGTAAATTTCTCTCATACATGTATAAAAAAAGGCTCCAAAAGAAACAAATGGTGAAAAAGCATTTACAAAGCTTATTCCGCTTAGCAGATAATCCAGTTTAAAGATCATCTGTGCACTTTCTTGACCACTGAACTAATCCTTTAATATCAGATAATCTTTTAATGAATTACCATTTAAGTCCACGTATCACAGGTGTGAATTTCGTCGGTGCAAGACCCTTTAAATTACTCTTTGCCTAAAAAAAGAAGAAACAAAATATTGATTTGTCCAAGATCAACGGAATGGCCAGGATAAAATACGTATGGAGGGGTACAATAATTGGGGGAGGGGGGAGGGTGTTACATATGAAGGGGATCAAATTTGCAAACTATATATATATATATATATATATATATGTATATATATATATATATATATATATATATATATATATATATATATATATATATATATATATATATATATATATATATATATATATATATACATATATATATATATATATATATATGTATGTATATACATATATAAATATAAATATATATATATATGTATATATAAATATAATATATATATATATATATATATATATATACATTTCATAATACAGGTGTTGTTTTTTATCATTTTCGTAGTGCAAGTCTCAAAAAATGAGGTTTTACTGTGTTAAGTTTGTAGTGCTGGTCCATTATTACAATATTTTCGTTGAATACTCATACTGCAGATATCAAAATTGACTTCTTTTATACTGCAGGTATCAAAATTGTATAATATCATACTGCAGTCACCAAAAATTCTGTCACACTGCAGGTACGTTTTTCTGTTGATGGGCTGTACACCCCTACCACTTTTAGTGTGAGTGAACCCTTGAGTGGTTTACAAATTTTCTTCCAGCAACTGCAGATGACAAGTTGGGCAACAATGGGAAAACTTCCCCCAGCGCTTGGTTGGTCGGAGAACAGAAAAAACCACGTTTGGCTAAACTTTAGAGAAAACTGATCATACATTACCTGAACAATTCCAAGAGATGCAAAGAATTTGGCATTTTCTGCGATGTTCTTTAACCTTTGTTGTTCGTAGCTTAATTCGCCATCTCCCTAAAAGTATATAAACATAAGATTGGTTAGGTTAATTAACAAGTGCTTCATTTCTTAACTCCCTTGGGTGCCAAAAACAGGGGATGGACCTAACACTCACTCACCCACCTGCCAGAATAAGCTTTTGTGTCCTGCTAGGAATTATATTTTAATCTGATGAATCATCTTGAATATAAGCTAGTATATATAGTCAGTATATACATGTGCACTGTGCATGAAAGTTTTGAATGCAGGCTGTCAATTGTCAATGATATTATTAGCTAGGATTCTACTTTCCTCCTGTATAGTGTTGTCCATGTAAAAGCAAGCCTGAGCGTTCAATTAATAACAAAATAATACTATACAGCTTCCACAAATGTTGCAAATGCCCTATACACTATGCAGTGCCCTGTACATATCATCTAATGTCATCTCAGCTTTTGTTGCAATCGAAATTAAAACAAAAAATTATTAAAATTTCTTTTAATATTTTTTCCAATTTTATATTTAAATGTTCACTGGATGGTGAGTGTCAAATTGACAAAATACGTTAAAAATAAAGGGCTTGTCTTAACCAAATACGCCAGACAAAAAATTATATCGCAACCTCTGCTTCTTACTTCATCTGATAGTATGTCAGCTTTTGATTCAATCTTCACTTTCGTCTCGTCATCTGCTTCCTCTTCAATTCCCGAAGGAACAATCTCCTCCTTCACTTCATTCTTGGGGGCCTTTAACTTGACAGTTGATTTTCTTCGAGATGATCTTCGGAGAGTCTCTTTGTTCTGGCTGCTCTGTGTTTGCTCTGACAATGGTTCAGGAACAGACCTATTTGGCTGTTGGAAGGAAGGAAATGTACTGTGTAGAAAAACATGATCAAAATTGCAACCGTAAGTGTTAAAGTGGCTCTTTGTTATAGGCTCTGAGCCTAGAATTATGTTAATACTAATAGTTAGTTAGGTTGAAAACACAAGTTTTATTCATTTTTCCAGCTTTCTTAAATTCTTGCAAATGTATTCATTCCAAGAAAAATACTGTTACAATAGGCCTACTTATAAAAACGCCATCTGTACTCTATGTTTAAAGAAGGGACAAGTCATCCCACCATCCCCCAACCTCCACCCACCCACACCCCCCCACCCAAAAAAAAACCCCACTATAAGCCTGACACTTACATATTAAAGTCACAGTCACTGACAAACTTATGTCATGATAATAGATCTAACTTAAGGGATGTTAGTAGCGAGACATATGCTTGGTATTTACTGTAGTACCGTCGGACTGATGCCAGCCATGTTAGTACGGCTGCCGTTGGTGATGGCTGGCTGTACGAGGGTACTACAAAATCCTATACGCTCCTGTACTGTTTAAAGTGAGGTGCTAAAACAAAAGTATTGGAAAATTTTAGTTTGAAGATCTTTAAGAATACAAAACCATTTTAACTTTTTTTTACAACCCACATTGATTAGAATCGATGTTTGAAGCATATCCATGTCTTCAAAAACTGTTTTTACGGTGATTTTGGTTACTTTCAATTCATCAAAGTGTTTTCTACTACTTTTTTCTCCATAAAAATCATCTAACAAGCTCTCCAAAAACAGTCAAAGTTTAAAAAGAACTGCCATCAACTATAACATTTTAGCGGGGGTAATAGGTTTTAAATTATTTGAAGACAATAATAAGAAAATACTTATATGCCTCAAGTACATTTCTTGATGAATTATTCATTTTTAACCAAAACTATTTAATAAAATTAAAATAAACAAAAAAATAGTGTCAGTGCAAAATCAACTTGCAGTCATAGTGAATTATCGTCTTGTTTTAAGCAGGGGCCAATCTAATTTATAAAGCATGTTTTTTACACTAGATTTATAAGAGTAGTCTGCCATACAGAACCTGGCTGCTCTCCTTTGAATAGATTCAAGTTTATCCACATCGCACTGGTGATGGGGGTCCCAGACTGCAGATGCGTACTCAAGTACTGGCCTGACTAGAGCTTTATAAGCAGTGGATTTAACGTCAGGACAGTTTGAGAGGTTACGTTTAAAAGGCCAAGTATAGAGTTAGCTTTCTTGGTTATGTTATGTATATGTTTATCCCATCTAAGTTTATTATCAATTTCAACACCTAGGTATGGGTGGGAGTTGACATGTTTTAGTGGCGTTTATGTTTTTTTCCTGCAGAATAACTCTTAGAATGTTCCACTATGACTGTGGAACATTCTAAGAGTTATTTAGGTAACAGGGGTTAGTAAAAACATTGAATAATTCACACGAAGAATTTTGGCTGCTTCGGAGGAAGCGTTAGTTCCTGAAATAATGTTTGACTCCAGTCAATATTAACCAAGCTTTTGGAGTGCTAAATAGGTAAAGATTTAGGAAAAGTGTTTTGGAAAAGTGTGGGCCTATTAATTATTCAAAATAGTAGGGGCCTAATAAGAATATCCAAAAAGTAAGTTTCTCTTTAATCATCAATTTTCTACGAGTGAATAAAAAACAAACATAGGAATTGTTTTGTACCTAATTTCTATGATAACCCTCATACGGCAATCCCATGTCAACCTGTACTAAGGAATGTGCATAATATTAATTATAATAATAATAATAATAATCACTATAATAATAATAATATTATTATAATAATAAAAATAATATTATAATAATAGTAACAATATAATAATATAATAATAATAATAATAATAATAATAATAATAATAATAATAATAATAATAATAATAATAAAATAATAATAATAATAATAATAATAATAATAATAATAATAATAATAGTAATAATAATAATAATAATAATAATAATAATAATAATAATAATAATAATAATAATAATAATAGTAATAATAAAATAATAATAATAATAATAATAATAATAATAATAATAATAATAATAATAATAATAATAATAATAATAATAATAATAATAACTAATATATGACCTAGGGCTAAGGGGCCATAGGCCATTTGTCAAATTTTCTACCATAGGCCTAACACTGACTGCCTAATGAAAATTATATTTAAGCTTCATTGAGACAAGACCTAACCTTTACGTTAGGCCGAGGCCTACTTGAATTATTAAGCTCTAATCATACCTTCTTCTTTTTCACCACAACTTCTGGTTCTTTCTTTACAACAATTTTCTCAGAGTTACCACTTCCAGCGGGTAGAGAGACCCCTTTGCTTTTCCTTTTCGCAGCTGACATGGCTAATATTTCGTTTGATCTTTTGTAAAAGCTTATGACCGATAGCGGCAGTATTTTCTTTATCGGTTGGTCAACTAAGCTATCTCTCCCTGTAGGCCTACTTGCACTCATCTAGAGATGGCAAATGTGTCAGTTACTTTCAGAAGAACGATCGGGTCCAGAGAGGCTTATCTTACGCTATTAGTAATTGTTAATGTCATATAACCATATCAAACGTGTCAAATTTCGCTTCCAGCTGTCCAGTTCAACAATCGTCAATTTCGAGATTTATGTAAGCAAATTTTGCTTACACAATTTCTTCCCGCGAAATCTGCCGGAAATCCGATAGCTCATTTAGATATATAAAAATGAAATTTTACCAAAGTTATATAAATTTATCAATTTAATAATAAACAAATTAGAAATAATATTTAAAACGAATAAAATATATTTTAATGTTATAAACATATATTTAAACAATAAAATTTTAATTAAATTACAAATAAAAATCAGAACTTTTTCTACAAATGGATGGCGAGGCAAAAGGGGGAATTTCCAAACGCTCGTCGGCGCCTAGAAAATCCGACATTATTGAAGTTAGCTTACATATCAGATTCTTCGAGTCAAATATGAAACGACTGTGAAAACAAAGGAATACCTGCAAAAGTGGGAATGCCATACTTCCGAATGAGTTTCTTATGGAACCCCAAAAGGACCACATGTGATGGAGGTGTCAACCTATTTCATGATGGTATCAACTTAAATCATGGTAAAAGTATCAACCTATTTCATGATGGTTTCAACTTAAATCATGGTAAAGTTATCAACTTATTTGATGAAGGTGTCAACATTTCATTTCATGCATGTTATACGAGTCCATCACTGACTAGGCGACAAGTTTGTTTTTCCCGACCTGCCGAATATGATATAAAAAGTCGTCGATTTTGGTAGAATTAGCAACTTATACAAGTAAATTATCTATTATACAGGCACGTAGCCAGAACTGACAATTTACATATATATATTTTTGTATTATTTAACTATTTATCTATTTATTAATCTATTTATCTATTTATTAATCTATTTATCTATTTATTTATCTATGTACTTATTTATCTATTTATTATTATTGTTGCTGTTATCATTATTATTATTGTTGTTGTTATTAATATTATTGTTGTTGTTGTTGTTGTTATTATTATAATCATCATTATTATTATTATTATTATTATTATTATTTTTATTATCATTATTATTATTATTATTATTATTATTATTATTATTATTATTATTATTATTATTATTATTATTATTATTATTATTATTATCATTATTATTATTATTATTATTATTATTATTATTATTATTATTATCATTATTATTATTATTATCATTATTATTATGATTGTTGTTATTATTATTATTATTATTATTATTATTATTATTATTATTATTATTATTATTATTATTATTATTATTATTATTATTATTATTATTATTATTATTATTATTATTATTATTATTATTATTTTTATAATTATTATTATTATTATTATAAATATTATTATTATTATTAATATTATTATTAATTTTGTTATTATCATCATTATTATTATTATTATTATTATCATTATCATTATCATCATTATTGTTATTATTATTATTATTAATTTTGTTTTTTGTTATTATTATTATTAATAGTATTATTATTATTATGATTATTATCATGATTATTATTATGATTATTATTATTATTATTATTATTATTATTATTATTATTATTATTATTATTATGATTATCATTATTATTATTATCATTATCATTATTATTATATATTATTTTATTTTTATTTTTTTAGATTTTTTTATTTGATTTTTATTTGGGAGAGGGGCACATTTGGGCGACAGTTCTGGTAAAATATTGCACTTGTTTATTTTTGAATGGAACCATAGGCGGATGAATTCTTAACATCAAATTGAAAAATCAGGTCAATATTAAGACAAATTGGCTAAATGATCAAATGAATCGCCGTCCTATGGCGGGGAAGTTAAGTCGTCGGTCCCGATGGTAAAACAGTCACACCCTGCATGGTTCTGTGAACACTTTTCAAAAAGACATCTAGAAGCGTAAAAACAATGTAATCATTCACTTCCCATCCTGGCCCAGTCAAGCCGAAGTTCCTGTGCGCCGAATGTACCTTATATTTATTATTATTATTATTTTGTGGGGAATGGGACGTGCCCTCTCCCTGTGCATCTCCTAGCTATGTCACTGCTATGCTCTGCACCAACTCACCAGAACCATTGAAAACCATCATAGTTTTTGTTTTCATCAATCCAACTTTCCTATACATATTACAGATTATAGAAATCATTAATTTTGATTTCTAATTTACAGTGTTTGAATGGCTGAAATAATGATGACTCTCAAGTATTTTGTATGGGGATCGGGTGCTTTAAAGCTCTATTTCTCCTCTCCCCCCCCCCACCCTCCCTTCCACACACACACACACTTCGGCCACACACACAAAATAACTGTGGTAGTTGCATTTTCTCTGTGCATGTGGGTTAAACATTTCTGATAAAAATTTGCTATTATGCATTGTCAGTTTTGGTCCCCACTTTTTTGGTGAAACCTAATTTACTGCGCGGTAAAATGGCAACAAAAATATTGAATGCTCTCAACCCTTCCACCTAGTGGCGTAGCCAGACCTAGAAATTTGGGAACCTTGCGGAATTTTAGGGGACCAAATTTGGTGAAATGCCTAGGTCTTTTTGATCGACAAACAATATGAAGCTCAGTAGAGACATTTCTCAGTGCCGTCGGAAGGTATTTATTATCCTGTTATTGATCAGTTAGTGGGGCTAAAATGTCAATTGCTGGTTTTATCTTGTTTTTGCTGGTTTTATTAGCGAAATTCGAGCGAAAAGTACGACTTCCGGCATGGGGTGACAGGAGCCTGCTAACGCTCGTGGGAGTAAGGTCCAGGACGAAACCCCCGATGGAGTCCGGGGGTGAAGGGCCAGAAACATGGGGTACGTATCTTAACCTTTTTGAGGGTCAAACTTTGATCCAACTTCAGCCCATCGGAAAGAGTAGTGAGACAGGACTTCTTTTCTTTATGGAATTTTAGATTGGTGCTTCAATAGACGGCAAAAATGATAGAGATCTGAAAACTGGTAAATTTTAACACTTTTGAGGCTCTAAAACGATGACTTTAGCCGATTTGGAGGAGTTTTTAAAGAACTTTTAAAGGAATTTACATTAGTAGGTCAATTGATGGCAAAAAATTGCACGCACGCGTGACAATGAATTCCTAAGGCAGATGCGGTGCAAACGTTATGAGAGAAGGGTAGCCACCGTACCGTAGCCCGGGAGACAAGTACTCCACGTTAAGAAAATAATGACAAGCGTTAAAAGTACCCTTAAAGTACCCCTTGGAAGTGATTTTCCCTCCAAATCATACCCAATGAGCCTTATTTACTTTTCATTTTCTTCGTCAGGCCCGCAAATATAATGCAGGTTGGCCCACTAGTAGGGCTCTATACATATGTAAAAAGAAAAGGCTTGTAGTGAGATGATACTACTTGGGATATATAGGCCCAATTTTACGGGAGCCCTCAGCTTAATTTGAAAGCGGCATATACGGCAGTATACCAGTATATGGCATATAGTTGAAAGGACGATTCCCCATCCCTTACACCAGGGGCGTAGGAAGGGTCACCTTTCGGGGTTGAAGGGAGGGGGTAAAACAGAATGCACTGGTAAATTAAGTTTCTATCAAAAGTTGCTATTACTTCGGAAAACCCCCTTAAATCTTTTTTATTTATTTTCTTTATTTTTCTAATTTTTATTTTCTTCAATCTCTAAAAAATGTTCTTCATGTTCAAAATATGTTCTAAAAAATGTTCTTCATTTTTTGGAAAAGTTTCTTCATTTTGGGGAATTTTTCTTTCATTTTGGGACATTTTGCCCAATTTTCGAGAGATTTTGGTCAGTTTTCAGAAAATATTGGCCAGGTTTTAGAAAATTTGGTCAATTTTCGGGTTGTTTTAGAAAAATATCCAATAAATATACCACACTTATCAATATATGTTCATTATTTTCCAATTTGACCATCAAACCGGGCAGGAAGCACGCAACCAGGAAGGTAAAATCCTCTCGGAGGTCACCCCGCTTCCTACGCATGCCTTTCACCCTAACTGAAATGAAACATTGAAAATAGATTTTATAAGAAAAAAAAGTCCGAATATTTTCAATTGGAAAATTTGTTGGGAGAATTACGACCAAAATTCGAAACAATTGGAAACTATTAGACCAATCATGCAGTAAAATCGGGGCATCATTTAGAACCAAAGTTAGGGAGAATTTGAATAATCATATCTAACTTAGTTTCAAAAAAAGAGAAAAAAACATACGTTTGTGAGTTTCTTTTATTCTCTTTAAAATCTCGGACATACATGTAGGCCTATATTATGTTTTGGGCCAAAATTTTATTTGGGGATGCCAAATGCCGAATTCCACTGTTACTTTCATCTTTGTAATGTGTGCGAAAATGTTGAAGTGATGCTAACTTCAGCTACCTGATCTTCATCGGGCACACGCACATCTGACATATGAGTTACCACCATATCCAGGTTTTCAAGTGCATTTTGCGGTTGGCTGGTTCCGGTTGTCGTAAACATCCCAGTTCCACATATTCGGCCGGATTTTCTTCATTTGGTTTTTTGCTTGTAGAAGTGAAGCAAGTCGTCTATGGCATGGGAAAGCCTTTGAAAAAGGTAGGTAAAGTTTCCCTCATTTGTGACAAGAAAATGTATCTTGCATTGCTTTCAGTTTCGCTCATCAGCGTACGTTAGTGGCAAGTGGCATTGTCTGTGTCAAATCAATATGCCTAATGTAAGGCCTAAGTCGTTAGGCTACAGTGTCAGTACAATGTACTCTACTCCACATGTGTGTCATGTATAAATTTGTCCGTCTAGGCTAGCCAAGTGTTAATGTACCAAACTAGATAAAGAAAAATATCTGCCACTCAAGTAGGTAGGCTATATTGTATTTTACATGATTGATAGGTCTAATAAAACTCAAAATTCTTGAGAAAATTAGCCTGCAATTGCAAACTGTGCAATTATCAATTATTTAGGCCTAGGCTAGCTAATGATACTTTAAAATTCTAGGCCTAACGTTGGTAACAGTAGGCTATAAGTAGCCTAACTTTACAGTGTACACTAACCTTATAAGTTAGACTACAAATGTTAAACAAAAAAATCAGAAAAATAATCTTGTTAATCATGACGTTTCATCTCTGCTTCAATTGCATAAACACTAATTTACTAATGCACTTATCATTTGTTTGACACACCCTCCGACCCCTGGGATATGTTGTGTCATTTTTAATTAAATTAAATCATATGTAAGTCATTCAAAGAATAATAGTAATAGATGCGTCAATGTGCGTCAATCTTTCAGTTGTGGTAAAGTGTCATGATTGTGCATTTTCATTTATTTCAGTAAACGATCCATTTTTTCGATTGTCTCTTGTGTACAAGATTGCCAAAAAAGCGATCACACGTCAAAAATTCAAGAAATTTTCGCGGAATTGGTTCTACCGTACAATAAACACAACGTAATCATTGCGATTTCCAGCCTTAAAAATAAGTAAGGAATGGCACAAAACTTGAGTAGGGATCTAGGGATATTCTATGTCTTCAAATTACCAATACCAGTAAGGCTGAAAAAAGTTGTCAAAAATAATGATCCATGGTTTTAACGCGTTTTAAAATAATGCAGAAATTTGAAAAAAAAAGTAAGTAAATTGCCATGTCTTGCAAGCAGTTTGATGTTTTTAACACATTTCACCATGCTGTACAAGATTCAGAAGTGTGCCACTAGCTTGCAGCTAGCGTACTGTATAAAAAATATTCCAATTCAGTGTTATCCCCAACTGTACTGTATTTTATGCAACCCTCTTGGTAAAATTGTGCAAATGCTTACGAACCATCGTTGAAATCTCAGCAACTCTAAAACATTTTTATTCGTTTGTTTTGCAATCTTTTTTCTTTTTTACACAATTTTTTTTACTCGGGTAATCTTTGCATTTATTTGTGGTGAAAATAACAATTAATGCTTTTTTTGTGTGTGTATTTTTGGGTCCATTTAACAGCTTGTTAAACCGGTGTTAACCTAGGGTCTAACTGTAAGTTCGACGAATCAAAGTGAATGATTTAACTCCCGCATTAAAAGGATTAAATCCAAATCATTGGTTGAATTGTAGTTTAAATTGATATAATAAAGTTTTGTCTGTGGCATGTATGAATATTTGTTTATATTATAAACAGTAGAATTTCTAAAAGACTATTTTAACAGTCCATTTTTTTTTTTAAACTACAAATTTTCGCTAATTCGTTCTTAAATTTGGTGTAATTTAAAGTATTTTCTCGTTGTCATTATCTATATAAAGGTACATCACAAGGACAGTCACTACTGTGGTGTAGCGGTTATCATACATGTCTACAGACCACGAGGTCCTGGGTTGGGTAGACACGCCAGTGCACCACAACTGGTTATCAAAGGCTGTGGACATTGACTTGGTTGTTGATGTTATGTCTGTCTGTACGTTGTACCTGTCTTCTCGTTTGGGTCGTTTTAAGCATTTCGTGATAGCTTTTTTACTATCATAACCGATTACGCAGGTGACGACCTCGTCATTGTAATTGTGTGTTCACTCGTCGTCGTCGACAGTCACTGTCAGTCACTTCCACCAATATGTCCATCAGAAAATCATTTTAAGGTGCGTCAAAAGTTGGCAATTGTCAGTCAAAAATACTACGCAGGGTGCGTCAATAAGTATAAATGTATGACACACCCATGAACATTGATGCACATATCCCGGGTGTCATGGGGTGCATCATACACTTGATAGGTGCATAGCGTAGGCGTATCAATTTCCATGAACGTGTAATCTGTCTCACCGGCGAGACCGTATGTAGCCTGTAGCTACTGTACATTAGGCCTAACTGTGTTTATGCCAATTATTTCCTTATTAAATTTTGGAGTTAAACGGTAAATTTGTGTAACGTTAAATTTTTGCAAGTGTCATTATGAATAGGTGTATGAGTTTCATGTGGGTTTGGTGAAATTATGCAGTAATTTTCAGGGAGGTACGTATATAATGGGGGCCTTATCATTTTTCAGATCGTGCTCCACAGGCTGTAATGTACTTGTCAATAGTGTGACTCACCCTTACACTCCTGGACAAGGTGAGTCATTGCACCAAGGTGGGTGACCAAAACATGTACATTGATGCACCCCTCAGTCACTTAGGTGACTGACATTTCTTCTGAATTAACTTTATCCCAAATCAACTCACCTCTGTACAAAGTCAATGGGTCTGAAGTAAATTGACTCACCCCAGAGTCACTCTGGTAACTGACAATTTGGTACATTGACGCACAGTTTCAGATGTCAATGACTCACATTTGACTGACATTGCCGGGGGTATGCCTAGTCAGACCCTTAGCTTGATTTAAATAGGGGCAGGGTGCTAGACTTGTTGAGGGGCACATTAATGTGCATGTGAAGCGCTGCATCTTTTCGGCATGGCCCCCTTACATATAGGACAAGTGTAAAACAGGACAAGTATAAAACAGGACAAGTATAAAACAGGAGAAGTATAAAAAAAAAATTATGATAAAAATAACATTCTTATGAGAGGCAGGGTGGGCCCACAGAGGGGCGGGCCACCCCTGTTAAACAAAGCTAGGGATCTGCTAGTAGTAGCAGGGGTGAGTCATACAACTGATAAGTGCATAATATTTTAGCACCCCCTTTAGTTTTATGTTTTGCAGGTCCATGCATGATGACCATTTTTGATAGCAATGCAACATTTTCTAGTTTTTTATCATGTTAGTAGGATATTTTTACCTTTGCATTTCATTCTTTTACTTTGGGTTAGTTCTTACGAGGTCAGTACAAAAGTACTGTATACCTCACTTTAGTATTTCTATTACACATTTATTCTTTTTCCATAATATTTTTTTCCTATAGGGCTCACTTGAAATAAAATTCCATAAGGGCACTATCGTTACGGTCAATAGGAGAAAACACACTTTTTCGTGATTCCGACAAAATTTGCACATATCCTAACAGAAAACTCCCAGAAATGTAATTATTGTCCGAATTGTCATGATATTTTAGCAAAACAGAAAAATCTTGCACCCGGAATGTTTGAAAACGAGGTATTATTGTGAAACAATTACATTGACATTGTCAAAAATAAAAAATGACACTTTCACACAATAGGTACTTTCATATCATAACGTTAAGGCCTAATTTTTTCCACAAAAATACTTTTTCAGCCAATCCAAAATGTGGAATTTTATTTCCTGCGACATTATATTTTAAAATATTTTGCACTATGAGTTTTATATTTATTTTCTTTTTATGTTTCTCGTTTAAATAAATCTTCTCTATTATTCACATAGGTGGCATAGATCTCTGCAGCGTACCCTGTGATATGGATGGTTAACCTCCCAGATTTACCCCAAAGGTGAAATGCCAGTGTAGCCTCTGTAGGCTGCGGTTGAATTTGGTAAAGTTGTATACACACTAACCATGTAGATCTACTGACACCTCACAATTTCCCATTATCCTTTTGTCTTTAGCCCCCTCCTTCATGTCTCTCCCTCATCTCCATCCCTCTCCCCCATCTCCATCCCTCTCTCTCATCTCCACCCCTCTCTCTCATCTCTATCCCTCTCTCTCATCTCCATCCCTCTCTCTCATCTCCATCCTTCTCTCTCATCTCCATCCCTCTCTCTCATCTCCATCCCTCTCTCTCATCTCCATCCCTCTCTCTCATCTCCAGCCCTCTCTCTCATCTCCATCCCTCTCTCTCATCTCCATCTCTCTCTCTCATCTCCATCCCTCTCTCTTATCTCCATCCCTCTCTCTCATCTCCATCCCTCTCTCTCATCTCCATCCCTCTCTCTCATCTCCATCCCTCTCTCTCATCTCCATCCCTCTCTCTCATCTCCATCCCTCTCTCTCATCTCCATCCCTCTTTCTCATCTCCATCCCTCTTATCTCCTTCCCTCTCTCTCATCTCCATCTCTTTCTCTCATCTCCATCCCCTTCTCTCATCTCCATCCCTCTCTCTCTCCATCCCTCTCTCTCATCTCCATCCCTCTCTCTCATCTCCATCCCTCTCTCTCATCTCCATCCCTCTCTCTTATCTCCTTCCCTTTCTCTCATCTCCATCCCTCTCTCTTATCTCCATCCCTCTCTCTCATCTCCATCCCTCTCTCTCATCTCCATCCCTCTCTTTCATCTCCATCTCTCATCTCCATCCCTCTCTCTCTCCTCTATCCCTCTCCCTCATCTCCATCCCTCTTTCTCATCCCATCCCTCTCTCTTATCTCCATCCCTCCTACTTCATCTCCATCCCTCCTACCTCATCTCCCCATCTCTTAATATACTATAGCTCTTGAGTTTTGTTTTTATTTATCTCTTATTTCAAGAAAATAAAAGAAAAACATGGACAGTAATGAAATGTATTTGTTTTCAGCAATCAAGAATGGTTGCAACCAAAATGGAATGAACACATTTTTGTATTACACCCTTTCTCTCTCCCCTCCCTTTTAAGGTTTGCATTTAGAAACAAAATGGTTGTAACTTTGGTTACAGTTTTTTTTTGTTTTGTTCAGATGCAATCAGCATCAGGAACCTTAGCGGTCATTATGGTGTGTGTGACATTAGCTCGTAAACACAATATCTCAAGAACCATACTTCTGATTCAGTTCATATGTGGTACACAGATAGCCCATGGTCTGTAGATGTGCCCTATTGTTTTTGGTGTTGATGTCTTGCATATTAATGAGTAGATGGGGGTTAATGTTAAAATATTTAAAATGTTCATATTTTAATAACCTCATGTCTGTTTTGTGTCATATTAAGAGTAATTATGTTGCTAGCTAGTGTCTACATACTCATGGTACAAAAATGTTGAATTTCATTAATATGCATAGTTGGCGGGGCTTAACATGATTTTGTTGAAAAGAGCTTGTAAACACAGCATCTCAAGAATTATATATGGATGGTGTTTAGTTCATATGTTGCACACAAATAGCCCATGGTCCGCAGATGTTCCCTATTGCTTTTGGTGGCAATGTCATGCATATAAATGAGGCGGGGCTTAATGTTAAAATCTTAAATTATTAATATATCAACAACTATAGCTGTTTTGATTCATAATTGAAATAATTATGTTGTTAGTCAGTGTATGCAGGTTAATGGAATAATAATGGCTGAATGTAATTAATTATAAAATTCCTTTCTTGTGATGACTAAGTTATTTATTTGTCAATGTAACATTCAGTTCATTGTGTTATAACATTTATTATACAATACTTCAAACTTGAAATTCATATTCTTCTTCGGAACCTCAAAACGTTTGGTTTTCTGCTTATTTTTACGCCAGACTACAATTTTTGGTCAAAATTTCCTCCCTTCTTTCTCCCTCTTACTTCCTATCTGGCCTCATTCACTCCACCCATACGTCTCTTTTAGAAAAATAATTACTGTACTTACCCGCAATAAAATCAGTGGTAATCAGACCCGTATTTGATTTAAAAAGGGGCAAGGTGCAAGACTTGTGGAAAGGCACATTAATGCGCGCGCAGAGCGCTGCGTCTTTTCAGCGTAGAGTCCAGGGGCCCCCTCCCCACAGGCTCAATCCCCTGGTGAAGAAGCTCTGGGAATTTAGCTATAATCATACATCTCAGAATGAAGCTACACTGACTGATAAGGACCATTCATTAGCCAAACAGGACAATTGCTTACTATGCTATCATTCTGTGTTCTGTATCCATATAAGGTATTCCATTTATGAGGCTTATTAAGATTGTTAAGTTTTAAAAGAATATATAAATTCTCATGAAAGGCAGGGCTGTCCCCCAGGCGCAGGGGGGACCCCAAGGGGGCTGGGCGGACCCACGGAAGGCGGGGCTGTCCACCTCTGTGAAACAGCAAAGCTAGGGATATGTATCTTAGTTTTTTTGCTTAATTTTTTTCTATATTTTGGAAATCTTTGTTTTGCATGCGGCACAAAAAGGATGTGTACTAAATATGTTTCAAAAGTAGCTACCACTATCTTTAAAGGAGAGCAAGTCAACTATTCTAGTTAAAGGAGACATCAAGTCTAATACAGTCATTATTTCATATGATAGAGAATTCAAAAATAAACCAGCTACCAAAAACCCCATCATAAAATCTGATTTCATTCTCAAATTTTCCAAGTTTAAAGTTTTTTTTTGGTGTAGTTTTGCGTTGATCATGAAATCATTCCAATGATGTCATAGTTTACCCTAGTGCTAGCACAGATGTCTCTTTAGATTCTAAAGACTTGAATCATTAATATCATACAAATACAAATTCATAGACCCATGCAAAGGAAAAGTTATTTGTTTGAAAAAAACTTTCAAATAGAGTATTAAGAAATAAATTGATGTTCTAATCGGTACTGGGTGTATGACATCATTTTTAAAAGGGCGTATGGACAAAATGGCTGCTCCCATGTAAGTGTATATTGACAATAAATGTTTTAATAAATTCGAGAGTATATGCTAAAATGTTTTGTACGATGTGAAATTTCTTCAGATGACTTATGATAATTATTCATTCTATTATAATAAATGAAGAAGAAGCCAGACTTTATGTTACCATTTAAAGGATTAGTTCAGTCAGTGATCATGGAAGTTTATCTACTTATGAAAGTGGACTTTAATGGAAACAAGCTGGTAAAGAAACTTCTTCAAAATCTTATTCCGTTAAGGAGATATGCAAGTTTAAAGCTCTGTTTTATTTGTGGAGAAATGACTGGTGTAGTAAGTTTATTATGGAAGGTTTTTTGTAGTGCTGTCATGATGTGTTGTTTATCGTGATATCTCTTTTCCCACGACATGAAATATGCGTCTCAACCAGAGGTTGGTTATAATTTTTTGTTGGGTGTATTTGGTTACGAAAAGCCCTTGATTATTGGCATATTTTGTGAATTAAAGCCGTCATATATAGAGGGCACTGCATAATGTACAGGGCATTTGCAACATTTGCCGCGCTCCAGGCTTGCTTTTACAAGTACAACACAATACAGGAGGAGAGTAGAATCCTAGCTAATAATATCATTGACAATTGACAGCTTGCATTCAAAACAACATCAAAACTTTCACGTACGGTGCCCTGACTATACCTATATGTGTTATGTACAGTACTTGTACGTATGGACATGTTGAAACATTTGGCCATTAGTCTCGTAGTTGTTATTTTTAGTGAGCATGCAAAGCATAATACTTGCCGTTGTAATGGCGATTTCGTCCGTCTGGCCGTCCACAGTTTTTCCTGAGATTTCCTCAGAAATGTTACAGTTTTTTGAGAATTCCTTAAAGAAACCAAAAACTAATGCTCAACTAAGAAATTTTTGCGCAACTAGGCTAGGCTACTTCGTATGTTGCAATTCTAACAATATGGTATTAAATCTAAAAGTTAAGTTTAGGCCATTAAAAACCTTAAAAACTATCGTGAAACATGAAAAACAAATTAAAAATTGTGCTCCTTTACCCCACACGGGCACGCTCCAATGTGAAGTTAGCAAAAAGAACACAAATTTAGCCTAAAACATGCCTCTCAGGATCGTACTTGGATGATTCATGGTCATGTTGGCTGAATTACCAAACACGTGAGTGATGCGTGATGAACATGATAGTCACGCAATCATGTCGTCTGCTAAATCTGCAAATCATTTTTTCTTGTGTTCATCATAAAAAAGTAATGTTAGTGATATTTACAATCTGTGTCATAAGTCAGTTTTCTTGAAAAGCGTCACGAATATATCACAACATTTTTCTCCACGATAATTGATATGTAATAGAGCCATGTCATGACAGCACTAGTTTGAAGGAAGATTTTGAGTAGTTTCTTAACAACTTTTTTTCCATAAAATAACTTGCATGACCACTGAACCTTTAAAGGAAACAAAGTCTGGCTTTTATTTCATTTAATATAATAGAATAAATAATTTAGTCATCTGAAGAAATTTTACATCGTACAAAACAAATTACCATATATTTTATAATTTATCAAAATATTAATTCTGTCAATATACTGTACACTTACGCGCACTGACCTTTGATAGTAGACTTGCTACCTTAGTCATTTATACATAGTTAGGAACAAGCTGTAATCTTAAGCATCTCCTGAATGGAATAGGATTTTGAAGTACAGTAGTTTCTTGACCATTTTGTTTCTCTTAAAGACCTCTTTTTTATGATATGGACTTGCTTTACCCCTGAACTAATCCTTTAAAGAGGCAATTTACACTTTTTTACTGCAATTTCATTGAGAATTACACAATCTTGTTTTTTTCTCTACTCTTTGCACCAGTTTTGTTCTATCTGAAATTGTAAAGTTAAAAAAAAAAAAAGATCTTTTTTTTTTTGGTACCTGTACCCAATATTTTCTTAACGGGCGGGTATCTACCCAGGTATGATACTTGGGTAAACGATTCGGCCTTACAGTGGTGCCACTAGGAATTGCAGTTTGGAGGCACATGGACCTGTGTGTTGTAAGGTAAAGAAACAAATCTATAATTTGATGCAGCAAGCAGCAGGATGATGATGACTGAAAGAGGCATTTTACATTATATTACAAGCCATGCAATGAGAAGTTTGTGGCACTTCTGCGAATAATTTAGAACAGTGAGGTTCCAGAGTAAATTATGGTGTATATTTATCATTTTTGTAATGAGGAGTTTTAAACAGCATGGGTCACCCCCACCTTACTCACTCCCACCTTCTTACCTGCTGGCTACCCCGCACCCCTCTGCAACAATTGCCATTACCCCCTCACAGTCCACCACATCCTCCTTGCCTGCCCCCTGTACAACATTCCTAGAGCTTTCCTCACATCTCCATAGCCAAGCTCTAGAAAAACCCTCTGGATAAAATGATCTCCTTCCTTCATCGTGCCTCTACAACCATATTTAGTCCTCCTCTCCCACCCCCTTTTACTTCCTTTTGCGGTTTTTTGCACCCCTGCACTTCCTCTCTCGATCCCGGCTTTTTGGCTTTTAGTCCCCGTACTTCTCTCAGACACCTATTTTCTTTTCTAACCTCTCGGGCACAATTTAACTCTCCCTGTCCTGATGCCGTTAAGCCTTCATCAAACAAACAGCATGGAATTATTTCGAGGTGAAAGTTAAGGGTGTAAAAAACGGGAGGGTGGAAGAAAATAATGGCACACATCCCTCTATTATTGCTAAACTAGGGGTCTGAGAAAAATGCCTTTACTTCATCAGGGTAGGAACAAGGATTGGTTTTCTTGTAGGTAACGCTTGGAATTGTCTGACAAACTACAGGGGTTCGGAGGGGGGAGTCCCATTACATTAGGTACAACTGGCAATATTCTTTCAACAATTTCAGCATACACATGTGGAGAATTATGATTTCCCTCCCCACTCATTGTGTTCTTTTGTGCTCACTATAAAGTTTTGTTTTTCCCATCCAGAAGATTGTGATAGGAGGTTGCAAGGGAGTGACAGAGGAGAGATATCAAGGTGAAACTGAGGCACCTTCAGATGACTTTGATTACCGCAAAGAGTATAATCTCGAAAGGGAGTCAGAACCCAACAAACAACATATTTTACCTGTAGATGTAATCGATTACCGCAAAGAGTGTAATCCTGAAATAACAGTAGAACACACACATTTATTGCCGCAGGATGAGGAACCAACTGAGTTTGAAGCGAACAATAAACCAGATTGGATGCTGAATTTAGAGGGCATAGTAGATACAGATTCCGAGGAAGATATTTTCGAAATCGAGCAACGAAGTTTGGAAGAAGAACAAGAATCTGCGGAAGAGGGAGAAAATCGAGTGAAGAATCAACCCCTATTTCAGGCCAAACCAATATCTGCAAAGGAAGATAAAAGCAAACGCGATCGCAAATCCAAAAAAGATAAAAAGCATTCCAGAAAGAAGCGATCATCTTCTTCAGATTCGGGATGTGTAAAACAATCGGGAAAGAAATCTGACGTGGACGTGAAGAAGAAGAAGAAGAAGAAATTGCCCTTTGAGGAAACAAGGATTTCTGAGTGGGTCACAATTTCTCAATCAGGAATGTTTCACACGACAATTACCTCAATGGATAGTGCCAGGAACTTGCCATCCAATTTAAACCAGATTGAGCTGGAAATATTGAGCGTACTCTGCAACCAAAGCTTTGGAATGCGAACGCCTGAAATATTAAAAAAAGTGAAAGTTGAATCAAGAAAAGTATTAAATCATAATTTGTATGGGCTTCAAAGGAAAGGATTGCTCGTGAAGGAAAATGATAAACCACCAGTATGGAAACTGGGAGACAAGGGTGGGGGCCAGGGTAGTAACGCGCCACAATCCCAGGGAAGTCATGCGCCAGATTACGGAAGAAACAAGACCTTAAACAGTGGCCAATATCCACATAAACCGCGATCCTTAATGGAGGTAGAAGTTGACACTTCGCAACCGCGATCATTAATGGAAGTTGCAATAGAGACTTCGGCTGCTCCACCGTTTTACCACAGTTATAGCAGAAGTTTTGATTCATCCCAGAGAGGACTGCAAAGGTACGGGCCTGGCTCCTCTCCTGCCTTTCCAATGCAGGGCAGACATCGCACAGCTAAAAATAGCATCAGATTTCAAAGTGACTTCTCTTACATGTCACATGACTCATCATCCTATCCATCCCCACAAGTGACAGAACCACAGGCAGCATCAAGCTTTGGATTTGGAGCGGGTGACGAAGAAATGCAAGAAAGTGAAACACCACCTTATGAATATTCAAAAGGAGTCGAAGTTCGCACGCAAAAGGGAATTAAACCACTGATGGAATGCTACCCAGAAGAAAGCGACACTTCGTCACTGTATCATGAACCACACATTGAAGACCAACTAAACGTTGGTGCGCTCTCTCAGAGGAAAACAAGTAACATCCATTTTGGCTCAGATTCTGCTTTGGAACATTGGGGGATCAGAGATAGTTACAGTGAAAACTTGTACCAATCGGCCTGTGACGAAACTAAAGAAAACACCCCTAAGCCGTTAATGGAACAGTTCATTCCTTCTTCACAAGACTTGCGAGATACATTTCCTCTTGAAAACAAAGGCTCAATTTTTACAAAACAAGTCATGGGTAACAGCCAGAGCGGGCCTGTGCCACTTTTGGCACTACCACATCCAGACCCCAAGTGGGATCCCCTGCTCCTACCCCATCAAATTTTGTACCAGACAGCCTCATATCTAAATGAAGATTTTTCGGAAGGAGATGGCAGTTATCAGCCTGGCTGGCAGGACACTAGAAATCATCAGAAACAGTTGCAATTTTATAATGAGAGCAACCCTAGGCCCTTGTTGGAATCCCCTGTACTATCTAATACTGATGTGCTACCTCTTGATTATGGAAATGGGATGTATCAACAGGAATCTTTTGATGATTATCAAGCAACACCAAAGCCCTTGTTACCAGACTATTACTCCTCTGGTGGTCCAGCAAGCACCCCAGGTTATCCACCATCAGCCGCATTTGATCCTGGGGACTCCTTGCTCGGTCCCCACCTTTCTCCCCATATGGTCCATCGGACTCCCTGCTTGGTCCCCCGCCTCATTCCTCATTTGGTTTCACTGACTCAATATTAGGCCCTCCACCATCCCCTTTTGAAATACTACAACAAAAAGTTCGTCACGGTCAAATTATCACAGGTCAGCAGGCAGAAGCAGCGTCCAATCGACGTAGATCGATGGACAATGGTCAACAATTAAGAAAGGAGGGGAAATCCCCTGCACCATTAATGGACCTTCCCGTTCAACCACCGTCTCTGTTTGGGTCATTGAGTTTCCAGAATCCAGAACATCGCAATTTTGTCGCCATTAAATCCCAGTCTTCAAATGGGAATGAGGTTAGCTCTGCGTCGAATCAATTTTCAACTCAAGATGGGGGGGATGTTGAAACAAAGATTCTCCAAGTTCTGTCGAATGGCGAACCCATGTTGACGACTGATATTACCAAAGCGGTGGGCGCTCCTAAGAAAGAAATCAACCAAATCATCTATAAGCTCGCCCGAGAAGGAAGCACAATCTTAGTTGAACAGCAACCGCCTATGTGGAGGATTGACCCCAGGTGGAAGCCAAGTCAGAGGTTGACATCGCCGGTCGACGCAGTAAGTGCTTTTTGATTTGATTCTTTTCAATTATATTGAATTATTAGTATTCCTTGAGAAAGAACTGTTCCAGTAGCAAAAAAATAATGATTATGACCCCTGTATTAAACTGTGATTGCAACAATTATGTGCTCCCATTGCAGATAAAAATATAATATTTTTGTTATATGTATATTACTATTATTGTTGTTTTAAATGTTGTGAAGAAACAAATAAACGAAATTGATGATAAATATACAAAATTTCTACCTACTCAAATGTACTTTTTAGATGGTTTTCAATGGCAATATTTTAGTGTGGAAAGAAAATCTTTAAATTTGGTACAAAAAATTTGCCTACATTTTAATTCTACTGAAATTTACTAAAGAAATTGAATAACAAATTAAGAGAATGTAAGACTCCTGGATTGTGAAAGGATGAACAGAACGACAGTAGACAAATATAGGTGCAAGCGTGTGCACTAGATATAAACTTACACATCAAAGATCATATATAGATGTTTCCATTGGACTCCACACTCAAGCATACCTCCATGGTGTAGTGGTTAGTGCTTTGTCCTCTCACCCGCTCGTCCCGGGTTTGTATCTTGGTGGGTATGCATACAGCGAGTTCACAACTGGTTATCAAAGGCCACGGCCGTCTGGATATAATATCAAACACTGGATGCTTTTGGGATGTTAAACCTTGCTATGATATGCTATGCTAAGCACCAGGACGTACGAATCCTCCCGGAATTCTGGATTTTGGCGTATTTGAAGAGTGATTTTTGCTAAATTTGTTGGGATTGGGTGCAGCACTATGTATGTGCATTTTTATGTTTAGAAATTTCATGATTTGTTACACTTCCTATTTACATCCCTGATAAACCAACAAAAACTATTCCTCTTTTTTACAGCAGCAAATACCACCAAGTCCACCCAAGGCTGCTGCTCCTCCCACCTCAAGTCCCGCCCCTTTCTCATCAGGCGAACAGTCTTTGTCATCCAGTACAAACCAGACTGCACCAGTACCATTAATGAGCATAGATCCAGTCGCTCTGATGAACAAGAATCCTATAAGTGCCATCATGGAGTTTGCGCAATCCAAACGGACCCAGGCTATCATTGAACTGACAGGTCAGGTTGGGCCTTCGCACAAACCCAAGTGAGTATATGTCATGCATGATTAAGTTCATTTATTTTCTGCGTTCTTTAAGGGTACACCAATGCCAAAGCTTTCCTGCCTCTGCTAAGGGATAATAGACAGGTGTGTTCCTTAACCCTTACTCTACCACGCAGCGATATTATCGCCGTTTTGGGTGCCCCGTCTTTGGCCCCGCCTCCCGAGCGCATTTTCGAAAAAGTGCTGGTAGAGTAAGGGTTAATCAACCCGCGACATATGCGCCAACCCGACGATATAGGCAGCATGATCCCGGTGGGCGGGTCACGAAAGCGGAAGGGGCCCGACTCTTCTGCCTGGAAGACAGAGGACCCTTAAATAATCACGCCTTGATTAACCCTTACTCTACCACGCGGCGATATTATCGCCGTTTTGGGTGCCCCGTTTTTGGCCCCGCCTCCCGAGCGCATTTTCGAAAAAGTGCTGGTAGAGTAAGGGTTAATCAAAGGATGGTGGTATAGTGGATTATACAGGAGCTAAACATCCACCCAATTAAAGAACCCTGTCATTGATCAGCCATGACTGATCAAAGAACCCTGTCATTGATCAGCCATGACTGATCAAAGAACCCTGTCATTGATCAGCCATGACTGATCAAAGAACCCTGTCATTGATCAGCCATGACTGATCAAAGAACCCTGTCATTGATCAGCCATGACTGATCAAAGAACCATGTCATTGATCAGCCATGACTGATCAAAGAACCATGTCATTGATCAGTCATGACTGATCAAAGAACCATGTCATTGATCAGCCATGACTGATCAAAGAACCCTGTCATTGATCAGTCATGACTGATCAAAGAACCATGTCATTGATCAGTCATGACTGATCAAAGAACCATGTCATTGATCAGCCATGACTGATCAAAGAACCCTGTCATTGATCAGTCATGACTGATCAAAGAACCATGTCATTGATCAGCCATGACTGATCAAAGAACCCTGTCATTGATCAGTCATGACTGATCAAAGAACCATGTCATTGATCAGCCATGACTGATCAAAGAACCCTGTCATTGATCAGCCATGACTGATCAAAGAACCCTGTCATTGATCAGCCATGACTGATCAAAGAACCCTGTCATTGATCAGCTAGATTGATCAAAGAACCCTGTCATTGATCAGCCATGACTGATCAAAGAACCCTGTCATTGATCAGCCATGACTGATCAAAGAACCACGTCATTGATCAGCCATGACTGATCAAAGAACCCTGTCATTGATCAGTCATGACTGACCAAAGAACCCTGTCATTGATCAGTCATGACTGATCAAAGAACCCTGTCATTGATCAGTCATGACTGATCAAAGAACCCCTCATTGATCAGTCATGACTGATCAAAGAACCATGTCATTGATCAGCCATGACTGATCAAAGAACCCTGTCATTGATCAGTCATGACTGATCAAAGAACCATGTCATTGATCAGCCATGACTGATCAAAGAACCCTGTCATTGATCAGTCCAGCCATGACTGATCAAAGAACCCTGTCATTGATCAGCCATGACTGATCAAAGAACCCTGTCATTGATCAGCTAGATTGATCAAAGAACCCTGTCATTGATCAGCCATGACTGATCAAAGAACCCTGTCATTGATCAGTCATGACTGATCAAAGAACCATGTCATTGATCAGCCATGACTGATCAAAGAACCACGTCATTGATCAGTCATGACTGATCAAAGAACCCTGTTATTGATCAGTCATGACTGATCAAAGAACCCTGTCATTGATCAGCCATGACTGATCAAAGAACCCTGTCATTGATCAGTCATGACTGATCAAAGAACCCTGTCATTGATCAGCCATGACTGATCAAAGAACCCTGTCATTGATCAGTCATGACTGATCAAAGAACCATGTCATTGATCAGCCATGACTGATCAAAGAACCACGTCATTGATCAGCCATGACTGATCAAAGAACCACGTCATTGATCAGTCATGACTGACCAAAGAACCCTGTCATTGATCAGTCATGACTGATCAAAGAACCCTGTCATTGATCAGTCATGACTGATCAAAGAACCCTGTCATTGATCAGTCATGACTGATCAAAGAACCCTGTCATTGATCAGCCATGACTGATCAAAGCATCCTGTCATTGATCAGCCATGACTGATCAAAGAACCACGTCATTGATCAGCCATGACTGATCAAAGCATCCTGTCATTGATCAGCCATGACTGATCAAAGAACCATGTCATTACTCAGCCATGACTGATCAAAGAACCCTGTCATTGATCAGCCATGACTGATCAAAGAACCATGTCATTGATCAGCCATGATTGATCAAAGAACCCTGTCATTGATCAGCCATGACTGCAGAGACTAAAGCTGCTATTTCCATCATGCAAAGACTGTTTGTTCTACATCTTTAGTTCTTATACGCACCTAAGAAACAAAGAGGTTACATTGGAAAATACTTAACATCACCCAGAAATACATTAAAAATTACCATAAACATGTGCATATTCATGAGAAACAAAGAGTTTACATAAGAAAATACTAAGCATCACCTAGAAAGACATTAGAAACTACCATAAACATATGCATATTCATGCCTCATAAATTGACAAGATGTGAAACTGCCAATTTGTAACTAATTGTAATAATATTTTTGTCTATTTCCATGATTTGGGATCAATTTTAAATCACTTTAGCTTATATTGCCTCTACCTATCTACCGATATGAAAAAAAAAATCTGCAGTTCCGGCAGTTATAGCCACAGCGAAAATGGGAATTTGTGGGGAGAAATTGTTTTCCCTCAAAATATATCTTAAGAAAAAAAATATATATTGAGTAAGCAACCAAAATATGTGGTAAATATATGCTCTAAATATGTCCCCCCCCCCCCCATTTAATTGTGCAATGAATACTTCATGCAATTTTGTATATTTCTTGAGTAAACAATTGTATATATGTCGTAAATATGTGCTCTAAAAAAGTCCCCCATGTAATTGTGCAATGAGTAGTACATTAAATGCAAAAGGGGGCAGCAGATAAACATGTATTTACAATTTTTCGTGGGAAGATTTTGAACACATTTGTTTAGAACCGTGGGAAATTGTATAATTAATTCCAACTCTGAGTCAGTATACATAGACGATTCAGTTAATTTATTTTCTGCTTTCTTTAACCCTTTCACTGGTAAGCTATATAAGACTCAACTAAGTACAGGTGCTATTATCATTTTTTTCTCGCAAAACTGGTATAGGAGATATCCACACAAAAATACTATTACAGTAAGGGAAAACAGTTTTCAGATCACATAGAAGTATTCTATGTTTGTTTAAAAAGAATAGTTCCAAACTTAAACAACTACAAATATTATTTCTAAACATTCAACTCAGTAGAGCATCGTAATTTCGTTCACCAATCAACTTGTTTTGGTATCGTCACTCGCTGGTATTTTATACTTTCATCAACTTGTCATCGACTCTGTTTTGTAAGTGATATAACTTGTAGGTACTGACTCCAAATTGAATAGCGGAATGTCGCCCCTAATTCTTTTTTTCCCTTCAATATGGTATATGCTTTGATATGATACGATGGTCGTGTGATAAGTGCTGTGCCATTGAAAAGTGTGTGGAAAAGCGTACATGTACGATGTTCGCGCTGACATCCAAGTAAAGGACACTGTATATGTACGGTGTTAGCAGTGAAAGAGGGTTCACGAATCACCAGCTTCCATCCCTCTGCTCAGCTGAGTTCCTTTGGTCAGCGGTGGAATATAAAGCAGACAGAATTGTTGTGGAAAGATTGTCAATACCTTTGTCCAGAACCATGGGAAATTCTATCATTAATTCCAACTTTGCCCATCTATTTAGTCCTCTATTATCCTTTAGGGAAATTTTTCTTTTCTGGTGGTTAAGGAGTCATGCTTATTTGCATGCAGAAGGTACTAGTTTCGACTCCTTTAAAAAGGTACTGGGTTTCGACTCCTTTAAAAAGGTACTGGGTTCGACTCCTTTAAAAAGGTACTGGGTTTTAGCTCCTTTGAAAAGGTACTGGGTTTGACTTTTTTAAAAGATACTGGGTTCGACTCCTTTAAAAAGGTACTGGGTTCGAATTCTTTAAAAAGGTACTGGGTTAGAATCCTTTAAAAATAATGTACTTGGTTCGACTCCTTTAAAAAGGTACTGGGCTCGACTCCTTTGGAAAGGTACTGGGTTCTACTCCTTTAAAAAGGCACTGGGTTTTACTCCTACAGAAGGGGCTAATACATTTTACTCTGGAAGAAAGTTACATTTGCAGAAGTAAAAGAACAGATAGATGCAGTGTTTAAGTAGTCATCTTGTATGTGTGAGATACTGGGTTAGATTCCTGCTGCGAGTGCTGCATTGCATCCATGAGCAAGACACTTTACTCTACTTGCTGCAGTTCACTCAGCTGTAAAATGAGTACCAGCAGTGCTGTAAAAGGAGTACTGGCAGTGCTGTAAAAGGAGTACTGGCAGTGCTGTAAAATGAGTACTGGCAGTGCTGTGAAATGAGTACTGGCAGTACTGTAAAATGAGTACCGGCAGTGCTGTAAAATGAGTACAAGTAGTGCTGTAAAATGAGTACCGGCAGTACTGTAAAATGATTACCATCAGTGCTGTAAAATGAGTACCGGCAGTGCTGTAAAATGAGTACCGGCAGTGCTGTAAAATGAGTACGGGCGGTGCTGTAAAATGAGTACCAGCAGTGCTGTAAAAAGAGTCTAGCTGAGGATTTAACCTGCGATGGACTGTCCAGAGGGAGTCATATACTCTCATCCGCTTGCACCAGGGATGGGCATCGGCCTAAGGGCTCGGACGGATTTAATTTTAACTAACATTCATCTCTTCCAGGTTTACATTTGCGGTGCGCATAGGGGACCGTTTCTTCCCGCCAGTTGTGACAACCTGCAAGAAAGATGGTCGCAGAGAAGCAGCGGAGGCGGCATTACGAACACTTGCTGGAGAGGGTGCTTTCCAGGTGCAAGCCCTGGAAACGATGGTAAGAAGTTTGTCAAAATGTCAATAACCACCATTGTATCATTTAAGTTTCAAACCTAAAATCCTGAAAAAGGGGACCACGACTCTTTTACTGATATGAATCATGAATTGTAATCATTCATCACTAGGTATGCCACCAATATGAACCCCACCAACCCCACTACCCATAGCCTTTCTTGAAAGACAAAGTCTTTATTACCCTTCTTAGAATAGGACACACCCACCTCACCCATTACTGACTCAACTCCCCCTCCCCACCTCTTTGCAATAACTGTCACAAATCTTGGTCTTATTTGTTTTCTGAAAATGCATGGACTATTTGTGTGGGAACCATACCAGTTCCACGAAAGTTTCATAAATTTCTATTCAACACTTAACAGTTTTGGTTTGATGAAGCTTGGTTGCGTTTAAACGTTCACAAATTTTTGGGATTAAATATTTGGTAAATTAATTGCAAATCAACAGCACTACTTATTTGCATTATTCTACAAAATATATCTATACTACCTTTCTAAACGATCATCATTTTTATCTTTTACCTAGCCTGGAAGTAGGGGTACATCGTTTTACGACAAGATCGCCAGCTTGTGTCATCAGACGTTCAACAAGCTCGCTGCTGATGTGGTGGAGTGCTTCACTGGAAAGAAAGTGATTGCTGCCCTCATTATGAAAACGGCAGACCAAGATGAAGGACGAGTTATTGCGATAGGGACAGGTACACAAAGCTATTTTAATCACCACTAGTTTCTAATTTATGGCTCATTAAACTTTGAAACCTTTTCAATATATAGATAATAAGGCAGCTCAGAATCTTGAATGTTGCTCTTTGAGTTTCAACTCCCACCTCCTTATTGGCTCTCCCCCCCTCCCCCATCCCTCTGCAACAATTGCCATTGCACCCTCACAGTCCACCACGTTTTCCTTGCTTGCCCCCTGTACAACCTTTTTCCTCGCTCCCCAGAACTTAATTGCCGAGCTCTTCCAGAAAAAACCCTCCAGATAAAATTATCTCCTTCCTTCAGCATGCTTCCCTCTACAAGCATATTAAGTCCTCCTCTCCCACCTCCCTCTCCCTACTTTTTTTTTCTTCACCCATGCACCTCCTCTCCCGATCCAAGCTTTCTGACTTTAGTTCTCGTGTTTCTCTCAATCTCCCCCTGATTTATTTTCTTTCTACCTCTGGAATGATCTAACCTCTCAGGCACAATTTAAACCTCCTGTATTGGTGCCGTTAAGCCCTTATCAAATTTCAGCCATTGTGTGCATATAGATAAGTGAGAATGTAATTACTGATGCATAAAATCACTGAACTATCTGTGGTGGGTTTCTTAATTGCTTCTAGCAGAGACTAAAAGTCTTACCTGCCGAAATGGAGGTTCTTGCAGGTGAAAAGACTGAAAATTTGTATCAAGGATTGGGCGCAATGCCTGTTCAACTAACGTTGGTGGAGGATAGAATAACAATAACTTAATATGAAATTCAAAGGATTTTTTTGTGTGATGTCACAAACTTTTAATTAGTATAATGATAATAATGCTTACAAAATGATTTGAATTCAATTAACCAATTTTTATGAAATGTTTATGGTGAATAGCACTCAAGTTATTTATCTTGAATTGTATAGCACTCAAGTTATTTATCTTGAATTGTATAGCACTCAAGTTATTTATCTTGAATTGTATAGCACTCAAGTTATTTATCTTGAATTGTATAGCACTCAAGCTATTGATCTTGAATTGTATAGCACTCAAGTTATTAATCTTGAATTGTACATTTTGGATTCATCCTGTGAGTAATATCGTGTGGCTCTCCTGTTTATCCTTCTTCAGGAAACCGGTGTGTGACGGGAAACAAACTGAGTCTTGAGGGGGAGACGGTCAATGACTCCCATGCAGAAATCATCACCAGAAGAGCTTTTATCAGGTAACTGGATATGTGATATATAGATGATTTACTAAGCAACTTTATTACAAGTTGCTGTAAACTGGATTAATGGAATATTATTTTTATGTGGTGGGGTGTGGGGAGAATTGAATCTTCTTCGTTAAAATTATCCTTCCCTTTGTAAAGGGAAATGGCAAAGAGTTAAAAATCAATATATTTACAGAAGAAATTATAGAGTTCATACATTCCAAGAGTAGCACAAAAATTTGCCCATATTTGTTCAAAAATCTTCATAAGCTGTAAAATGCCCAATTTTTAACCGATTCTGATGAATTGATTGCTATCTGCATCTTTTTTAGTGGATTTTAAACCAATTTAGCTCATGTTGCCTCTACCTGTCCATATAAGGCTTTTACAGCTGACGTCATAAGGTCACATGACTTTGCATACATTGCCATTTTGTAAGGCAGACTGCTGTCTGCTGTACACTTAAATGCGTTTGCATATTGTTATATAAGATTACTTTTGTAAGTAGTATGCCGGAATCGTGCTGTACCGCTGGTTGCATTAACTAATAGGCGTGTTTAGAATCCACTGATTAAGATTACTTGGAGGGTAAGCTTGTCTTTAAAATAACATTTTATATTAAAAAATGAATTCATCTGGCCAGTTTATTGTAACCAGCGCTTGTTTGTATGCCCAGCACGTGTTTGTATGCCCAGCACGTGTTTATATGCCCAGCACGTGTTTGTATGCCCAGCACGTGTTTGTATGCCCAGCACGTGTTTGTATGCCCAGCACGTGTTTATATGCCCAGCACGTGTTTGTATGCCCAGCACGTGTTTATATGCCCCAGCACGTGTTTGTATGCCCAGCACGTGTTTGTATGCCCAGCACGTGTTTGTATGCCCAGCCATATGCCCAGCACGTGTTTGTATGCCCAGCACGTGTTTGTATGCCCAGCACGCGTGTTTGTATGCCCAGCACCCAGTGTTTGTATGCCCAGCACGTGTTTGTATGCCCAGCATATGCCCAGCATCGCGTGTTTGTATGCCCAGCACGTGTTTGTATGCCCAGCACGTGTTTATATGCCCAGCACGTGTTTGTATGCCCAGCACGTGTTTATATGCCCAGCACGTGTTTGTATGCCCAGCACGTGTTTGTATGCCCAGCACGTGTTTATATGCCCAGCACGTGTTTGTATGCCCAGCACGTGTTTGTATGCCCAGCACGTGTTTTCATCACCAGCACATGCTTTCACATGTTTTAGATCGACTCCGTTTGCTTAACGTGTGATGTGACAGCTGTGTTTGAAGATTAGACACGTGAGATACTCAATGCGCAAAGCTCTGCCCTGCAAAATGACTGCCAGTTGAGTTAGAGTCACGTGATGAAATACCTTTATACTGTTAAAGTCGTCTAATATCTTCTTTTTGTCTTTGTAGGTACATGTATCGTCAACTCAAATTATACAAAACTAATCCGGGTGCAACTATTTTGGTCCAATCAGAATCAGAGAAGCTACGGATCAAGCCCGAGATCACATTCCACTTATACATCAGTACCGCCCCGTGTGGGGACGGGGCACAGTTTTCGTGGGCAGATGACCAGGAGGGGGTTGAGGGTCCCCCTGGAGAGGTGTTCGATGGATGCGCGAATCACAGACCCACAATTGAGAAGAATATCCAGGGTGTGCTTAGAACCAAAATGGAACTTGGTAAGTAGATCTGATGTAGGATACTTGTTTATTACCCGCCTTAGACTAGGACACACTCAACTCACTCACTCCCACCTCCTGATTGGCTCCCCACCCACCCCTCTGCAACAATTGCCATTGCACCCTCACTGTCCATCACATTCTCCTTGCTGCCCCCTGTATAACCTTCCCAGAGCTTCCCTCGCTGCCCACAACTCAATAGCCGAGCTCCAAAAAAAACCTCTAGGTAAAATTATCTCCTTCCTTCATCGTGCTTCCCTCTACAACCATGTTTGTTCTTCCTTCTCCACCCCCTCTCTCTCTACATTATTTTTTTTCCCCTGTGTACTCTCCTTCCTGCCTCTGGAATGATCTAACCTCTCAGGCACAATTTGGCCTTTGCTGTTGTGGTGCCGTTAAACTCTTATCAAACAAACAAACACACTTTTGTCTTGAATTTGACAGGTAGTAAGTAGCTCAGTTGGTAGAGCGCACGACTTAGATGCTGAAGGTACGCGGTCCAAGCCTCGGTTGGGTCTAACCCATTTTGTCACAGCTATGCAGACAGATGCACCACACTTCAAAGTGAAAAGTATGTCATTTGCAGCTGCTGCTCTCCCATTTAGCTGTTGAGAGAAGTGGCAATGGGTAAATAGGGCTCGCCGTCCTTCGGAGGGGACGTTAAGCCATCGCCCCATTCAGCTGTTATGAGAAGTGGCAATGGGTAAATAGGGCTCATCGTCCTTCGGAAAGGACGTTAAGCCATAGCCCCATTCAGCTGTTATGAGAAGTGGCAATGGGTGAATAGGGTTCGCCGTCCTTTGGAGGGGACGTTAAGCCGTTAGTCCCGACGGTAGGACAGTCACACCCTCTCTGAACACTTCTCGTAAAGAGTAGGGGGGCAACCTGGTGTTGATCAACTTTTAGCCTGGTCAAAATCCATGTTCATTCATGGCTCTGCAATAACCTTCAAGTCTGAAGTATGCGGGGTAATTGGAAGGAGAAGTAGGGTACACAGGTATAGGGCAATATAGGCAGCTAGTTTGAAGATTAATGTTAGGGCAGAGTTAATTTACGCATTTAATGCACGGGGCAAAGGACGAGTGGAATAGCACAAGTTTCGGAGGCAAAGTCGTTGGCACAGTGCATTAAATGCGTATATAAACATGATGCCAAACATTAATCTTTTTATACAATTTTGTAGTAGATTGTTTAAAATGCAAGAGCCTGCTCTAATAAGCACGCACCCAACATTTTTTGACTGATAACATCAATTATTTGATTAATTTGAAGACTTAATTAAGATTTGTTACATCATATGCCTCTTTTGCATTGGTGTTCACGATGTTTTTGTGGCGGTTATTGTGGGGCTAGTCCAGAACCAGTTTACACAATGTAATTTGGATAGCACACTGTACGCAGTCTCGGAGCATGGGTGCTTATTAGGAAGAACTTTGGGTTTAGAAAGTGATGCAATTCTTTCTCCTTAAACGCCACAGGTGCTTAATACGTCGAATACGGTAACTGAAATATGAGGGGAATCATTGGTCTGATCAACTATCTATCTATGCTAAGGTTTACATTTCATATAATAATGAAAATAGTAAATTTCCCACTTTGGAATTTATTCAAGGGGGAACTAAAATAAAGTAGGGGGAATCCCTCTATACCCCCCCCCCCCTCCCCTACCCCACAATGTGAACACTGTGTGGTCCACCGTAACATATCTTTGTATATATGTTGATTGCAACAGGAGAAGGCACAATACCAATTGAATCAAAACCGCCAGTACAAACCTACGATGGACTGATGCGCGGCGACCAGCGATTGAGGACAATGTCGTGCAGCGACAAAGTTTGTCGTTGGAATATTCTTGGTCTTCAAGGGGCGCTGTTGAGCCACTTTCTGGAACCAGTTTATTTGAACTCAATAACATTGGGTAAGTTCCAGTTTGTTTTTATGTACATGTATATAAGCTTGTTTGTTGGTTTGTGATTGCAGGAGAGAAGACATCCCTCATTGTTTGTTATTGAATGAAAAATGGACTGAGTGAATGTTCATTTTTCCCCTCTGTTATCCCCTCGTCAATGAAGTTGGTGAAGAGGGGATATAGCATTACTGTTCGTTCATCCGCCCACATGCATTGTCTGTCCGTCCGCATGCATTGTCTGTCCATCTGCATGCATTGTCTGTCCATCTGCATGCATTGTCTGCCCGTCCCCATGCATCTTCTGTCTGTCCACATGCATCGTCTGTCCGTCCACATGCATCGCCTGTCCGTCCACATGCATCGTCTGTCCGTCCACATGCATCGCCTGTCCGTCCACATGCATCGTCTGTCCGCCCACATGCATCGTCTGTCCGTCCACATGCATCGTCTGTCCGTCCACATGCATCATCTGTTCGTCCACATGCATCGTCTGTCCGTCCACATGCATCGTCTGTCCGTCCACTTGCATCGTTTGTCTGTCCACTTGCATTGTTTAGCTACTGGGAACAATAGATTTCTGCCCTTGGAAAGGAATTCCAACTATTTGTTGTGGCCCTCTGTAAGGAAATTTGTATAATGGGGATCTCTGCCTCAAAAATAAAAACAAAAGCATTTCTGACATGAATAGCAAATTTTGTGTCTGGCATGAAAAAAAATATCAAACAATGGAGCCTCGCCTCAACAGAGGTAGAAAACAAAAGCGTGAATACTTAATGTGATTTTTGAGGGAAAATGCCAAGTTGTGTATGTTCTATATGGGAGTATCAGATTTATATTAAGGTGGAATGTTTTTGTTAAGTTGATGTAAATTATCAGGTGGGAATGAGGAGCGATGATGAGTGGGGTGTGACTTGGTGTAGGGTATGGTTGGTAGCTGACAGGGCGGCAGAAGGTGAGTACAGGGTGGGTAGGGGTTAATGGTAGGTGATTTGGTAGGTGAGGTTGGTATGTTAGGTTGACACGGGGTGAAGGGATGAGAGTTACAAAACAGAATGAAGATAGGAAAATGATTGGTAGGAATTGGGTTGAGAGTGATGGCATGTGGGACAGGGTGGCATGGCATGTGGGATCGGGTGGCATGGCATGTGGGACAGGGTGGCATGGCATGTGGGATAGGATGGCATGGCATGTGGGACAGGGTGGCATGAGGGACAGCATGGGAGGGTATGTGGGACAGGGTGGGAAGCATGGGGGATTATGGTTGCATGGCATGTAGGACCATGTGGCATGGCATGTGCGACTGGGTGGGATGATATGTGGGACAGGGTGGGATGCCATGTGAGACAGGGCGACATGGCATGTTGGACAGGACAGGTGGCATAGGGAACAGGATGGGAGGGCATTTGGGACAGGGTGTCATGGCCCGGGGGAACATAGTGGCATAGCATGTGGGACGGTGGGATGGCATGTGGGACATGGTGACATGTCATTTGGAATATCATGTGGCACATGGTGGTATGTGAGATATCATGTGTGGGATATTGTGGGACAAGGTAGCTAGCATGAGGGACAGGATTGGATCTGAAAGGTGAAAGAGAAGGATTGCATGTGGGACAGGGTGGGAATGCATGTGGGACAGGGTGGGAATGCATGTGGGACATGGATGAATGTGTGGGATAGGGTACATGTAGCTTTGTATATGAGACAGGAATGGGTGGCATGTGGGAAATGGTGGCACAGTATGTAGGACAGGGTGGGATGGCATGTGGGAGGGATGGTAGCTGAGATAGGGTGGCATGGTAATTGGGATAGCATGTGGTTAGATGTCATCTGGATTTCAGGTATGCTGGCATGTGGGATGGTAACTGAGATAAGGTGGATTGTCATGTATAATAAGGTTGCATGAGACTGGGTAGCATCGCTTTTGGATTTCATGTATGATTTTTGTAGAGTAGGATATAGGATTGGATGGCATGTGGAACAGAGGGTAAAATGGCATGTGAAACAGGGTGGAATGGCATGTGGAACAGAGGGTGGAATGGTATGTGGCACAGAAGGTGGAATGGTATGTGGAACAGAAGGTGGAATGGCATGTGGAACACAAGAGTGGAATGGCATGAGGAACACAAGAGTGGAATGGTATGTGGAACACAGGGTGAAATAGCATGTAGAACAGAAGGTGGAATGGCATGTGGAACACAAGAGTGGAATGGCATGAGGAACACAGGGTGGAATGGCATGTGAAACAGGGTGGAATGGCATAGGGAACAGGGTGGAATGGCATGTAGAACAGAGGGTGGAATGGCATGTGGAACAGAGGGTGGAATGGCATGTGGAACAGAGGGTGGGATGGCATGTGGAACAGAGGGTGGAATGGCATGTGAAACAGGGTGGAATGGCATGTAGAACAGAGGGTGGGATAGCATTTGGAACAGAGGGTGGAATGGCATGTGGAACAGAGGGTGGGATGGCATGTGAAACAGAGGGTGGAATGGCATGTGGAACAGAGGGTGGAATGGCATGTGGAACAGGGTGGAATGGCATGTGGAATATAGGGTTGAATGGCATGTCGAACAGAAGGTGGAATGGCATGTCGAACAGGGTGGAATGGCATGTAGAACAGGGTGGAATGGCATGTGGAACAGGGTGGAATGGCATGTAGAACAGAGAGTGGGATGGCATTTGGAACAGAGGGTGGAATGGCATTTGGAACAGAGGGTGGAATGGCATGTGGAACAGAGGGTGATATGGCATGTGGAATGGCATGTGGAACGGTGGAACACAGGGTGGAATGGCATGTGGAAGACAGTGGAATGGCATGTGGAACACAGGGTGGAATGGCATGTGGAACAGGGTGGAAAGGCATTTGGAACACAGGGTGGGATGGCATGTGGAACACAGGGTGGAATGGCATGTGGAACAGAGGGTGGAATAGCTTGTGGAACAGAGGGTGGAATGGCATGTGAGACAAAGAGTAGAAGGTTTGTTATTAGTGACGAGGAGATTTGTATCGTTTGCGATGTCTGATTTGAATAGTGAATAATATGCATGAACAGGAAGCAATACTAATATTTAGTTGATAAGAGATGAGTGGGGATGGGTCATGATGGCCTGAGGTGAGTGGGGATGGGTCATGATGGCCTGAGGTGAGTGGGGATGGGTCATGATGGCTTGAGGTAAGTGGGGATGGGTCATGATGGCCTGAGATGAGTGGGGATGGGTCATGATGGCCTGAGGTGAGTGAGGATGGGTCATGATGGCCTGAGGTGAGTGGGGATGGGTCATGATGGCCTGATGTGAGTGGGGATGGGTCATAATGGCCTGAGGTTAGTGGGGATGGGTCATGATGGCCTGAGGTGAGTGGGGATGGATTATGATGGCCTGAAGTGAGTGGGGATGGGTCATGGTGGCCTGAGATGAGTGGGGATGGGTCATGATGGCCTAAGATGAGTGGGGATGGGTCATAATGGCCTGAGGTTAGTGGGGATGGGTCATGATGGCCTGAGGTGAGTGGGGATGGGTCATGATGGCCTGAGGTGAGTGGGGATGGGTCATGATGGCTTGAGATGAGTGGGGATGGGTCATGATGGCCTGAGGTGAGTGGGATGGGTCATGATGGCCTGAGGTGAGTGGGGATGGGTCATGATGGCCTGAGATGAGTGGGGATGGGTCATGATGGCCTGAGGTGAGTGGGGATGGGTCATGATTGCCTGAGGTGAGTGGGGATGGGTCATGATGGCCTGATGTGAGTGGGGATGGGTCATAATGGCCTGAGGTTAGTGGGGATGGGTCATGAAGGCCTGAGGTGAGTGGGGATGGGTCATGATGGCCTGAGGTGAGTGGGGATGGGTCATGATGGCTTGAGATGAGTGGGGATGGGTCATGATGGCCTGAGGTGAGTGGGATGGGTCATGATGGCCTGAGGTGAGTGGGGATGGGTCATGATGGCCTGAGATGAGTGAGGATGGGTCATGATGGCCTGAGGTGAGTGGGGATGGGTCATGATGGTCTGAGGTGAGTGGGGATGGGTCATGATGGCCTGATGTGAGTGGGGATGGGTCATGATGGCTTGAGATGAGTGGGGATGGGTCATGATGGCCTGAGGTGAGTGGGATGGGTCATGATGGCCTGAGGTGAGTGGGGATGGGTCATGATGGCCTGATGTGAGTGGGGATGGGTCATGATGGCCTGAGGTGAGTGGGGATGGGTCATGATGGCCTGAGGTAAGGGGTCATGATTGCCTGAGTATGGATTTTAAATGTGTAAAATAAGTAGAGTGTAAGTTGACCAAGTAGAGTGGGCCATCTGGATTGGTGGGAGATTAAAAAGTGAGTGAGATGTTTAGGGGTAACACTTGAGAGTAATGTGTTATCAGTGGCAAAGGGATTTGTACAGCTTTACCAATAGTTTTGTATGTATATTTAAAGACCCCTTATGTTCTTTCAACAGGTGCGCTATATCACCACGGTCATCTCTCCAGGGCAGTTTGCTGTCGTCTAGATCATGCACTAACAAAAGTAGCCCCTATGCAGGAGGAGTCGTTACCCCCAGGGTACCGCATCAACCACCCCCAACTGGGGCACATCACATCACCAGACCCACCAAGGGGGACAGAAAAGACAAGGGAGTTCAGCGTCAACTGGTTTGCGGGATGTGACACGGTGGAAGTGACAATTGGGACTTTGGGGAGGTATGTTTTATGTTGTGTGAACCCAGTTGCAAAGTGAAAATACTGTATATAGGGCACAGTATGGTTTCCTACCTGGAGGGGGTCACTTGTCATTGAGTCAATGGGAAAATCTGATTATTTTTTCACCATTTGTGATTTTGAATTTTTTTTTTTTATATTTACAAATATGGTTCTGATCAATCAATGCCTAACACATTTCCATGGCCTAACAATACAGTCATAACCCACTCCATTCCCTCCTAAAGTACAAGGATTTGACCCCAGATCGGGCAAAATGGCGGCCATTTTGAAGGGTTTCTACAACAACTTCGTCCTCGAAAGTTCACTATATTGATCTTTTAAAAAATTAATTTCAATGTTAATGTAGAGCTAACATAATCATTAATAACATATAGAGAAGTCATGCAATCTCTTTCAATAATTTTAAAATTAGAGAGGAAGGGAAGTGTGTGTGTTAGGGGGGGGGGGGGGGGTCTTCAGATGTTTAAACAAATTGATGCAAAATGCACCAAAAATTAAAACATTTTACCCCAAATTAACCAAAATATGATACTATTGAGAAAAATATGATTAGATATGAACGATTTGAATTGTCTAGATCAAGGGTTCGTAATTATTTTTTTCCAATGGCCATCATTTCACAACAGCTTTAGGCCGTGGGCCAATCATGTGGCAAAACCAGCGTCATGTGACAAACAAAACAATCCCTGAATACAAACAAGTTGAGAACCTGCGCGATTAGAAGGATGTACGTCAGATGTCGGCGGTTCTCTTATCCACCTACCTTTGTTAAGCTGCAAGCCATAGCAGAACTAAAGATAACATTTTATTTGATAAGCCGCAATGTTTTAGTGAGCTGATCTCTGCCTAGGAAAAACCCCAAAATTTTTTTGCGATTTTTACCAATCTCATTTGGATTGATCTTACATGCATTACATTATATAATGATTATTGTTCGTAGGCCAGATTGGATTGCCTGGCGGGCCAGATTTGGCTTAAGGGCCGCTTATTAAGAATCACCAGTCTAGATTATGTTTAAAAAAGATAAAATCATAATTCACAATTTTGTGGGTGTTGTTTTAATCATTTTGAGAAAAAAATATCTTTTTGGTGATTCTGCATTTATTAGAGCCGTTGACAGTTATTGACGATTAGCGATTAAACGCTAATTTCTTCTAAATCTTATTAAACATTTAGTAACCAACAAAAGAGATTAATCGCAAATCTTCCACATTTGCACTCATATAATATTAGAAAGTACAAACCATGCTAATAATCCTTTGAATTCTTCTCTCTTTTTATTGCGAAAACATTTTTGTTTGTCTAGATCCCTTGCTATATTGTTGCATTTTGTCCTTCTTGGTGCCTAGAAATGAGAATCACTGACGCATGTTTTCAGTCCCTATTCAGCATTAGACAGGTTGTTTTATAACTCCCTATTCAGCATCAGACAGGTAGTTTCATAACATAGCTCGATGTGCATCGATTACTTAATTTGCAGGATACCACATTTTGAGATAAATTGCTAATCGCTTACAAATCTTGGATATCAATCGTTTAGTGTATTAATCACAAATCAACAACACTAGCATTTATACCATCAATTTCTTCAAAATCTTAACAAGTCAATTTCAAAAGATACTACCGTATATTCCATATTAAACGCCCCGGAGGCGTTCCATTTTCAAGCGGTAGGGGGGTATTTGAGATTATATTTCAAATGTACTTACGGTCTGCATTCAAGTTCAACGCGTTTGACTGTATGTATCAAGAAGTTTTACAGTTTTTAAACAAGTTTTGGCTGAAGCCTAGTGTTAAATCACAATGTGTATTTAATGTTATTTTATTACCAATCAATTTATGTTTGACTTTACGATTGTCACCGCACAAAAAATATGGTGGAGGGGGGGGGGGGGCGGTGGGCATTTATTACAGCAAGGTTGTTATTAAGGAATATACAGTAAATTCACCCCTATATGATTTTGGTTATGGTTCCGAGATTATTTTCTGAAATTGGTACACAACAAATTTTGAAATTTTTTATCATCTGGTAGATTAAGGGTTAAACAACTTTGCTGTTATGACTAGGCAGCTCAATTAATCCATTGCCCATGATTTAAGTATTGAAGTTAAATTAATTAATCAATTAGTTATTGATTAATGGTATAATCAACTTAACCTTACCGCTCCCTTCTCTGTCTTGTTTGGGTGTTTGCTCACAGAATTCCACTTTCCTCTATCATGGACCACCTCTCTGACTTCGTTCCAACCACTCCATTTCAGCATTTTTCTCTCCTTTTCGACCGTCTGTCAGTCCGACTCTAGGTTGTTTCCAGTCTGTCTGTCCGTCCGTCTCCAGGTTGTTTCCGTCTGCAGGTTGTTTCCAGTCTTCCTTGCTTTCTTCTGCCCTCTGGCTTCCAGGTCAGGGCCACTCTGGTGTAATGTGTGGCATCTCTTCGTATTAGATGTCCTATTTTTTTTCCATCTTCTTCCAAAAGTTGTTTCACTAATGGGTTGCACTTCTGTTTCTCTGTATATTTGGTCATTTGTGAAAATGTTCGGCCATCTGACTGCAAAATTGTTCTCAGGCAGTTACACTGAAATGTAGCTACTTTTATTGTGTCGCCCTCAAATTTTCCATGTACTTGATCCATACAGAAGAACTGGCATTACATTTGTTTGCAAGATTCTAAGCTTTCGTCTTCAAGCTGTAGATACCTGATTTCCAAATTTTGTTGAGGGTGGCAAAAACATTTTTTGCGTTTGCTAGTCGTTCTTCTTATGTCGATCAGCGTACCTTCATCTTTGGACAGTGTTGCACCAAGGTACAGTTTTGCACCATGATCAAGTTTATAGTGTCGTAAAACTGATATTTTTCAAATTTGTTTTCTTTTGATCACAGAATTAAAGGTGTGCTTCCCTCGCGTCTGTCCAAGTCAAGGATGATAACGGAGTTTCGAGAAGTTTGTCAGATCAACAATCGTCAGGATCTTCTCAAAGCGAGCACGTACAACGAGGCGAAGGAGATGGCGATAGACTTCCAAGCAGCTAAGACATACATGAAGGAAATGCTACAAAAGGCGAAATACGGAATGTGGATCGACAAACCCATGGAGGTGGAGATGTTTTCAATTGTTTAGCACACTTACAAACAGACATTGGGATTCATTACTCCTATGTTAATGGAATATTCCCCGGATTTTCAATGTAGGTTTAGATAACGAAGGACATTAAATAAAATTAATATGTGAAATAAAAATCATGTTGATATCTTGCTGTTTTTGCATTTTGAAAATTCCCATAGTTTGTTTGAAAGTGACTGGTGCAGTGAGTCTAATTTTACAGTATGATATCATAGCTACACTCCCAAGACATATTTGTTTATGTATCTTGAATATTGATTACATGTTTCTAAATGGTTGTAATTTGTTTGTGTTATGCATATAATGTGCACTTAGCAAGAACATGCTTTGTTCCTTCTGTTTATGTAGCTCAAATATTCTACCTAGATAAATGATTGAGAATTAGAAAATAAAGCAATTACCAAAGACCCATTATGAAATCTTGTTCCATTCGAAAGTTATCCAAGTTTGAAGTTGTAACATGGGGCTGCCATTTGATCTAATTTTGTGTTAAATAATGCAAATGATGGCATCATTTGCCCTATGTGCTAGCACACATAATGTATTTCTTTAGAATTCTCTTTGACAGTATTTTTTCAAAATGCTTTGACATGTTTTCTAAGGGCTTGAATAATCATCATCATATACGAATAAAAATTCATAGACCCAAGCAAGGAAAAATGATTACTTAAAAGTTAAAAAAATTCAAGTAGATAGTAAAGCAATACATTAATATTCCAATCTGTACTGGGTGTAACTTTATTTTTTAGAGGTGTATGAACAAAATGGCCGCTCCCATGTAAGTTTATATTAACAGAATTAAGTTTTTTAATAAATTAGAAAATAAATGTTAAATAGTTTTGTGCGATGTTAAAATTCTTCATGTGACTTATAATTATTATTTTTATCATATTACATGAAGAGAAGGCCAGAATTTATGTCTCCTTTAATTAGAGAAAAATATGAAAGATTGCTGTGTTAGAAATACATGAAAAATGTCTTGGGAGTGTTACTATTATGACATACTGTATAATCACTAGCCAACAAAAACGCGCTTGTGAAATCTTTTAAATGCAATAATTCCTGAACAGAAATATGAACATGATCTTTGCACCAATTACTTTCTTTAATAGTTATCTCTCTTGATCCCAGCTTTCTGGATTTTGGTCCCCATTTTTCTCTCAGTCTCCCCCTATTTTCTTTTCTTCCTTCTAGTGGAATCTTATAATATCTCTGGCACAATTTGACCCTTGCTGTCATGGTGCCATTAAGCCCTCATCAAGCAAAAGAGCAAGCAAAAAAAAAAAAAAAAAAATTCAAGCAAGCATGCATGCATGCAAGCAAACAAACATGCAAGCAAACAAACATGCATGCAAGCAAGCATGCATGCAAAACAAACATTCAAATGCACAGTTTAATTCATGGGAATATTCCTTTAAATTTCAAGCATTGCCAAGTTCTTCAGAAGAGTTTTTGTTCTATTTGCACAATGGTTTTAATGATAGATTTTAGCTTAAGAATTATTGTAACTTTCATATTTGAGTTTTGCTTCATCATATTGTTCCTCAATTTAACAAACAAGTGATTATTTCATTCCTTATTAAAAAGGACAGTAACGGAATATTGCCATGAATGTTCATTTTGATATGCATGACTAATAAAGGATTAGTTCAGGGGTCAGGCAAGTCCATCTTATATGAAAGAGGATTTTAATAGAAACAAAATGGTGAAGGAAGCATTAAAATCTTATTCCGTTAAAGGATTAGTTCAGGGGTCAGGCAAGTCCATCTTATATGAAAGAGGATTTTAAAGGAAACAAAATGGTGAAGAAAGCATTTACATAGCTAACTCCTCTGTTAAGGAGAAAAATGTTAAGTTTGAATGTTGGTATCATTTGTGTAGGAACGACTAGTTGTGATGTCATAGCCTCAGATTCCTTAAAGTCTTTATGTATTCTATGATATTTTGTTCTTTGATGTTATGGCCTAAAAACTATTGGGTATATCAGGAAAGTTGGAAAACAGAATCTTGTAAGGATAATTATAATTTATGACCTGAAGAAATTTCTAGGGAAAATCATTAAGAAAATACACTAACAATTGTTAGGAATGTGAGGATAAAGACGAAAACCTTCCATAGTAAAATTACTACACACACCAGTCATTTCTACAAAGGTACGACAGAGCTTTATCCCTTACTCTACCACGTGGCAATATTAGTGCCTCCCAGGCGCATTTTCAAAAAGGTGCTGGTAGAGTAAGGGCTAAACTTAAATTTCTCCTTAACGGAATAACATTTTTGAAAAGTTTCTTCACCAATTTGTTTCTTGGAAAGTCCTCTTTTTTAAAGTTGTTTAACCATTGAAGTAATCTTTTAAAGAAACAATTTGGTGTAAAAACCATGTTGGCTGTGTGTGCAGTTATTACATTTCAAAGTGAAATCATTGTGTGATCACTTTTTACCACTGGTGAAATCTATTAACTCAAAAACGGAATAAGATATCAACAATACAATACAATACAATTTCTTACAATACCATACAATACCATGCAATACAATACAATACCTTGCAATACAATACAATTGATTTCAGTGCTCTGGGCCATCTCTTTGTCACAAACATAAACGATAAATTAAATGGTACATGATTGAGCTTCTTACAACAAACAATAATCAAAGAGAAAGAAACAAACGTCTTGCTTCCATTGCGTGTAAGATGAAGTGTGATAACTGCAAAAATAAGTATTTAGAACCAGCTGATAATAAAGTATTACATTTTGATCTTGTTGCGGGTTGACAGAAATATTTTGGGATAAATTTACAGTGAATTAGAAAGGAATGGACAAATTAAGAGAAAATTATATCATCTCTAACTTCTTTTAAATTGCAAACCTGAGAAAATCTTTGTTCATAGGTAATATTTCAATAACGGCAACAAATCTTTCCCCCAACTTGTTTCATCAATAGTTCTCTTATATAAATGAAAATTCACGGGAATATTGAATATCTCCTGGTAGGAATAACATATCAACATGATTTTTATACCAAATTGTTTCTATAATTGTTCTCTTTCTTATGAAAGGTTACGGAAAAACACGGGAATATTTCTTTAAACCAAAACCAATAGTCTGACCCTAGTGAAGAAGATGCATCTATCTAGCCTTTTTAACCTCTGGGCGACGGTCGATATTTAGATATAATCCTATGCTTGTGGGCTCAAGCTTTGTCTGAAATCTTTCTTGCACTATGCTACTGGAAAGTTCTTGTGAACTGCATGTAACAATATTCAATGGTTGCCTGCCACAAAATATCATTAATTATGTGAAGATGGAGGTGACATCACTCATAGTCTTATTTCAGTCGTTTCTATCAAATCTGATTGTACTTTACGTGGAATATCTTCACCATTTAAAAAAAAAAATGTTATTTTTCACATGAGATGAACATGCTTTAACCTATGAACTTTTTACTGAAATTATGAGAATGTGAAGGTGGAGGTGACATCACTCATAGTCTTATTTCAGCCGTTTTTATTTAAATCTGATTGTACTTTACATTGGAATATCTTCACCATTTTGTATTTATTTTTATGTTAACTTTCACATGAGATGAACATGCTTTGACCTATATTTTTATGTTAACTTTCACATGAGATGAACATGCTTTGACTTATGAACTTTTGAATATTCAGTACCTTCCTCGGCAAGGGGAGGAGTTATAATTTTGGTGATTGACATCTAGGGGCAATGTCTGTTTTGTAGTGTGCCAAAGTTGATTTTGGTTAGATATGGGAAATGATTATGTCAAGAAAAGGGAAATTGAGTTTGTCAAGAAAAGGGGATTGATTTTAAATAGAAAGGGAATTGATTTTGAGAAGAAAAGAGAATTGATTTTGATTAGAATGTTTTTTTTTATGTATATCTTTTATATATCTTTTGCTTGACTTTCGAATGTACATTATCTTCCTCATTAGCAAAGGGAAGAGAAGAGTTGGTTAGAAAACATAGTAAATTGGAAAAAAACACTGTTTAGAAAAGGGAATTTCTTTGAAATAGAAAACAGGAGTGATTTTGAATACACACTTGAAGTGGTTATGATTACAAAACGGGGCTAATTTTGATCAGAGGAAGGGATTTTTAATGTCATCTTTTATATGAGATGGACTTGTTTGACCTTTATAACTCCTTTGAATATTCATTACCTGCCTCAGCAAGGGGAAGAGTTCAAATTTGTTGATTAACATCCAGGGACAATGTCTGTTTTGTAGTTGTGCCAAAATTGATTTTGGGTTAGAAGTTTGGAGTTTGCCGAGAAACCTGTACATAAAACATTTTTAGAAACGAAAAAAAAAAGAAGTCATTTGTAATTTGTAACTTACGGTATTATAAGCTTTTGGAGTTTGCATATAATTGGCTGGTAGATAGAGCAAAGCATTCAACATTAAACATTTTTAAAAGAAGAAAAAAGAGGTATTTGAAAGTATAAGTTTGCATCTAATTGGCTTGTAAATATAGCAAATCGTAGATACACCAGGAGTTCTTTCACATTTCCTTATGTTTTTGAGCAACACGTGAATGAGTCAGAATGTGTCAGATTTGTTGCATTCACTGCAGATTTAAAGGATTAGTTGAGCGGGCAAAAAGTCCAACTTTTATAAAAGAGGACTTTAAAAGAAACAAAATAGTGAAGAAAGCATTCAAACATCTTATTCCTTCCGTTAAGGAGATATTCAAGTTTAAAGTTTGGTATCATTTGTGTAGAAACGACTGAAGTCAGACTACTGGTGATGTCATAGCCTCGGATTCCTCAAAGTCTTTATTTGATGTATTCTATCATATTTTGTCCTGCAATTTTGTGGCTTATAAGTAGCAAAACTAAATCTAGGAAGGGGTATTTATAATATACTACCTGAAGAAAGTTTCAAGGAAAATAATTTAAATCGTGAAAAAATTAAATATTTTTTTTTTTGAATACATAAAAGACTGTTGGAATCTGAGGCTGTGGCATCACAACTAGTCTGATTTCAGTCGTTTCTACAGAAATGATACCAAACTTTAAACTTGAATATCTCCTTCACGGAGTGAGATTTTGCAATGCTTTCTTTACCATTTCGTTTCTTTTGAAGAACTCTTTCATATAAGATGGACATGCTTGACGACTCAAGTAATCCTTTAAACATTTCGAAGCACTGAACATTTTTACTTCTTATTGTTCTTCATGCACATGTAACTTATGTTTTCTGCAATTTGATAGCACTAGAGAGGAAGCACACCCCTTATTTGCATCGTACACTATCCTGCGATAAACAAGCCTTGTGAAGTAGATACATCATAGACGGTTGTTCTATTTTTTCATAGGGAGGTTACTTTTCTCACCAAATTTCAGTGTTTCATTCTGGTGTTTCTGAGCAAGAATTACCGCTCGAGTGGAGTCGGATAGGTTGCGTCATCTTAGGTTCAAAGTTTAGAAGTACAGAACAATTTTTACTTCCTATCGCTTCGTCATGCACATTTAGGTTTTGTTTTCTGCGATTTGATTGATCTAGAGAGGACACACCCCCTTATTTGCATTGTATATTATATCATGAAAAAACAGACATTTTCAAATTTGATGAATTATAGACTTGTCCTACTTTCTCACAGGGAAGTTACTGTGCTCACTTAATGTTGGTGTATAATATCTGTTATAAATGTGTAAAGTTTTACAGGCTAATATTGCATCTGTTTGTTGATTCTCTTCTCCTTTATTTTAAATATTAAAGAAGTGCATTAACAGGTTTAACGGAGTTACAGCTCTTAGTTAGGGTCATCCCATGTCAGATCACCCACCACAGTCTCAGAATTTGTTTAAATTTGGTGAATGCAATTGTTATCACCGAAAAAGGCCAAATTTCAATTTTTAGTGAAATCGGACCTGTTGATCAAAAGTTACAGACCGGCGAATATTGCAGGAAATCATAAAAATGGGCCGGGCCCACGAACTTTAAAAGATCCATAACTCAAAAAGTGGAGGTTCAATTTTGATGGGAAAAGTGTCATTTTAAAGGTAATGAAATATAATCAATCGTCAGATTACAAGTAGACATTATAAACAAATGAATCATCATTTGACTTTTACTTTAACCTTGGAAATGACCTTGTGGAACCGTTTTTTGTTCAATATTTTAAATTGATATTCTTTGATATCTTACCTATAGCTTGTAAGTAAAGTTAGGTTGTGTTTCTGCTTTGAATCTTTGTGACAGGCCCTTGAAAATGGTCATTTCAGCAATTAAATACAATTGTAATGCAAACTATTTACTTGAACTGCATAGGCCACACTTGAAATGGCGACTGGAGATTATTAGTGTTAGGCTGCAAAGGAAAGACTTGTTTTTTGAACAAATTCTGAGATGATAGAGTATTTATCTTCAAATTTTTTGGGTCACGGTGATTTGACATGGAATGACCCCTTAGAGCTTTCCTTTGCATCCTTCTCTAAGGGATAATGTACAGTAGATCTCCCCCGCAAATTCAACTGTTGGATGTCCACTATAGAGCCTACTGTAGCTGTACATTATCCCGTGGTGAAGGGACTAGGATAAACTGTTCGACTGTGAACCCTCAATTTATCTTGTCTTTTACTGTTATTAAATAGAGCACATCATTCTTAGTAGAACTCTTTTAAAGTTTAAAAATAAGATGGAGTGGTGCAGGAAGATATTTGACGTTGGAGGGGCGAGATATGGATCTTACCCTAAACAAAACCTTACAAAATAAATGTACGAGTCTCTTCATGTCCAAAAACTATTTGTAAAAGGGGAGTGGTAAAATTATTAGAGATTTTGGTAAAATTCGGAAACATTTACAGAAAATTAAAGAAACTTTCTCGAAAATGAACCAATTTTCCTTGAAAATTGAACAGAATTTCCCCCTAAATGAAGGCAATTTCCCAAAAAGTTGGAGAAAACTTCCCGCAAAATTGGAGAAATTTTAACCTCGAAAATGAAGGAAAATTGAAGACAATTTTACAAAAATTTAGATTTCCTGAAATAATTTCCTGAAAATTAAAGAAAATTTCACAAAAATGAAGGAGATTTCCTGAAACTTGGGGGAGATTTCCTGAAAATGGAAGATTTGCAGAAGAAAAGATGTCTCTTCAAAATCAATTTGTTACACCTTCATTATTGGTGGGGCAAAATGGTACTTGGCCCCACCCCCAATAGATTTATTTTGGAGCCAATTTACAAAAAATAGTCTATACATGACAAATTTTGTAGAAATTAATAACTTTTCAAATAGCTGTAAATGGTCACTAACTTTAACAGATTTTGATGGCAAAATTTTGCTGTCTGATTGTTTTTTGACAACTTTTTTTTGTTGAAATATTATGATACATGATTAAAAATCAGAAGATGGCAAAAATGAAAATAGTTCATATGTAACAAATATACATATTGAAGGATTAGTTCAGGGGTCAAGCATCTTATATTAAAGAGGACTTCAAAAGAAACAAAATGGTGAAGAAAGCATTTAAAAATCTTATTCCATTAAAGAGATATTTATGTTTATAGTTTGGTATCATTTGTATAGAAATGACTGAAATCAGACTAGTTGTGATGCCATAGCCTCAGATTCCTCAGTCTTTATGTATTCTATCATTTTTTGTTCTGCAATTTTGTGGCTTAAAAACCATGGGATATGTCAAAAAAGTAGTAAAACTGAATCCAGGAAGGGTATTTATAATATACCACCTGAAAAAAGTTTGAAGAACAATAATTTAAATAGTGAAAAAGTTAAGTAAAGTTTTTTTTAAATACTTCAAGACTGAGGAATCTGAGGCTGTGATGTCACAACTAGTCTGATATCAGTCATTTCCATAGAAATGATACTAATACAAAATTTAAACTTGAATATCTCCTTAACGGAATAATATTTTGCACTGCTTTCTTCACCATTTTGTTAAGATTTTGGAAGATGGACATGAAATAATCCTTTAACGGAATTTTTTGACCCTGAACTAATCCTTTAACATATTAAGCTTCAAGCAGCAAGTTTAAAGTGGTGAATTTATAACCAATGTTCATTTTGCTATTTTAATGTTTCTGGACAACTTGACAACTTTTCTTGGCTACAAATTGTGATACATGATTCAAGAACAGAAGATGATGTATACGAAAATAGTTCATACTAACAAATTTTGCAACATCTGTTAGAAGTTGTAAACTGGTCAATTTTTTAACCGATTTTAATGGCACTTTCTTGTTATTTTATTATTTCATTTGACAACTTTTTTGGTGAAAATTGTTAGACATGCTTAAAAAAAGCTACATATTAAAAATGAAAATAGTTCATACATAACAAATTTTGCATCATAACATGTTAGAAACTGTAAAATGGTCAATTGTTTATCAATTGTGATGGCTTTTTTGCTATTTTAATGTTTTTTTTGTTGTGTTTTTTTGACAGCTTTTAGCAATTAATATCTCTATATATCTTTAAAGATTGGTTACATGTACCAAAGGATAATAGTTTTTCATTAGCGTTATGCACATTGAAGCTGAGAAATCATTGGCGTTTTATACACATTGAAGCTGAGAAATCATAAGCGTTATACACAGATTGAAGCTGAGAAATCATTGGCGTTATACACAGATTGAAGCTGAGAAATCATTGGCGTTTTATACACATTGAAGCTGAGAAATCATAAGCGTTATACACAGATTGAAGCTGAGAAATCATTGGCGTTTTATACACATTGAAGCTGAGAAATCATTAGCGTTTTATACACATTGAAGCTGAGAAATCATTAGCGTTATACACAGATTGAAGCTGAAAAGTGTGTGATGGAAGTTTTTACAAGTTTATTTTGCACATTTCAAGACATTGTCAAAGTGATCAAATTAAGACATTTTTAAACAGTTTGTAGTGGGTGCAAACTTGAAGGGACGTGCCCCCACCCCACCCCAAAAAAAAAAAAAAAAATAGGGCTCATTAAAAGTCCTTGATGTTGTTAAAAAGTTGGCCTTCCCAAATTTTCAGATGGCCCCAAAATTTTGCAACGTGGCTACACCACTTATTGGGCCTAAAATGAGGAACCCTCAGAAACTGCTTTGTGACATGGAAACCGCCTTTTTCCACGAACCTTATGTATTTCAAACTTCTGTGAAAATAACCTATACAGGACATTTAATTCAGTGATAAGCCTTCGTTATTCTTATAGCTAAATGTTATCTACTCCGTTTTTATGTTTTTGAAATACATGAAGAAAAAAATACAAGTAGTGAAAATACTTTTCTTTGAATTGTTAAGGAAGTGAAGATAGGGTTGCCAATTTTCTGTGGTCGACTTTTCACACCAGTTAATATTTTCAGAGAATATTTTTACATCTACAACCATATTTAGTCCTCTCCCACCCCCCTCTCTACTTTTGTGCCCTTTTTTTTCTTCACCCATGCACCTCTCTTGATCCCAGCTTTCTGACTTTTAGTTCTTTTACTTCTCTCATCCTCCTTGTTTCCTTTTCTTCATACCTCTAGAATGATCTGACCTCTCAGGCACAATTTGACCCTCGTTGTCGTGGTGCCATTAAACCCTTATCAAACAAACGAACATCTTAAGTGCATAAGTTTGACTGAACTTGGCTAATAAGTCTTCCCAAGAATATGGTTTGGGACCTGGAAATTGTCCCCCCGCCCTCCACCTCTATGGATAAGGTGCCATGAAGTACCATTAAACCAAATGTAAGACAAACATGCTTGACCACTGAATTTATCCTGTAAATGAATATATAAGATTATTTAAAATGCACATCAATCAATCAGTGTTCTTGTAAAGCGCTGGTATCTGCTATGATGCTCGGAGGCGCTTTGCATAAACCAAAATAGTGCAATGTTATTGAAAGAGTTTGGGTACAAAAAGCTTCAACTGATTCTTGAAAATGTTAATAGTCTCAGTAGATCAATCGTACTTGTAATGGAAAACTATTCCCCACTCTAGCAGATGAGATACAAATTAAAAAAACGGTCTCCCCAGTGAGTATTTGAAGAAAAAAAACTCTAAGCAGTAGTTGTTTAGATGATCTGAAGACCGTGCCATTTATAAGAGTACAATTCACCACAATCAAATTGGTTTATCTACCTACTGTGGTGTAGCGGTTGTCATACCTGTCTACAGACCACGAGGCCCCGGGTTCAATCCTGGGGTGGGTAGACACGCCAGTGCACCACAACTGGTTAACAAAGGCCGTGGACATTGACTTGGTTGTCGATGTTATGTCTGTCCAAACGCCGTACCTGTGTTCTCGTCCGGGTCGTATTAAGCGTTTCGTGATAGCATTTGTACTATCATAAGCGAATACGCAGGCGACGACCCCGTCATTGTAATTGTGTGTTCAACTCTCTCTCTCTCACAATCAAATAAAGAAGCATGATGAGCCCTAGTTGATATATCTTTGTTCGAAGACATTCTCAAACATTTGCTCGTTTATTAGCATTTGAGTCCAATCAAATATATGACAGAAGACAAATATCATTGTCATGATTTTTTTTGTTCCTTAACCCTTAAAGGACCGCCTCTTTCTTGAAAACGGCTATGTAGGCGGAGTCAAAGATGGGGCACGCAAATTGATCATGACACAGGCGACCGGTTTTTACAGGATTAAGCACAAGCTGTGAACTGAAAGGTCCTCTTGCTCTCCGAGCAGCAGAGTCTGGCTCATTTCGCTTAGTGAGCCGGTGGGCCGCCCACCGGGATGATGCTTCATAGATTTTTGAGTTGGCACACTTCCCGCGGGTTCCTTAACCCTTTAAAAAACATCGCTCTCTTGAAAACGGGCTTGGGAGGCAGAGTCAAAAATGCGGCACCCAAATGGATCGTGACATGGGCGACCGGTCCTTAAAGGGTTATGGGGAATAAGCCTAGTAAATTAATATTATTGTTTTAGTATGAGATATATGATGAACTGCCAGTTGGTTTGTAGTAGAGTGATCCAATTTAATTTGGTAACCTAGTATCAGAGACATGGGAGTGGGATACGACTTTGATCCATCAATTTTGGAAAAAAAACGCGTCTTTAACGAGTTTACGTCTTGATCTCTGAAACTTGTACAAGCAGAGAGCCCTTGTTACAAGCAGAAAGCCCTTGGTACAAGCTGAGAGAACTTGGCACAATCAGAGAGCCCTTGGTACAAGCAGAGAGCCATGGTACAAGCAGAGAGCCCTTGGTACAAGCAGAGAGCCCTTGGTACAAGCAGAAAGCCCTTGGTACAAGCAGAGAGCTCTTGGTATAAGTAGAGAGCCCTTGGTATAAGCAGAGAGCGCTTGTACAGGCAGAAAGCCTTTGGTACAAGCAGAGGGCCCTTGGTACAAGCAGAGAGCCTTGGTACAAGCAGAGAGCCTTTGGAACAAGCAGAGCCTTTGGAACAAGCAGAGAGCCCATGGTACAAGCAGAGAGCCCTTGGTACAAGCAGAGAGCCCTTGGTACAAGCAGAGAGCACCCAGTACAAGCAGAGGGCCCTTGGTACAAGCAGAGAACCCTTGGTACAAGCCGATAACCCTTGGCACAGGCAGAGAGCCCTTGGTACAAGCAAAGAGCCCATGGTACAAGCAGAGCCCTTGGTACAAGCAGAGAGCCCTTGGTACAAGCAGAGAGCACCCAGTACAAGCAGAGGGCCCTTGGTATCACAGAGCCCTTGAAATAACCCTTGGTACAGGCAGAGAGCCCTTGGTACAAGCAAAGAGCCCTTGGTACAAGCTGAGAGCCCTGAACATAAGCAGAGAGCCCTTGGCACAAGCAGAGAGCCCTTGGCATAAGCAGAGCCCTGGGTACAAGTAGAGAGTACTTGACTACCCTGGATGGGATGCCATTCCATCGTGGGGGAACTCCCTGGGGAGCTGAACATTTCACAGCTGAGTTGAATGGAACAATCGGAAATGAAGTGTCTGAAGAACACAACGTACTACCCAGAGTTGGAATCAATTCTAGTACCTTTGGACAAGGTTGTAGGCAGCTTTCAAATAGTGGGGGACACAACCTCTTAGGGGAAACTTCCCAAGTCGGGTTCATATGTGCCCCTAGTTTGAACTATGCGCATATAACACCATGTCTTGCACCTTTGACAGTAATTGAGGGGCACTTCTGTTATTTTTAGATAAGTGTGTGGGGGAATACATTAGAAATGGCTTTGCTTGAAACCAGGAACATCTCAACCGGCCCTCAAATGGAGCAGGGCCAATCGGAGTAAAAGTTATATATTTCCTTGTTTTCCAAACTATATACAGTTTCACCTCTCAAAGGCTCTTTCAAGATAACAATTACTCCCACTGGTGTTACATGGTATTTTTAGGGACATACGTCTGATGGCAATCCTTTGTAATATAAGTAGTAACTGTAATCAATGCTGGCATTGTTTGTCTTTGCTGCTGGGGAAAGAAATGAACTATGAGCATAGACTTATTTATACCTCGATGTTATGTTGCTTAAGAATTGCAGGCCAAATTTTTAAGCAGTGCCTTTACTAATGATCACCACCCCCTTCCCACCCTTTCCTTTCCTCCCCACTCCTTTCTCTCTTCCTTTACACCTATGCCTTTGGCGTATGAGTCGGATGTTGAAAACTTTACACAAATTCTGAGTTGGGGTGAATATTTGAAAAGGGATATTTTCACACCTTCCCCATGAAAGATTTGCGCCCTTACATCATTGTTCGGTTTTTTCACATGTTAGAAAATCAAACCTCTCAAGGCCACCGAAAATTAATGCATCGCTGTCCCCACACTCCATACATACAATGTACAATTATACATTTCGGGAATGATTTAAGTGGACACAGCGTGTACATTTAAAAAAAAAAAATTGAGTGAGGGCGCTGCGAGTAGCAATATCGTACATGTCGGAGCACAATATTGGCATGCCTGTAATGTTACCCCCAGGACGTCACCCATTTTGTTGCGGAGCAGGCGACCACAAGATTTCTCCATGCACAGCGATCTTTGGGAAGTGTGGCTATGTGTTCTGCTTGGATGTCTTCATCATACCCTAACATATGTTGAATGTAGTCAACATAAGAGGTGCGTGGACATCCCGGTCTTCTTTTGCCATGAGTTGGAATGTAGAGAGCATATCTTCTAGCAGGCTTATCCTCTGGGAGACGAAGGATGTGTCCTAAGAATCTCAGTTGGCGATTCCTTACACAGTGGATAAGAAGCTCAGTGTTGGTCATGTCATATATCTGTATATGCTGGCACTTGAGACACAATTTCTCCGCTTGATATTTAGCATAATCCTGAAGCAGGAGGTAGCAAAAGCGTTGATTTTGCACTCCGTTTCCTGGACAACACCCAGGATTCACATCCATAGAGGAGAATAATCACGGGGGTAGTGTAGAATAATTTCACTTTTGCAGAGATGGATAATTGGGGACTTCTCCACAGATGTTCCAGCTTCCAGAGAGCCCACCATGATAATGCCTTTTGTTTGTTTTAGGCCGCGTACAGCAGATGCTATTTTGGAACTAAGATAATTGAAATCTGAAACATGGTTGATGGGTTTACTGTATACTTGAAGTGTTGGATGGGGATGGCAGTTAACAGTCATATACTCAAGTCTTGGATACACTTATTATGAGGCCAAGATCTTCTGCTGCGGCTGCAGTTCTTGTAAGCTGGGCCTGTGCTGGGGTGACAGAGCAATATCATCAGCAAATCCAAGTCATTTAACATTTGAACTGGATAACGACTGGAGCGACGAGGATGTGTTACAACTCCAGAGTCAAGATCAGAGGTGGTCTTCTTTAGTAGAAAGTCTACTAACACTATGAACAGGAATGGAGCCAGAACATCACCCTGAAGAACTCCTGTGGAGGCATCAAAAGAATCAGATATGTTGTCATCTACCATTTTGCACTTTTGAGTTGTTGCTTAGGGCATTGACCACAGCTTCTGGTATTCCATAATGTCATAGCACATGGAACCTAACCTTTGTATTGATGGAATCAAAGGTCTTCTTGAAGTCTATGAATGTAACTGTAAGTGGAAGCTGGTAATCTTCAAATCCATCCATGATCCTTCTCAGTTTGTTTGTTTGTTTGATGAGGCTTAACGGCACCACGACAACGAGGTCAAATTGCGCCTGAGAGGTCAGATCATTCTAGAGGTAGGAAAGAAAGGAAACAGGGGAGAATGAGAGAAATTCAAGAACAAATGGTCAGAAAGCTGTAATCGAGAGGGGAGGTGCATGGTTGAAACAAAAACAAAGTAGAGAGGGGGTGGAAGAGGAGAATTAAATATGGTTGTAGAGGGAAGCATGATAAAGGAAGGATATTATCTTATCCGGAGGATTTTTCTGGAAGAACTCAGCAATTGACTTGTGGGGAGCGAGGGAAGCTCTGGGAAGGTTGTACAGGGGGAAAGCAAGGAGAACGTGTTGGATTGTGAGGATGCAGTGGCAATTGTTGCAGAGGGGTTGGGGGAACCAATAAGGAGGTGGGAGTGAGTGAGGTGGGTGTGACCAATTCTAGGACGGGTGATATCAAGGTTGTCAATACGAGAAAGTTGTTGATGGTGGATTTGATCAGAATTGTGGGATGGATGACATGGAGTTTGTTATCAACTTGGGAGTTCCATAAAGTTTGCCAGCGGTCACGAACAAGGGAAGCGATAAGCGGTTTGATGTCAGAGAGGGTTTTGGGGAAAAGGGTAGGGAGGAGTTTGAGGGCGAGCCTAGCGGCTGCATCAGCCCTGTCATTGCCAGGGATGCCAACATAGCTGGGTATCCAGAAGAAAAGAACACTTTTCCTGCAGAGGGTGGGAGAAAGGAGTTTCCGGAGGAGGAGGTGGCATGCGAGATTATCCCATTTAAGTTTGAGTGAAGAAGAAGAGCCTTAGAGTCGGAGAAAATGGCAAAGTGGCTGAGCGGAGAGTACTTAATAAAATTGAGGGTGAAGAGAATGGCCTTAGCCTCGGCTGCAAAGATGGATGAGTAGTCGGCTACTGAGGGTGATGTCTTGGATGACGGCAGCAGCAGCTGTCTTGTTGCCTTCCTTAAAGCCATCAGTATAGATGGAGGTGTAATTTGAGAGTTGGTCTTTGATTTGGTTGTGGAGATTTATGAAGAGGTTAGGGTGGGTTTAAGTTTAGTAATGAGTGGAGAGGCCTAGGTGGACAGAAGGAAGGGGTGGCCCAAGGAGGAAAAGTGGGCCAGGAGTAGGTGCCGACAGTGGCGGGGTTGACGCCGATAGGTTTTAGTCCTTTCAAAGAGGGTAGAGAAATTGGGGTCCCTAATGAGGTTTTAAACAGGGTTCTGGGTGTTGGTGAGGACTCTAAAAGCATAGGAGAGGCTAAGCTTTCTACATTTAAGTAGAAAGGGGGGTTCGTTGGCTTCAACATGAAGGCTGGTAATTGAGGAGGTCCTGTAGGCACCTAGACAAAGCCTGAGGGCTTCATTTTAGATGGTGTTGATGTGGTTGAGGTATGAATTGTGAGCGACACAGTAGACAATATTGCCATAGTCAAGCTTGGCACGAATGGTGAACCTGAAAATTTTGAGGAGAGCATAGCGGTTCGCTCCCCAAGTGGTGTTGGGGAGGAGTCGGAGGAAGTTGAGGGAGCTGTTGCATTTTAGTTTCAGGTTGCTGATGTGTTGCTTGTAGGTGAGCTTGGGGTCTATAGCTAGACCCAGGAACTTTGTGTGTTTAACTTTAGGGATGCGATTGCCATTGAGCACAAAGTTCGGGTTGGGGTGGAGGTTGTTGAAATGACAAAAGTGCATGTCTTGTCTTTGGAGAATTTAAAAGCGTTATTGTTGCTCCAGACTTGCAGCTGGTAGAATGTGGATCTGTCGGGCGCAACTTCTCCCTTGACCAAATCCAGCTTGGATGTTCCTTAAGATCGGGTCTATGTGATCTCCGATTCAATTAAGCAGGATGTTGATTTAAATTTTGGCTGTAATTGACAGAGATCTTCCTGGTAATTGGTCATGAGACTGAAGGTCTCCCTTCTTGGGTAAAGGGACAACCAATATGGAACAAATGGTTTCGATCCCTTAAAAACATCTTTATTTTTCTACAAGGTTCTTCTTACATGTCATTATTTACTGGAATATAACTTACAATTTCCTGGTATGTCATGAAAAAAAAAAAAAGGATGTGGCCCTGGAAAAATCATTCAACTTGCAAAAAATATTTGATGGCTAAAATGTTGAAGTTCTTGTTATGATTTCCAATTGAATGTGCTTCAGTCTGCAATCACATAAAGCAGGGCTGTAATTCTCATCTGAAAGGTGGGGAGGAGGAGGGGGGGGGGGGAACAGCCTCTTATCCAAAAAATGAGGGGCAAGAGGCAAAGTTCCTCCAATTTGTACTGATTTATTTTTGATTCTACAAAAAAGTGGAGGGGGAATTACTGCCCTGACACTAGGAATTATGGCAATGACCCAAAGGAGCCTTGGAAAAGTCATGGATTCTAGCCGGAGCGTAGGAAGGGTCAATTTTCAGAAGTGTGGGGACATGATTCAAAACATTCTTGTGTTACAGGCGGGGTATTACACTTGTTTTCACTCGCATAAAGAAGGGGCCATGGAAATCTTTTTTTTTAATAGGTGCTAAACGTTTATCTGTCTGATTAAGGTTTGGTTTGTTGATGTTTTACGTCTGATTTACGTGTGCACTTGACTTGTCTGATTAAGGTGTGCATGACTCGCATACACTCATGGAAATAACAAAAGAGGGCTATAGGAAGTTATTCATCATAGGATTAGGAAGCCTCACCTACACAAAGGGGGCCCTCTGTTATGGTAGCACAGAACTAAATAAGTACCAATCTGATGGGTCAAAATACAAACAACCAGTAAAGAGGCTGAAGGAACATGCTTGAAGAACTGCCATTTTACCAAAGAATAGGCTCAAGACGTCAATTTTATTACAGGTATATCAAGGAATACATTCAGGGGTCAAAGTTCAATTTTTCGTCATCCGCCGCTGCCGATGAGATGTACCTCCGCTTTCCGTTTAGTATGCACTGCAACCGCCGTTTTGGCCAAAATCGACGGTTGCACATCACACGCCTCACCAGAGCAAGGGCGACCTAATATGATATCATTATTTGCTTGGCCTGGCACAGCTACGATCTAATTACATTGCCAACACGTGCGAGTGTAATATGATGCCTCTATCTGATGCACGTTGGGCATATCATTAATGCCCCCGTGATAGCATACTGAAAGGAAAGGGCTTGCCGTTTGTTTGATGAGGTCTTAACGGCACCACGACAACGAAGGTCAAATTGTGCCTGAGAGATCAGATCATTTTAGAGGTAGTAAGGAAAGAGACCAGGGGGAGAATGAGAGAAATTCAAGAACAAAAGCCAGAAAGCTGTGATCGAGAGAGGAGGTGCATGGGTAAAACAAAAACAAAGTAGAGAGGGGGTGGAAGGGGAGAATTAAATATGGTTGTAGAGGGATGCATGCTGAAGGAAGGAGATTATTTTATCTGGAGGATTTTTTTTAAAGAACTCAGCAATTGAGTTGTGGGGAGCGAGGGAAGCTCTGGCAAGGTTGTACAGGGGGCAAGCAAGGATAACGTGTTGGAGCACACTAAACAGTAGTACTTTCTTTAATAAAACTGTTCCGGATCATATTTCACTGTTCCTACTTTTTTGCCAATAACGGGACAAATTCCTGTCATTAAAATGGGCTTAATTTACAACTACTTTATTGATAAATATGTGCAAATACGTATTTCGGGTATTAGTAGCATGATGTAGCATCCAGTTGTATACAAGAAGCTTTGTATCTATGTGAATTCATGATTAATTGTGCCGAAAATTGCAAGCAAGGTGGGAAAATCTTTTTTTCTTACTGCAAGAAATTATTTTTTATGATAATCTTGTTTGAAAACATGCATTTTTTTAGAGGCATTCATGCCACATGCTTAAAAATACACTGTCCCTGCATAAAAAAAACACTGTTCTCAGAACAGTGCCAAATTCCACCCCTGTATCAGGTTTCAATGTGGTAAATAATTGCTTCCATGTCACCTTATTTTGGCAGTCTGAAAAAAGTACACAAACACTTCAAATCTGGTTTCTTTAACAGTCTGTTATATTGTGTATACTTGCAAGGTATATACTGTTAAGTATAAGATACATTTTGATAAACAAGTTACTATCATTGAAAATGAATTATTAAAGGAAAGCTATTGTCCAATAAAAAAATTCAGAAGTGAACGCCGCCATGCTGGTAACGTCTCTTCCGGTTTTCAATTTTCCCTATTGATCGTGAGAAATCCGCAATGAGAAATCTGCGATGTTATCGATCACACATCCGCCGGATCGAACATCAGGGCCTAAATAGCATGTGTTATCAATAACATCACAAATTTCTCACATTCAATGAAGAAAATTAAAAACCGAAAGTAACGTTACAAGCACGGCAGCGTTCAATTCCAAATTTATTTATGGGATGATACCTTTCCTTTAACGAGCTACAAAACGTAAATATGTTTTTTGAATATTAATCATCCAATCAAAAGTCTTTTGTACAATGGTAAAACAAACGCTTGAACAGCAACCCGAACAAGGGTCAAGGGTTAATTTACATAAAGTTATAAAATATACCATTGAAAATGATTGCTTAAATGGTAAGCAAATGGAAAGTGATATATTGCCCAACATACATAGAGGTTTTGAAGCCTAAACCAAACCTACAGCTGCATCTTAGTCTACATTGATATCCAGAATGGGATACAATATCCCATTGAATATCAAATATATCCCTATTGGGATATCAACCTGAATAGCTCAGTGCTCTGAAAAGAAATTATTTAAAAGGATTTGCATACTGCTAGGGGACTTTCCACATCAAGTTATGAATATTCATTAAAGCCCTAAGTTTTCTTTCATTTCACCAATGATTAGCAATATTCATCAAAGCATTGCAAAACTGGTGAAAGCAAGTGGAAGGTCTGTAATGAAAAATGAGAATGTTGATAGATCAAGTTTCTGTAAAACAGGCTTTACTTCAAAATTGAAATTTGACTTTTATTAATCATGCATAAATTATGGATAGAAAAAAGCACAACTTGAAGCCTGAGGGAATGATGACAGTTTTGATATCTCATTTGGGATACCATATCCCAATAGAGATATTTTAAACAGTATCTCGTTTGGCACATATCCTGCACTGCCTGTTAGGATGAGGACGGTTCACTTCAAAAGCGCGAGTCAAAACCTCCCTGCATGATGGGTAATTAATCACTTTCCGCAGTAAATGCTTAAAAAATGCAACCAACAATGTACAATTATTTTATTAGGAATTTTGAGAAAAGTCAAAATTGTTTGAAAACAACATGAGCAAGTTTAACTAGAGCATCAGTGATGCTGAAGCTCAACAGACTGTGTTTGTTATATTCCATACTGGCTAAGTTTTTTCTTGTTGTAAAAGTTCAACATGGTAGTGTATGACTGTCAAGTGTCGTACCAAAAAGGAGACATAAGGTTTGGTTTGTTGATGTTTAACAGCACCGCGACAGTCAGGTGCTGTTAAATGTGCCAAGAGGGTGCTAAAAACTAAGATGCTTGAGTTAGGACAGAGAGGAAAGAGAGGTGGGATAGAGGGAAGGAGGGGGAGAAGGTGGATGAGGGATAGAAGTTCAGCTAATAAAAAGAAGATGAGGAAGGAAAGGCAGAGAAGGGAAAGAAAGGGAGGTTTAGATCAGGTGGAATAAATTGCTGTTGCGGAGAAAGGTGATGAAGTTTGAGGTAGGATTGTTCTTGAAAAGATCTGAATGGAGATGGAGGGGAAGAGGTGTGATCTGGAGTTCAGGTATAAGGGACAGGTTAAGAGGATATGCTTGTTCGAGAGATCGGTGTTGCAGGTGGGGCAGGGGAGCAGGGGAGAGACATACAAGTTGAATATTCTAGCTTGATTTAGAGTTCTAATTAGGAAATAAACCAACTACCAAAACCCCTATTACAAAATGGGCGCTGCCATTTGCTCTACTTTTGTGCTAAAATCATGCCAATAATGACATATTTTGCCTAATGTTTTAGCACACATAACATCTTTCTTTAGATTTCTCTTGAAAATGTTCTTTCCCAAATGTTTTGAAATGAAGTTCTAAGGGTTTACATCACAAATAAAACTGCATAGACCCATGCAAAGGAATTACTTTAGTCAGACAAATTTAAAATTATAAAGAAATACATTAAAATTCTAATCTAAAGTGGGCGGATGACATCATTTCTTAGAGGGCGTATGAACAAAATGGCCACTCCCATGTAGGTTTGTATTGACAAAATTTAATGTTTTAATAAATTAGAAATTATTTTATATGAAAAATATCTTCATATGACATATAATTATAACTGAATACTTATAATTAAGAATCCAAACTTTTGTCACCTTAAATTATTCTCTAATCTAAACTGCATAAACTGTTCACTACTTTCAAATAGATCAACCCAAAATCATCATACCCACAGAAAAATAAAAAAATAATGAAAACAGATTATTACCTTCAAAACTGAAAGAAAAGTAGCTTCATTGTTGGGTATATATTTGTTTTCTTTGGAGAGAAATTGGGCTTAAGATATTATCTAACAATACTTTGCTTCATTTGCAACTCCAAGATAGAACAAGTCTTGCACTTCATGTATATCTTTGTAACCTTTGATCTTGCAATCAATACTTTAGACTTTTTTTTTTCCGTCTTCATGTCCTAACTAAGATCAAAAGAGCTCACACTGTTAACATTTGTAAGAAGTATTATTGCCAAGTGTCCAGATACCATGACCGTCTGTAGACTTTGGAACCCTGCATAGAATGTCTTGACCCTTTATATCAATCCATATCACCCATGATGCATTTAAAAAATGTCTCGTTATTGCCACTATAAAGTTAAAGAAGCACTCGGCCGAAATATGTGGCCACACTATTCTTGAGTCTCAAGAATATTCTACTACACTTTTCTCGCAAGAAATGCCGACTTCCTTCTTGCAAGAAATGCCAACTCCCTTCTTGCAAGAAATGCCGACTCCCCTCTTGCAAGAAATGCCGACTCCCTTCTTGCAAGAAATGCCGACACTCTTCTGGCAAGAAATGCCGACTCCCTTCTTGCAAGAAATGCCGACTTCCTTCTTGCAAAAAATGGTGACTCCTTTTTGCAAGAAATGACAACTCCTTTCTTGCAAAAATGTCGACTCCCTTCTTGCAAAAATGATGACTCCCTTCTTGCAAGAAATGATGAATCCCTTCTTGCAAGAAATAAAGACTCCCTTCTTGCAAGAGATGACTTCCTTCTTGTAAGAAATGACAACTCCCTTCAATATGAATATTCAAATCTACCGTTTGTCATGAGCACTTGATTCATCTAAAATGACAGCCACGCCAGTCATCTGTTATTTTAACATTTCCGTGAATAAGCAAAACAGACGACCACACCTTTCGAAAAAGAGATAAACACAGAAGTGATCATACTACAACATCTTTTACATCAAAACAAGCACCGCGGTACGAGCATTTTACAGCCAAGCACCGCAGTACGAGTATTTTACAGCCAAGCACCCGCGTCTGCAGCATTTACAGCCAAGCACCGCCCGCAGTCTGTATTTTACAGCCAAGCACTGCAGTACGAGTATTTTACAGCCAAGCTTTGCAGTAGGAGTATTTTACAGCCAAGCACCGCAGTACGAGTATTTTACAGCCAAGCACTGCAGTAGGAGTATTTTACAGCCAAGCACCGCAGTACGAGTATTTTACAGCCAAGCACTGCAGTACGAGTATTTTACAGCCAAGCACTGCAGTACGAGTATTTTACAGCCAGGCACTGCAGTACGAGTATTTTACAGCTAAGCACTGCAGTACGAGTATTTTACAGCCAAGCACTGCAGTACGAGTATTTTACAGCCAAGCACTGCAGTACGAGTATTTTACAGCCAAGCACCGCAGTACAAGTATTTTACAGCCATTTGCCTTACTTTTCGGTATTTTTTGTTGTTTTGTTTTAGCTGTTGGAACATGAACAGTCATGCACCATTTAACAATTTAACACAGCCTTAGTTTATTTCTGCATCTGGCAACAAACACTTTATTTACAATAAGTGCAATAAAAGAAAGTGGCTGCCAATACATTGCTTTGCTAAAACTAACTTACATTTTTAAGTCATACAATAAATTTCTAGGCAAAGAAAATGTGAAATTGTAGTCACTATCAGCACAAAGGACAACCCACCTCATTCCCTACCTAAAAGGGAAAAAGCAAAGTAAAAATAAATGGGGTAAACATTTTAGAAATTGCATTATGATATTTTTTGGTCCAACAGCACATCAAGGCATAGAAGCATAAAGGAAACAAACATCAGGACTAATACAACAAGTTTGCTCATCTCAGATCTATAAAATAATTAAATAGATAAATCTTTATCTATGACCATAACATAAGATTGAAAATTGTGTGGTATGAGTGCAAACAGTACAGGTGTTCTTATTGGAGTACAGCTGTAAGTGTTGGTTCAAAGAGCTACACAACAGCTGCATAAACCAAGGCTCAATTAAGATCAATTAAATAAGTGCTCACTTGAAAATGATATTATTTGTGAGAATCTTCATCTCGATTTAAGCATAATTGAATGCATGTTCACACACAGAGTACACCATAGCGTGATGAAGAACTGCCAGAAACTCATAACAATTAGCACTGTAGAGCACTGACTCAGGCAATGCATACGTCATGTGACAGGTGCTTTTTCAGTAAATTGTTTTCTTTGATAACCCTAATTGACCTTTTAAGTAAACAAGCACTCAAGCCATATGAACTGTCAATCATTTAGCATCATGTGACAGGTGCTTTTGAATATTCATGTCAGACACATTTACTTCTATAGTCTGTAAGCACATATTCAATTTTTTTTAGAACCCAGAATAAAACGACTTTTCTCAAAATGACAGCCTCTTATGTTGTTAAACTTAAGTCATCCTGAGCCAATGATGGCTTACATTGGCCGACACTTATCCCCGGGTTTTGTAGGTGCAAGTGAACGAGAGCAAATGACATCCCTGGATGGGACACCAGTCCATCGCAGGTCAACTCCCTACAGTGCTGGAACTCACTTCACAGCGGAGTTCATGAAGCAATATCTTTCTCTAGGAGAAATGGTCTTCAATCATTCACAGTCAATGCATATCACCTCAAGCATAGCAATTTTTATCACCAGTTTGCAAACAAATTTCTCCCACTAAGACACCAAAACGGATGAGAGATTTCAATTATAGAAGTGCCTGATTACTCAGCACTAAATTCCTGTAATCTTATACACACAAATATTCTGGGGCTACTTGACTGTGGTGTGAATGGGAATGGCAGATAAACAATCATTGTTTTGAGTGGAAACACAATACACTGAACAGGAAGTCGGGTTGGTTATTGTCATACCTGAGTTTTCAGGATTAACTCAGGTGCCGGGTGTGTGTAGGCTTAAAGAAACACTTTTTGGCATGTTGACTTCAGTAATTAAGTGCTTGCTCAAGAACACAACATGGTACCTAGAGTGGGAATCAACCTTTGCAGCATGAATCAACCTTTGCAGTATGAATCAACCTTTGCAGTATGGAGTTAACCTTTGCAATATGAATCAACCTTTGCAGTATGGAGTTAACCTTTGCAGTATGAATCAACCTTTGCAGTATGGAGTTAACCTTTGCAGTATGAGTTAACCTTTGCAGTATGAGCTAACCTTTGCAGTATGACTTAACCTTTGCAGTATGATTTAACCTTTGCAGTATGAGTTGACCTTTGCAGTATGAGTTAACCCATGCAGTATGAGTTAACCTTTGCAGTATGAGTTAAGATTTGCAGTATGAGTTAATCTTTGCAGTATGAGTTAATCTTTGCAGTATGAGTTAAACTTTGCAGTATGAGTTAACCTTTGCAGTATGAGACGGACGCTGGTCTACCATGCTTCCACTCCTGAAACTGAAACATTTCTAAAAGTGGGAGGGGGTAAATAGGAATAAATGAAATATGGATATTCTTATAAAGCCTTCAGAAATGAGATATCTTGCTCAAGATGACAACGTAGTACAGGTGGAAATGAACCCAGTGCCTTTGAAGTAAGAGTCTGATGCTCTACCACTGAGCTAACCACACTTCCCTATAATATAAGATTAACAAAAAACAACAGTCATAAATTAAGCGTCTTCATCAAGAATACATTAAGCAGAGTCGGAATCGAACACAGTACCCAGGACTTTAAGAAACCTATGATTATTAGAGGGGCCGAGATGTAGCCTTCACTTCATATGGCATTGTGTAGCTTAAAATACATCAAGTTATTATACCACTTGGCCATGGCCCCTCCAGTCCCAAAGGCTCCTACAGCCATGGTACCTGTGGATTATGAGTCCAACACACGCTGAGTTCACCATGCTTCCCTATAATATATGATAAACAAAAAAAACAACTCCCACAAACACAAAATCCTAACATACCTTGCTTTAAACAGGAAGACCAACCGATAAAATCATAATATAGATAAATATATATATATACTAATATAAATTCTAAAAGCACACTTTGTTGATATATTACACTCTACAAAAGCCAAGGTGGATTTCAACGCAAAAAGAAAGAAGAAGAAAATATGCAAATACGATAATAACTGAATACTTTATTTCTTATAACACCAGCTTTCTTAACTATTACTAATGTAGCATGCTACACTAATACACTGCTTCATCCAGACACAGAACACAAAATAGCATCGTGGTATAGTACTGACTCCCAGGGGTGTGAGAATGGTCAATTCTCGGGGCAGGTCAAGAACTCCACAAATCCCCAGTTGCAAGTGAAAAAATTACACTTGTACATTTAAGTTTCTATCAAGCGTTGTTGCTTATCAGGAAATCTTCAATTTTGGACAAGTCTCCTTCAATATTCAGGAAATCTCCTTGAAAATTTCCTTAATTATGGAGAAATTATTGACAATATTTTGGAAATGTCGAAGTTTACCAAAATGTCCTTAAATTTTCCCAATTCTACCTTCCAACCGCGAAGAAAGTATGCAACCAGGAAGGCCCTGTAAAATCCTCTTAGGGGGCAGTTTTTCCCCTTCCCCACTTGCTTCCCCTCTGTTGGTTCCCTGGCACCCTATTTCCATATGTGTCTGTCCAAGCCCCTTGATACAGTAGCACATCATCAGTGGCAGCGATTTCTTTTTAACATTGGTGGGATGAACTCAGACGAGACGGTGGTGTAGGCAACCATACAGGCTTTAGGTAAGGCTTCATTTTTTACGGAAGGACATAAGTATATTCATCCCCCCCAACAAAGGGATATGACCCCCTCCCCTCATGCATAATATACTATATAATGATGGCCCGTATACTCCCATATATATTACAACATTCAGTTGTGAAACTGGGATTCTCATGTACTCTATCTCTCTTCTCTCAAAAAATCTCATGTGTGTGTGTATTACATAATTAGTTTTAAATATACCGTATTGGACTTAATAAGTTCCCAGAGCACTTACAAAAAGAGAATTGTACCACTTTTTAGGCCCAAAATGTCTTCCTAATAAGCACCTTGCTTAATTGGGCCGCATACTTACTGTGTGCTATTTAAACTGCATTTTGTGAGTTGGTTGCATACTATTAGCCCAACAATAACCACCACAAAAACAGTGTGAGTGTCAGAACACAAAATAAACACAAAATGTAACAAAACTTATTTTTTAAGTTTTCAAATTAATCAAAGAAACTATGTTATTGGTAAAAAAAGGGTGGGTGTGCGCTTATTTGAGCAGCAGTGCGCTTAATACGTCGAATATGGTAATTTACCATTAAAAATGGCTCTGCTTAAAACCAGGAACATCTCAACCTGCCCTCAAATGGAGCAGGGCTGGTCCAAGAAAAAGTTAAATATTTCATTGTTTCCCAAACTACAAAACTGTATACAGTTTCACCTCTCCAAGGCTCCTTCAAGATAACAACTACTCCCACTGGTGTTACATGGTATTTTTAGTGACACACATCTGAATATAATGACAATCCTTTGTAATATAAGTAGTAACTGTAATCAATGCTGGCATTGTTTGTCTTTGCTGCTGGGGAAAGGTGAAATAAACTATGAGCATAGACCTATTTATATCTCAATGTTATGATGCAAAGTTAATCTTGTGGAATCATGTGGTTAATTTGTTGCTTCAAAATTGCAGGCCAAATTTTTAAGCAGTGCCTTTACTAATGAAAGCATTTTTACTTTTATCCAGTGTGGGTTGATTTTCACCACTTTGATTTGGTTGGTGAGTTGGAGACATCAATCTCAGCGTATTCTTCTGTATCACATGCTTTCTCATGTGTTCTTCGTGCTTGTCAAAACTCTTGCAGTCGGACGCTGAACATTTCTGATACCATCAACTTCTTGAAAAGTAATGCAAACTTGCCCTTATTCTATATGTCTTATGCAGTTGTGTTGTATGACTCACCCTACTACCCCAGCAATGTCTGTCAAAGGTGAGTCATTGACAGATGAAATAGTGACTCACATGTGCGTCATTGTACCAAATTGTCAGTCACCTGAGAGACTCTGGGGTGGGTCAATTTACTTCAGACCCATGGACTTTGTACAGAGGTGATTGATTTGGGGTGAGTCATTTCACAAAACATGTCAGTCACCTGAGTGACTGATGGGTGCATCAATGTACATGTTTTGTCCACCAACTTTGGTGCAATGACTCACCTTGTCCGGGAGTGTAGGGTGAGTCACACAATTGACAAGTGCATTATGCACCACAGAAGATTCACAATTAAGGGTAAAATTGATCACACCATTGATAGTTACACCTGATAGTTACTCCTTCAATTTTCCCAATTCTACTTTCCAATGAGAAGAAAATATGCAACCAGGAAGGTGACATCCTCTCAGGGGCAGCTTTCCCCACTCTCAGGGGGCAGCTTTCCTCCCTCCCTTTCCCTCTGTTGGTTCCCTGCACCCTATTTTCAGATGTGTCTGTCCAAACCCTTTAATAATGTATCATCAGTGGCGGTGATTTCTTTTCAACATTGGAGGGATGAAGTCAGACGAGACAGTTACTCGTGCATATCAAAGTAACACCCCCTACGTCACCCCCCCCCCCACCACTCAGTGTGGCTACCCAAGTCTTGCCCTCAACTCATTGCCAAAACTAAAATCATACCACAGGACAAATGTCACACACTAGCTGTTGTTTTAACCTCTCTCAGTGCTTACATCACAATACAAAAGTTACACCACACTGACAGCATTTAAAAATACAGTGCTCAAACTTTACAGTACTTAACCATTCTCAGTACTTAACCTATCCCAAGTACTTATTTCACAATGTATTACTTAGACCACACTTTCAGTCTTTCACATACACCAAGTGCTTACACCATACTCCACAGTACTGACATCACTCTCAGTACTTAAACTAAATCAAGTACTTATTTCACAATGTATTACTTAGACCACACTTTCAGTCTTTCACATACACCAAGTGCTTACACCATACTCCACAGTACTGACATCACTCTCAGTACTTAACCTATACCAAGTACTTATTTCACAATGTATTACTTAGACCACACTTTCAGTCTTTCACATACACCAAGTGCTTACACCATACTCCACAGTACTGACATCACTCTCAGTACTTAACCTATACCAAGTACTTATTTCAAAATGTATTACTTAGACCACACTTTCAGTCTTTCACATACACCAAGTGCTTACACCATACTCTACAGTACTGACATCACTCTCAGTACTTAAACTAAATCAAGTACATATACCACAATGCATTACTTAGACCACACTTTCAGTACTAGCTATTACATACACCAAGTGCTTAAACCATACTCTACAGTACTTGAACCACTCTCTCAGTACTTAAATTAAATCAAGTACTTAAAACAATTTAAGTATTTAAACCATACCAAGTACTTCAACCAAATCAAGTACTTAAACCACACCAAGAACTTCAACCAAACCAAGTAATTATTTCACAATCCATTACCTAGACCACACTCCCAAGATTCAAAACACACCAAGTACATAAACACCACAGTAATTAAGCCACTCTTAGTACTTAAACCACAGGAGGTACTCATAACACAATGCATAACTTAGACCACACTTCCATTCTCCACAGTATTTAAACCAGAATCAAACGAAAACTCCAGTACTTAAATCGTACTGCACATCTTTTTACTTTAATAAAAAGTAGTGCTGTCATGATATGGCTCTATTACATATCGATTATCGTGGAGAAAAATATTGTGATATTTTGGTATATCGCGATACTTTCCAAGAAAACTGACTCAAGACACAAATTGTTAATTTTGCTCCAATGTAAGTTGGCAAAAAGAACAAAAAATTGGTCCCGAATGTGCCACTCAAGCTCTCACTTCGATGATTCATGGTCATGTTGACTGAATTACCAAACACGTGCGTGATGCATGATGAACATAATAATCACGCGATCATGTCGTCTGCTAGATCTGCAAATAATTTTTTCTTGCATTCATCATATCATGGAGTAGATTGTAACTTCATGATCATATAACGTTAGTGATATTAAGAATTTGTGTCATGAGTCAGTTTTCTTGAAAAGTATCGCAATACTATGATACATTGCAATATTTTTCTCCATAATAATCGATACGTAATAGAGCCATATCGTGACAGCACTACTACTTACAGAGTTACACACACAAGTTTATTATGTTAATCTATAATGAATTGTAATAGTTATGTAAAAATTGATATTATAATTTCGGTAATCTCATGCCAAATTTACAAACAGAATAGACTCCCTTCGAATACTGATAAAATAAAACTGATAGTGTCTTGCACAGAGAAAAATTGCACGAATTAATTGAATGAAATTATATTTCAGAGAAAATAAGACATTTAGCGTGAGTGTACTGTACCAATAGATCCAATTGAAAACAAAATTATATATCTTAAGAAAAGTATTAGGAATACCACATATATATAAAGCAACAAAGATATATTCCAAATGTTAATCAGATTGCACTAATAATTATTTCATAACTTAACAACAGAAAGTTCAGCACGTAAAATGATTTGTTGCCCATCATACAGGGAAGTTTTGATGCAGGACCATCTTCACCCTAAGATGTTAGAATTAGGTTTAGGCTTCAAGATCTCCCTGTTTGTTGGGCAATATATCACTTTCCTTATGGTCTTTATCTTTTACTCTACCTATCATATACTGTTGTACGGGGTTTCGTGTAAGGTTAAGTGAATGCGAAACAGATGAGTAATACACCATGTGAATATTGAAGTATAGGTATTTCTCTTTACGCATATGCAAGGGGAAGCACACGTAAGTCACAATGACTTGTTTTCAGTGTGTACCCGATGAATTTGCCAAGATGGAAAGTGGATGAACACCGGGTTAATACCCTGCTCTTTTCGAGAAGTGTTCAGAGAACCAGGCAGGAGGTGAAACTCCTACCAAGTAAATAGAATAAAAGAGATACAAATCTCGCAAAATCCTCAAAGTCAACTCTCTTAGCGCAATTTGCGCATTTATGCTCCTTGGATCTGCCCATTCATTAATATTCAGCACATCATTATCAAAAACAACTGGGTATATCTATAATACAGCCATTGGACATATACGTCTTCCCAATAGGATAGCGCTCCACTGTACAGTCTAAAAACAAAAATGCTCAAAAACTTGCATTAAGTTCAAGGCTAATTGTCCCATCATGAGTGGGCCACAACTTTACATCACTTTTCATCCAAACTTCCAACTCAATAGCACCTACAGAGATTTTTTTCCAGAAAAAAAAGTGACACAAAATGTACAACTTCAAATCAATAATTGAGTTCAGAAACTTCTTCAGTACTTAAAAAACTCTCAGTCCTTCACCCACGTCAAGTACTTAACCCACATCAAGTACTAAACCCACATCAAGTACTAAACCCACATCAAGTACTAAACCCACATCAAGTACTTAACCCACATTATAGTACTTACCACACATCAAGTACTTAACCCACATCAAGTACTTGACTTACATCAAGTACTTAACCCACATCAAGTACTTAACCCACATTATAGTACTTAACCCACATCAAGTACTTCACCCACATCAAATACTTAAGTGTACCTAGACCAGAATCCCAAAACTTCAAACAAAATTCCTGTCTCATATTCAAAATGGGTATGTTACAATCTCCTAAAAATCTAATAATTCAATTTTTAACGGCAAAAAATAACTTCTTAAACATCAGAAGCGATAAATAACTATAAATAAACGATCGATAAATGATCGATAAATGATCGATAAATGATCAATAATTGATCGAAAAATAATCAATATCAGAACAATGAGTTGTGAATGTTGGCAGCAGTAAATTTCAGAACTAACTTGGAAGAGAAAAGAGAGAACAATACAAAACAGGGGAAAACATTGCTTCAGGATGCAACCTCTTGCCGTCATTAGAAACACGATAAGATACTGCATGAAATCCAACATCTGCAAAGAGAAAACATAACAAGTTGATCAATAACTATTGATTATCAACTATTGATTAATACTTATTTAATATTATAGTTATTTATGTTTGTTTGTTTGTTTGATAAGGGCTTTATGGCTCCACGACAACGAGGGTCAAATTGTGCCTGAGAGGTTAGATCATTTCAGAGGTAGGAAGAAAAAAAAAAAGGAGGAGTTTGCGAGAAGTATGGGGTTTAATAGCCAGAAAGCTGGGGTTGAAAGAGGAAGTGCAGGGGTGCAAAAAAAGGGGTAAATGTAGATGGATGGGGTAGGAGAGGACTAAATATGGTTGTAGAGGGAAGCACGATGAAGGTAGGAGATAATTTTATGTGGAGGGTTTTTCTGGAAGAGCTTGGCTATGGAGTTGTGAGGGGTGAGGGAGGCTCTGGGGAGGATGTGGTGGACTGTGGTGGGGCAATGGCAGTTGTTGCAGAGGGGTGGGGGAGCCAGTAAGGAGGTGGGCGTGAGTAAGGTGGGTGTGACAGTCACATTTTAAGGCAGGTAATGTGGACGTTGTCAATACGGGAGAGATTGTGGATAGTGGGTTTGGTCAGAATGGTGGGCTAGATGTGGTATAGTTATTAAGGCTCCATGCAGGTATGTACAACCAAATGTCCCACTGCCTGGGGCAACCAAATATCATCAAAACAGGGCAACCATAATTTTTGCTGGGTGTGCCAGTGGGACAACCAAATTATTGGCACAGTTTGTATTCAACATAGCATTGGTTGGGCAACCAATGCTACGCTTCAAGAATGTCTGCAAGAGAGACATGAAGTCAGCCGACTTTACCGCAGATAATTGGGAAGCAATTGCCTCTGACCGTGCAAAGTGGACATGCATAGTTCAGACAGGAATAAAGAGGGCGAAGACAAAGAGAGCAGAGCTGTGGAGGAAGAAGGGATCATAGGAAAGCGAGAGCAATCCCTACAGCTCCACTGCCTAAAGCCTTCGATGCAGCAACTTCTTCAAAGACTGTCATTCCAGAGTTGGACTTACAATCGTAGTCGTCGCTGCTAAATCACCATTGTCATGACCAGACACAGGCGCATGCAGTCCATTGTCTTCTGAGACAGACGTAGCCGATGGTAAGTTAAGTTTAAGTTTATTACACTTATATGGCGCATTATCTAAACAACTTATTCTAATGCGCCTTACAAAATATGCATATAAAGAAAATAAATACACATGTAAATAAGATAAGCATGAAATAAAAAGAAAACAAAGAACAAGAAAATTATGAAGAGGACTTGAAAGCATGATTAAATAAGTGAGTCTTAAGCAAGGTGTGGAATTGTTTAAGGGATTGAGCAGATTTGATTGAAAGAGGTTAGTCATTTTAAAGTTTTGGGCCAAATATTTGCAGAAAGCGATCGCTTTGTAAGTTTACTTTTTGAAACATAAAGGATGAAGTGGTTTTGAGAGCGAAGGTGGTAGCTGGTTTGTTTATAATGAAACATAATGGTACACACAATCTCAGGGCAACAGGAGTTTGTTTCTGGACAACAATAAGTGCAGAGCCCCAGTGACATATGTAGCAGAGCCCCAGTGACATATGTAGCAGAGCCCCAGTGACATATGTAGCAGAGGTCCAGTGACATATGTAGCAGAGGTCCAGTGACATATGTAGCAGAGGTCCAGTGACATATGTAGCAGAGGTCCAGTGACATATGTAGCAGAGGTCCAGTGACATATGTAGCAGAGGTCCAGTGACATATGTAGCAGAGGTCCAGTGACATATGTAGCAGAGGTCCAGTGACATATGTAGCAGAGGTCCAGTGACATATGTAGCAGAGGTCCAGTGACATATGTAGCAGAGGTCCAGTGACATATGTAGCAGAGGTCCAGTGACATATGTAGCAGAGGTCCAGTGACATATGTAGCAGAGGTCCAGTGACATATGTAGCAGAGGTCCAGTGACATATGTAGCAGAGGTCCAGTGACATATGTAGCAGAGGTCCAGTGACATATGTAGCAGAGGTCCAGTGACATATGTAGCAGAGGTCCAGTGACATATGTAGCAGAGGTCCAGTGACATATGTAGCAGAGGTCCAGTGACATATGTAGCAGAGGTCCAGTGACATATGTAGCAGAGGTCCAGTGACATGTAGCAGAGGTCCAGTGACATATGTAGCAGAGGTCCAGTGACATATGTAGCAGAGGTCCAGTGACATATGTAGCAGAGGTCCAGTGACATATGTAGCAGAGGTCCAGTGACATATGTAGCAGAGGTCAGTGACATATGTAGCAGAGGTCCAGTGACATATGTAGCAGAGGTCCAGTGACATATGTAGCAGAGGTCCAGTGACATATGTAGCAGAGGTCCAGTGACATATGTAGCAGAGGTCCAGTGACATATGTAGCAGAGGTCCAGTGACATATGTAGCAGAGGTCCAGTGACATATGTAGCAGAGGTCAGTGACATATGTAGCAGAGGTCCAGTGACATGTAGCAGAGGTCCAGTGACATATGTAGCAGAGGTCCAGTGACATATGTAGCAGAGGTCCAGTGACATATGTAGCAGAGGTCCAGTGACATATGTAGCAGAGGTCCAGTGACATATGTAGCAGAGGTCCAGTGACATATGTAGCAGAGGTCCAGTGACATATGTAGCAGAGGTCCAGTGACATATATAGCAGAGGTCCAGTGACATATGAAGCAGAGGTCCAGTGACATATGTAGCAGAGGTCCAGTGACATATGTAGCAGAGGTCCGGTGACATATGTAGCAGAGGTCCGGTGACATATGTAGCAGAGGTCCAGTGACATATGTAGCAGAGGTCCAGTGACATATGTAGCAGAGGTCCAGTGACATAGGTAGCAGAGGTCCAGTGACATATGTAGCAGAGGTCCAGTGACATAGGTAGCAGAGGTCCAGTGACATATGTAGCAGAGGTCCAGAGACATATGTAGCAGAGGTCCAGTGACATATGTAGTAGAGGTGTGGTGACATATGTAGCAGAGGTGTGGTGACATATGTAGCAGAGGTCCAGTGACATATGTAGCAGTTTTTACATATGTGAAAGAACATCTGAACAAAATACCCTTTAAATCTTTGAAAAGGCTTGTGCAGTTTTTGACTGATGGTCAGTCAAAGTTGCAGGATTTTAGAATTCAGGCAAACTTTGTGATGTCATCAGATGAAGAAAGCTCTATATCCTCATGTAATTCTTTATAGAAATATTCCCATGGATTTTCATTTTATCATATATGATAGAGAAAAAACAAAGTGCTAAAAAAAACTATGTTAATATCTTATTTCATTTAGAAGTTACCAAATTTAAAAGGAATATTCCCAAGGATTTTTATTTTTTCATATATGATAGAGAACAATTTTAGAAACAAAGTGGTGGAAAAACTATGTTAATATCTTATTCCGTTTAAAAGTTACAAAATTTAAAAGTTTCAATTTGGACAAAAGTGACTGATTGGCAACATCTTTGATGTCATAGATACAATTTCAACAAAATGTCTTTTGTATTTCTTTAAATATGATTTGGATTTTTTTCTTAATGAAAATGTGATGTACACCAAGAAAAAACAAAATGTTTTCTGGTAAATTACATATTCCACCCTATCTCTATAATGAACCAAAAAAGCTGTTCGATAATGTAAAAGAATTGTGATTAAATTTATAAATAAATACATAAGAACTGTGCTAGAATTGCCTTGATGACATCACCAAGCTGAAGGACATACTGCACGAGGTGTTTGTAAGAACATTTTTGGACTCTTTAATTGTTATAAACTTTAAACTGAATAAGATATCAACATAGTTTTTTCACCACTTTGTTTCTATAAATCTTTTCTATCATATACGAAAAAAAGAAAATCCATGGGAACATTCCTTTAAACTGTGTTCCAAGCCCGTTATAAATCTAATTTCTTCATTGCTGATTGCTGTTGCAGCAGAGGTATACAAGTGTTAATCCTTTAAAAACTTGTTCATGTCCCAAAAATTGAAAATGCTGTAAAATGGTCAGTTGTTAACCGATTTGCGGTGGAATTTTGTGCTGTATTAACCCTTACTCTACCACGCGGCGATATTATCGCAATTTTGGGTGCCCTGTCTTTAGCCCCGCCTCACTGGCGCATTTAAAAAAAAGTGCTGGTAGAGTACGGGGTAATGCATGAAGCAATATGTTTCCTTAGGAGAAATGGTCCGTCAATCATTCACAGTTAATGCACATTATTACCTCAGGGCATTGATCCACAGCTATTTTTAATCACCAATTTGAAAACAAATTTCTCCCAGTACGACACCTAACACAGATGAGTAATTCCAATCACAAAAGTGCCTTGATTATTCAGCACTGGCTTTGTGTAATCTTATGCACACAAAGAGCCTTGGGATACTTGGCTATGGTGTGCATGGGAATGGCATATAAACAGTCATTGTTTTGAGTGGAAACACAATACACCGATCAGAAACTGGTTGGTAATTGTCATACCTGAGTTTTCAGAAGAAAAAAACTCAGGTGTCGGGTGCGGGTAGGCTTAAAGAGAAAGTTTTCGGCATGTGGTCCATTGTAAATTTTGAAGCAAGAAAGCTCAAGCCAAGTGACCTCTAGACGTCACTAGTTCATTAAGCTTGACAACAGCACAACACTTTTTCTTATAACTTTTCACAACTTCAGAAACATCACAAGCGTTGAATAAATATAAACAAACGATCAATAAATGATCAATAATCGATAAATAAATAATCAATATCAGAAAAAAGAAATGTTAGCAAGTTGATCATTTCCATGTTGCTTTTCCTATGGTAATAGGCTACCATGTTAATTGTGATATTGCGATACCATCAGTGAAACTTGATTTGATGATATCATCTTTATTATACGACACTCATATCATTATATGTCTGAACAATTCACAGAGAATTCAAGATTTTTAACATTTCAAATTCTGTATAATTTCTTTGACTTCAAAAGAAAGACTTCTATTGTCAAAATGGACTGGAATAAAGCCTTCACATTAACACTACACTCCACTTTTGTAACTTAATTAACTCTGTACCAGAATAGCTACACAATTTTTGTTACCTATTCTGGTACAGAGTGTATTAAATACCAAAAAAGGAGTATAATGGTAATGTGAAGGCTTTATTCCAGTCCATTTTGACAATAGAAATCCATTTTGAAAATAGAAGCTGTTTATTGCATTTATAATACGAAAAAGAAAAAAATGGAAAAAAAATATCAACATGATTTGTACACCAATTTGTTTCTTTTATATTAGTCCTATCATGTATATGAAAATGGAAATCCACAAGAATATTCCTTCCAAGATATGTTGTCAAAAAACTGTGTTGACAACCTCAAAAACATGTGAAGAAAAAACACAACCTCAGCCAAACGTCATTGGTGGAGGTAATTTTAAACTCACCAATCACAGTTCCTCAATTCACCCATAAGGTTTGCAATTTTCCGGCAGATCTCGGTGTCAGTATTGTGATTAAATAGACAGACTTCGTTCTCGGTCGTGGTTATGGCTTTGAACAGGTTGTTATACAGACTGCTTTTTCGGCTTCGGTCTTTCTTTTCTTTGCTGATGAAGATGAATCTGTCTAAGTACGTGTTTTCTTCCTCAAAAAAATTGACCACTCTTTTTGTCTGGAAAAAGAAAGTGTAAGCTTTAGAATGATGATCAATTATCATTCAGGAATTTATATGGTGCACATATTTGTAAGCAAACATACATTTAATGGCGCCTTTCACAAAAAGCATGACAAAATAATTGAGTTTTTAATTTCCATTTAAATGAGCTAAACTTTGTACATTCTCGCACTTCACTGAGAAGGGTATTCCATTGTTTTGGTGCATCAACTGCAAACGAGCGATCACCCAGTGTTACACAATTCGTGGATGGTATCTTGAAATTCTTTTGGCGATTTGATCGTAGGGTATATTGACTAGTGTTTGTATTGATGAACATTTCTGGAGGTATGTAGGTGCATGGCCATTGACACATTTAAAAACTAAGCAGAGAACTTTGGAAATTATACGCCATTTTATTGGAAGCCAATGAAGCTCCCTAAGTGCTTCCGTGGCACTATCTTGTTGCTTGCGCACTAAAATCAGTTTTGTTGCCTGATTCTGGATTCTCTGTAATGGGTATATTAAGCTGGCAGGAAGTCTATTGAGGATTGCATTTGCATAGTTTGTTGGGATGTGACCATTGAGATTACAATTTGTTCTGCAGCTTTTTTAGATAAGTGCTTACGTATCTTCCTACACAAATGAGTGTATTTTGATCACTTTTTTTCTGTTTGGAAAGAGAAAGCGTAAGAGGTTTAGAATGATGATCAATACACAAATGATTGTCAAAAACAAAACATTCTAATTTGATGAAAATACCTACATATCAATTTAGGTGTGTAATAATCCTCAAAAAGTTAATAACTATTTTGTCTGGAAAGAATGATATGTAAGTGTTTACAGTCGGTGATAATCGCAAAATAAATGACTGTGAAAAGGACCAAAAAAATGTAATGAATTTGAATTGATCGAATTAGGTGTGTAAAGATTAAGTTCAGGGGTCAAGCAAGTTTACCTAATATAAAAGAGGACTTTACAAGACACACAATGGTGAGGAAAGCAATCAAAAATCTTATTCAGTTAAAGAGTTAATAGTATTAAAATCTCTCGCTTATCTGTGTAGAAATGACTGGTGTAGTAAGTCTACTACGGAAGGTTGGAGCGTTCCTCCTCACATTCATAACAATTGTTAATGTATTTTGAAGAAAATTAATGTAACATTTTTACTGTTTGAATTAGTTTTCCTCAAACTTTCTTCTAGTGCTAAATTATAATTCATCTCACTAAATTCTGTTATACTACTTTCCTGACATATCCAATGCTTGTTGAGCCACAAAATCACAGGACAAAATATGATAGAATACATAAAGATTGAGGAATCTGAGGTTATGACATTACAACTAGTCATTTCTACACAAATGGTACAAAATTTAAAACTTGAATATCTCCTTAACGGAATAAGATTTTAAAATGCTTTCTTTACCATTTTGTTTCCTTCAAAGTCCTCTTTCATTAAGGATGGACTTATTTGACCCCTGACTTCATCCTTGAAAAAGTTGATGACTCAAGCATGATGAAATAACCATCCTCACAAGGAATGGTCCATCAATCATTCATGGGTTTTGCACAAAGTTCTCCCAAGCATATAATGTATATTTTTTTTAGGCTCTGCCAAGGACTAATCTTATTTGCATCACTGAACAGCAGTTATGTGTCTTGAGCCCAAGATGAATGACCTATTGTGCACAGTGTAACAGTAGCTGGTTGCTAACAAGTGAACTGTAAATAGACTATGAAGATGTTGTCAGTTAAGAAGGTATAGATTACCCCTGTGTTGTGTATGGTGTAACAATAGCTGGATGCTAGTCAATGAATTGTGAAGAGTCTCTGGGTTAAATGGTGTGGATGACCCCCGATTTTGAGAAAATCTAGGTGTCGGGTGAGAGGTCTAAGGGCCAAACATTCTTAATGAGGAAGAAAAATGTTCAAGGTTTGGGAGGATAAGCACAAAGCAAATGATTGGCAACAAATGAGGTGACTCAAAAATTTTGACCATTCTTTTTGTCATGAGAGTAAAGATGTACGACTTTTAGGATTGGGGTCACAAAAGATATGAGCGTCAATCAGCTTAGGCCGCAGTAATGTAATCACTCCTTTGGAATGAAGAGGACATTACACCCAATCATCGCTATAGATTTTCAGTCTTTTCACCCGCAAGAACCTCCATTTCTGCAGGTATGACTTTTAGACTCTGCTAGAAGCAACTAAGAAACCCATCACTGAGAGTTTAGTGATTTTACGCATCAGTAATTACACTCTCGATCATCTATATGCACACAATGGAACTTATTGTGAAGGGAGAGGTATTGTGGATTTGGTTACTGCAGGAGCAAGTCATGAGTGTAATGTGGGGCTGAGGATTCATTTTGACTTGTAAAAGGATGCTCTCATCAGAAAGCTATGCAGAGCCATACCTATTATTCAATAATGTTTTTAAGTTTAAAAAGTTGGTCTCCAAAATCAGATGTGCTTGCCTTGAAATTGAAGTCAACGAAGGCCGTTATTGTAATATAACCTATGAACAGAGGTTGTCAGGTTTGCAATTTGAAAGAAGTTGGAGATGAATATCATTTTCTCCTAATTTGTCCATCCCTTTCTGAAATCCGCTGTAAATTTATCCCAAAATATTTCTTTCAGACTGCAACTAGAACAAAATGTAATATTTTATTAGCAGCTAGTTCTAAATACTTATTTTTGCAGTTATCACACTTTATTTTACACGCAATGGAAGCAAGACGTTTGTTTCTTTCTCTTTGATTATTGTTTGTTGTAAGAACCTCAATCATGTACCATTTAATTTTATCGTTAATGTTTGTGACAAAGGCCAGATGGCCTAGAGCACTGTAATAAATTGTATTGTATTGTATTGTATTGTATAAACACTTTGGTGAGTTTGGATGCATTGGACTGAAAATTTATAGCCAGAGTTATTCATCGTGGGTATGAATTTTGCGTTATGCTCACAAATGGATCGAGTATTAAATAATAAAGACAAAAGTCGGAGTCATTTTCCTATTTTCATGAAAGAATCGTGCCCTTACATCGGGGATGATGTTCTGATTTTCCACATGTTGAAAAATCAAACATCTCAAGGTCATCAGAAACTAACGCATCACTGCCCCCACACTCCATGCATTCACTGTACAATTAATTATACATGTACTGTATGTACATACAGAGTTCATTTCGGGAAAAGTTTACGCGTAACATGATACAACGTGTACACTTTTTAAAGAAATATTGAGTGAGGGTGCTGCGAGTAGGTAGCAATGTCGTAGATGTCGGGGCACATTATTGGCCTGAAAAATTTGACTCTTTTTGTTTGGAATGAGAAGATAATATGGTTTGGGTAGATCATTAAGAATTTTTGGCCCTTAGACCCCTCCAACCTGACACCCTAGATTTTCTCAAAACCAGGGGTAATCCACACCATTCAACCTGAGAGACTTCACAATTCATTGACTAGCATCCAGCTATTGTTACACCATACACAACACAGAGGTAATCTATACTTTCTTAACTGTCAGTATCTTCATAGTCTATTCACAGTTCACTTGTTAGCGACCAGCTACTGTTACACTGTACATAATAGGTTAATCATTTGGGGCTCAAAATACATAGCTGCTGTTCAGTGATGCAAATCAGATTAGTCCTTGGCTGAGCCTAAACATAAATATACATTATATGCTTGGGAGGACTTGGTGCAAAACCCATGAATGATTGATGGACCATTCCTCGTAAGGATGGTTATTTCCTCATGATGACCACAAATAAAACGAATTTAAAACAACGTAGCCAAGAAACCTGACAATGGTAAATCAATCACAGTATCTGTTTGTCTCCTCAAAAAAACGATCACTTATGTCTGAAAAAAAAGAAGATGTACGAGCATAAAGAATGATCCACTGGAGGTACAGGGTTTAAGTCTCGATCAGGTCTAACCCAATTTCCCACAGCTGTGCAGCCAGATACGCCAATCATCAAAGCAGATGTACTTCATTTGCAGCTCCTGCTCCTCACTCAGCTGTTGAGATAAGTGGCAATGGTTGAATGGCACTCGCCGTCCTTCGGAGGGGACGTAAAGCTGTCGGTCCTGATAGTAGGACAGTAATATTTTACCTGGTTTCTCTGAACACTATTCAAAAAGAGAAAACGCTGTGTTCATTCACTCTCAGTCCCAGTTCAGTCAAATTTATGAAGGTCGCTATAGCTGCAGCCTGAAGGATTTGACTGAGACTATGTAGAATTGTGATATTGTGGGTTATAAAAAAACTGATTATTATCATGAAATAATAATAATAATGATAATAATAAAAATAATAATAATAACAATAATAACAACACAATAAAATAATATTAATAATAAAAAATAACAATAATAATAATAATAATAATAATAGCAATTTTGTTAGGCAGCTAGGGTTACTCCAAACAGTATGGCCTAACCTCTAATGAACTTTCAGTTCAGAATGAGTAATAGGATCAGATGCAAACATTGAAATCTTATTGCTTGATAAGAGACTTAGCTTGAGGTACTACCTCTAGCAGTGTTTGCATTAACAACAAATTTGCCGTATATTACGCTATGATTGAAATTTCTTACAACACAAGTTGTACCAGCGTCGTAAAATTTTAATATAGCGTGTCCAATTTTACGCTTTTTTCCTAAACATAAATGAAAATCATGAATATCTTACCTCTCTGATGCATTTAAAAGTTTTGTTTCACACAAAAATGATTTTGAATTATTCAGAAATAAAAAGAAAATGACACAACTATGGCCCAATGATTCAACATGTCCATACAAGTACTGTACATAAACACATATAGGCTAGTATATATAGTCAGTATATACATGCACACTGTACGTGAAAGTTTTGTTGTTGTTTTGAATGCAGGTTGTCAACTGTCAACGATATCATTCGCCAGGATTCTACTTTCACTCACTTTAGTGAGGCAGGCCTACACAAGTGTGTGTGTGTGTTAACAACACTTGCAAGCTTCGCTAGCGCGCAGTGCCCTGTACATTACGCAGTGATCTGTACATTACGCAGTGCTCTGTACATTACGCAGTGCTCTGTACATTACACAGTGCTCTGTACATTACGCAGTGCTCTGTACATTACGCAGTGCCCTGTACATTACGCAGTGCTCTGTACATTACGCAGTGCTCTGTACATACGACAGCACATTTACAAAATACGCCAAAAACCAAAGGCTTGTCATAACCAAATACCCCAGACAAATAATTCTAGAGCAACCTCTGACCTTTAGTGTGACAATGATGCTTGTGGAACATGAATCATCACTCACAATCATGCGCGTAGTACAAGCTTGTACTTACGGCTTTGTACTCACACTCCCAAGATATGTGTTTCAATGGCCAATCTTCCAATCGGGCTGATGATGCATAAATGGGTTACACAAGAATAGTTACTTACTTCTTCGTTAGCACTTTTTGCCAACGTTGTACCCCTAGCGTCCACACCAAAATTTTCAACCAGCGGTGAGGAGGCGTCAATGTGCTTGCATAGTGCTGTGATCAATTTGAGCTGCAAAGAGGGGAAAATGTAGCACTGTGATTACAATGTCATCAAGAACCACAGCAATTTTTTTATACTTTTGTCCAATATCTATTCAGCATAATCAAAATATTTTCGAATTCAACAGGATTTTACATTTAGCTCCGCCTATATATGAATATTCATTATATCATTGAAATTATGCAAGAACTTTTCGAGGAATGTTAAGATGTGTTGTCACTAGTCTGTTTGCTTAAAGGAAAATTCCCATGGAATTTCATTTTATTATATTTGATAGAGGACAATAAAAGAAACAGATTGGTGAAGAAAGAAGTTAATATCTTATTCCTAAGTTATTGAATTATACAGATTTTTTTTGTCTGCATAAAAGAGATTGTTGGTCTGCGTGGTAAGTCATCATTATGATGTCACCACAGCACTTCCTTTATGTATTTCTTTAAAAATTAATTTCGTATTTTCTAAAAAGATTTGGAACATTTATCTTCAATACTTAATAAAAATGGTGTAGAATAAAACTTACAGTAATGTTTTCCAAACTATTCTTGTAATTTTGACTTAAATTATGAAAAATTGACATTTAATTTTCAAAGAAATACATCAAATTAGTACAGGGAGTGCTGTGATGACATCATAATAATTGACTCAGTACAAAAGTCAATTTTTATGCGGACAAGAAAAATCTTTAAAGTTCAATATTTTCTTCTAGGAATAAGATATCAACATGACTTAAAAAAAAAAAAAAAACATCCTAATTATTTCTTTATCAGAGACATAAAAATGGAACAAATTAAAATTCCACAGGAATATTCCTTCAAAGACTTATGTGGACATGAAGTGGGCAGCATTAGCTGAAGTGATTTAAAATCCGCTAAAAAAAAATGAAGATAGCAAAAGAACATAGCACTGTGATTACAATGCTGTAAAAAAAATGCCACAAGTTAGATTTTTTGATGTTTTCTTTTCTTTCCTACCACCCAAGACTTTTTTGGAAAATAAAACCACAAACTAACAAACAGACCTCTGTGGTGTAGTGGTTAGTGCTTTGTCCTCTCACTCGCACGTCCCGGGGTCGTATCCCGGTGGGTCTGCAACCAGTGAGTTCACAAATGGTTATCAAAGGCCGTGGCTGTCTTGATATGATTACCAGCACTGAATGCTTTCGGGGTTAAACCTTACTATGCTATGCTATGCTATACTATGCTATGCTATGCTATATACTTCATTTTGATATTATTTCTTACTCGAGGGACAAACTAAAATTTGCCCGAGATCTACAAAATAGTCGAATCTTCAATGATTTTGAGTAGACTTTGTGATGTAAATGACTTTTGAAAGATATGACATAATCTAGCAGAAACTGTCCCTTTCAATAGATCCTTTCTTTACTATGTCTTAGGTCAAAACGTTAGTAACGGTTCAATGCTAATAGAAGAGGCTTTTAAAACCCAATCACAACCTTTCAGTCAGCAGGAACGTAGCCAGCATGAGGGGTGGGAGGGCCTTGCAAAGGTATGTGACCCCCTTTGCAAAGTCAAATCAAAAATACATCGGGGTAACTTTAATATCAAGATACCACCATCAAGATACCACCATCGAGATACCACCATCAAGATACCACCATCAAGATACCACCATCAAGATACCACCATCAAGATACCACCATCAAGATACCACCATCAAGATACCACTATTGAGATACCACCATCAAGATACCACCATCAAGATACCACCATCAAGATACCACCATCAAGATACCACCATCAAGATAACCACCATCAAGATACCACCATCAAGATACAACCATCAAGATAACCACCATCAAGATACCACCATCAAGATACCCACCATGGCAAGCTACCACCATCAAGATAAGCACCATCAAGATACCACCATTGAGATAGCACCATCAAGATACCACCATCAAGATAACCACCATCAAGATACCACCATCAAGATACCACCATCAAGATACAACCATCAAGATAACCACCATCAAGATAACCACCATCAAGATACAACCATCAAGATAACCACCATCAAGATACCACTATCAAGATACCACCATTGAGATACCACCATCAAGATAAGCACCATCAAGATACCACCATTGAGATACCACCATCAAGATAACCACCATCAAGATACCACCATCAAGATACCACCATCGAGATACAACCATCGAGATACCACCATCGAGATACCACCATCGAGATACCACCATCGAGATACCACCATCAAGATACCACCATCAAAATAACCACCATCGAGATACCCACCATCGAGATACCCACCATCGAGATACCACCATCGAGATACCACCATCGAGATACCACCATCGAGATACCACCATCGAGATACCACCATCGAGATACCACCATCGAGATACCACCATCGAGATACCACCATCGAGATACCACCATCGAGATACCACCATCGAGATACCACCATCGAGATACCACCATCGAGATACCACCATCGAGATACCACCATCGAGATACCACCATCGAGATACCACCATCGAGATACCACCATCGAGATACCACCATCGAGATACCACCATCGAGATACCACCATCGAGATACCACCATCGAGATACCACCATCGAGATACCACCATCAAGATAACCACCATCAAGATACCACCATCAAGATACCACCATCAAGATACCACCATCAAGATACCACCATCAAGATACCACCATCAAGATACCACCATCAAGATACCACCATCAAGATACCACTGACAGCCCTAGTCTGTATACTCACAATAGTTGCCTCCTGTGGTTGGTCCACCAATTCTGCCAGCTTCACTCTCTCCATGTGATATCTGTCCAGGTCCAACCCTTCAAATGCATAATCATCTGAAATAAATCATTAATAAATCATTAATAATGATAATGATAATGATAATGACGACGACGACGACGACGACGACGACGACGACAACAACAACAACAACAACAACAACAACAACAACAACAACAACAATAATAAATGAATAACAGTTTACAAACAGCGCCACTCGCCTGTAGTGCAGCGAGACCCCTAGGGGCCGCGGGCGACCACTTATATCGGTGGACAAACAAATAGCTGGTTTTGCATTTACGACAAAGAGAAGACAGACAGAAAAGCCACTAGTTCCATCGAATCATCCGATACAACTTGCCAGAAGCCTGGAGGAAGGGAGGAGGGCCACAGCAGTACAAGAAAAGCAAAAACATGAGCATTTACAGAAAGAAAACAAAGTAAAAAATACTTTATAGTAAATGATGAGAAAAGTACAAAGGGAAGGGAAGGGGGAGGGGTCTTCATTAGCGTGGTGGGATTGATAAAGTGTTGTGTGTATATGTGGCGTCGTGAGGCGCTGTAATCATGGCAGAGGGATGGGGGCTGTTGATGTTTGGCGAGTGTGCGTGAGTATGATTGCCAGAGTTCTGTCGTGTGATATGTTTGTAGTGATGTGTGAAAGAGACTGTTGGCTACTAAGGGTGGGGTGGCTAAGTGGACGCAATAAAATGTAAGGGTGTTTCACTATTGGTAAAAATAATATCTTACCTTCCTTCATATGAAATTGAGTTAGAGGGCTTTTCCATACTAATTTTGTAACAATTAAGAACATTTTTGAAATTATACATACAACTCAATACCACAAAACAATGATTAGAAAATCTTTTGGGAGGGGGCAAAGGGGTTGACTTTCCCCCATGGCAAACCGCCATTTTATTAAGGAACTGCACTTGATCCCTCATAACTCAAGGAACAAGACGTTCATTTTCACATAAGAAGACTCAGAATTCAAGTTCTGCTTAATAAGATCTAGACGTCCATAGACCCTTACAAGTTTGTAGCGTCATTTCCAGATCAATTTTGGGAGTATCTGAACCCTTTAATGACAAGTTGCCCGTATAATGACCAATTTGGGTGCCCCATCTTTGACTCCACCTCCCAAGCCTGTTTTCAAAAAATGCGCCGGGTGAACGAGCCCGCAGAAAGTGTGCCAACTCAAAAATATATGCAGCATCATCCCGGTGGGCGGCCCACCGGCTCACTGAAGCGGAACGAGCCCGACTATGCTGCTTGGAAAGCAAGAGGACCTTCAGTAATCAGCCTGTGCTTAACCCTTTAGGAACCGGTTCCCCATGTCACAACCGTTTTGAGTGCCCCATCTTTGACTCCGCCTACCAAGCCTGTTTTCAAAAAGTGCCAGGGCTTCAAGGGTTAAACGGGTTTGTATAATGTTAAAACTGAAAAACTATGATAAAAGAGTAATTCTGAACTAATTTATGTGTGTGACAGGATGTGAGTGTAAGTGAGGATGGCATGGGGGGGGGGCATGTGGTGGTGGGAGGGTGGCTGTTGATGTTGGGCATGTGCGTGTAGGTATAAGTGTGATTGCCAGGGTTTTGTAGAGAAAGGTGTATGTAGAGGTGTGACTGTGGGTGTAAACCGCACAAGCGTGGGGATAGTTGGCACAAGCATGTCAAAGCTTAAACCAATAGCCAGTTTACAACAAACCGAAACAACTCAGAGCCTAAAGAAGTCAATGGAAAGTGGTCGAGTGTGTGGAAGCTGATTAGTGTTATATTTCATTCATTTATATACTCAAATTGGATTTGATTTACGGAGGTGCTGTGGCTCAGTGGTTGAGGAGTCTTGCACGTATTTGAAAGGTCTTGGGTTCAATTCCCCTTGTGAGCGATGCATTGTGTCCTTGAGCATGCACTTTACTTGCTTCAGTCCACTCAGCTGTAAAATGAGTACTGCTGTGGGGTAAATCTGTGATGGACTGGAATCCCATCTATCCACGGAGTCATGTACTCTCTTTCGCTTGCGCCATGAAAACTAGGAATAAGCACCGACCATATATGAGCCTAATGGCTCGGATGGATTTAACAAATTTGATAGGTCGAAAGCCATCAGCTGACCATGACAAAACATGACAATGCCAATGTATCTAAGTGGCATTTGTTGATGAAGGTGATCTTGTACTGAATAGATTATTTACACAAAGAATATTTATTGCTTAATAAAACCTACATTATTTTCTTCATATTTCAGTAATTAAAATTATTTTATGGCAAATATATAAATGCATAATCATCTGAAACAAGTGATGGTTACTTCCTTTTAAAACTTGTGCAATTAATTTCCTTTTTTTAACACAATAGTTCCATTTACTGTTGCCCCCACTTAGAAGATCGCTGTGTTTTTTTACTAATTCTTTTCCCTGTAGCTAGAAGCAGTTACCTGCTTGCAACTTCTTTTTGCTACCCCAACTCGATCAGATTTACTATAAATTGCATTTGAAATGTTACAAAATGTTGTCGTTAAATCCTGAAAGAACAATTTAGGCATAGGCTAAATTAAAAGAAATAAAAAAAGAAAAACAAAAGTATAAAGCGAGTCATACCCAAACCAAATATCACGACTGTGTTGACCGTTTTGATAGGTGAGAACTCGAGGTCATGGCCGAAGAAGTCACTGACCCTGTGCCAGATGAGGTCGGCGACCCCACAGGAGACATCTACTGACACCAGCCTGTTCTCTTGTTTGAAGTATTGCAGAAAACCTTTGACACTGTTTGCATAGATTAGGTGTCTTCTCTGAAAAATCAAAATCAGAAATCAATATCAGTTTATTGTAACCAAATTCAGTTCATTGTAACCAAATTCAGTTCATTTGAATGAAAATCAGTTCATTTGAATAAAATCAGTTCATTTGAAAGAAAATTAGTTTATTTGAAAAAAACTCAGTTCATTTGAATGAATTTCAGTTCATTTGAATGAAAATCAGTTCATTTGAATGAAAATCAGTTCATTTAAATAAAAATCATTTTATTTGAATGAAAATCAGTTCATTTGGATGAAAATCAGTTCATTCAGATGAAAATCACTTCATTTGAATGAAAATCAATTCATTTGAATGAAAATCAATTCCTTTGAATGAAAATCAGTTCACTTGAATGAAAATCAGTTCATTTGAATAAAAATTAGTTCATAAAAATGAAAATCAGTTCATTTAATTGAAAATCAGTTCATTTGAATAAAAATCAGTTCATTTGAATACAAATCAATTCATTTGAATATAAATCAGTTAATCTAAATGAAAATCAGTTTATCTGGATGAAAATCAGTTCATTTGAATGAGAATCAGTTCATAAAGATGAAAATCAGTTTATTTTGATGAAAATCAGTTCGATGAAAATCAGTTTATTTGAATAAAATTAGTTCATTTAATACAAATCAATTGATATTAATGAAAATCAGTTCATTTGAATAAAATTGATTAGTTAATTTCAATCAAAATCATTTTTTTGAATCAAAATCAGTTATTTTAATCAACATCATCAGTTTATGTAAATTTCTGTTCTCTTATTTGAAGTATTGCAGAAAACCAATGATAATATTAGCAAAAATTAGGTTTTTTTCTCTGAAAAATTCAAATACGTTAGTAATGATATAGTAATAGTGAATATTTTTATAGCGCCCTTTCTATAGAAGTATATTCAAGAGTACTTCACAAACATCAACTTTAGTATGGGGAGAGCTGCCCAAATGGCGCATCATCCATCCAATTGCTCACGAACAATGCATTTTCACCCTTTCTTCTCAAATAGTGTTCAGAGAACCAGGTAGGGTGTTACTGTCCTACCATTGGGACCTGACGGCTTAATGTCTCCTCAAAAGATGGCGAGCCCCATTCAACCATTGCCCACTTCTCTCAACAGCTGAATGGGGGAGCAGGAGCTGCAAACAACGTACTCAAGTTATGCTTTGATGATCGGCAAATCTGTCTGCATAGCTGTGGAAAAATGGGTTAGACCTGACCGGACCAGGGCACAACTTGATGACATAGCCACCCTTATATTAAGGAAACGCTAGATATGGATCGGCCATATTCTGAGAGAGAACCCAGCACACAGGTCTGCTGTCACCATCATTAAAACAGCATTTAGTTGGACCTCAGAGGAAAGGAGAAAGCATGGCAGGCCTAAGGCAACATACCAGTGTTCACACTAAGGTTCAAAATTTGGGGGGGATTTTCGCCCCTTGTGATTTTTTTTTTTTTTTTTTTTTTTGGGGAGGGGGAGGGGAGGGGAGGGGTTTTTTTTTTTTTTTTTTTTTTGGAAAAATACAAAAAAAGGCCAAAACTACCAAACAATGGCCAAAAATAACAAAATCCTGCCAAAATTTGGCTTTAAAATTTTTCTGGCCTTTTATGAGGGAATTTCACCCTTTAAATATTTTTGAGCAGGAATTTGATATGTGCAGGAATCCCACAATCTTGCACCTTAATGTGAATGCTGCACAGGACTGTAGAGGTAGAAGTGGAAAACCCTAACTGGTTCTTGTCCTATGTGCCAGCATGCATAATGGGCACTAGGTACTGTAAGTAATGGGGGAGAAAAAAATCTAAAATATGTTCCGAGTAAAAATCAATTCCCAAACATTTATTGCCAATAACATCAGCTAATATCCCCCCCCCCCCCCTCTCTTCTGTAGAATTGTTAAAAATCAGTACTTTGGGGGAAATTTGCCTTTGCCCTCCCCAACACTTTTTTTTATTCTTAAGCGGTCATGCCCCCACTTTCTAGGTGAGAATAATGGCCCTGCATCCCATATTGCACAATTATTCAAATAAATGTATACGGTACGAATAGTTTTAAGTCCTTTAATTATTGTCATTGCAATATACGTTGAACAGCAGGTGCCAGGTTAAGGCAACTGTTCCAGAGGGTGGGCACGGATAACAAAATGATAAATCTTTGAATTTCTTCCCACTGAAGAAAATGACCAATCAGCAACGAGCCAATATCAATAACAGAGGCTTAGCAGAGATGTTGGTCACGGAAGGCAGCACGCTGTTACAGACATGCTGGTATATGTGTAATTGACTTCTACAGCCCTGCACCACAAACAAGATTTGTATAGACGTTATTAATGGAATACATAGCCGTAACTTTCCATGAACGCTTGTATCATAGGGAACTATTAAAGTAACAAATTGGTGGTAACAAAATATAAAGCCATGTATGTTACAGTATATAATACTCCATTTAGGAGTTATTTAACTTTGAGCTATTAAAAAGTAAGGCAGTCTTTTTGCTTAATTCATGGGAAATTTTAATTGAATATACAGTAGGTGTAACTGAATCAGCATTCACTACTTGGGTTCGACTCCCACCATGAGCACCACATTGTCTCCATGAGTAAGACACTTTACACTGCTTGCTCCAGTTCACTCTGCCAGAGCCGTAATTCTCATCCAGAAAAATTAGAGGAGGGGAGGAGGGAAGGGAAGGGGGAAGGGGGGGGGGGGGAATTGCCTCTTATCCAAAAAGTGAAAGGACAAGAGGCAAATTTCCCCGAAAAAATATAGATGAGGCAATATCTTTCCTTAGGAGGACTGGTCCGACTATCATTCACACTTAATGCACACATCACCCCAGGCATATGATACACAGATATTTCAATCACCAGGCAAATTTCTCCCATTACGACACCTAACACAGATAAGTGATTTCAATCACAAAAGTAACCTGATTACTCAGCACTGGCTTCTGTAATCTTATACACACAAATGACCTTGGGCTACTGGGCTGTGATGTGCATGGGAACGGCAGATAAACAATCATTGTTTGGAGTGGAAACACAATACACTGAACCGGTTGGCTGCTGGGCTGTGATGTGCATGGGAATGGCAGATAAACAATCATTGTTTGGAGTGGAAACACAATACACTGAACGGGTAGGCGGGTTGGCAATTGTCATACCTGAGTTTTCAGGATTAACTCAGGTGTCGGGTGCGGGTAGGCTTAAAGATTAACTCAGTTGTCGGGTGCAAGTAGGCTCAAAGATTAACTCAGGTGTCGGGTGCAAGTAGGCTTAAAGATTAACTCAGGTGTCGGGTGCAGGTAGGCTTAAAAATTACCTCAGGTGTCGGGTGCGGGTAGGCTTAAAGATTACCTTGGGGGGCCGGGTGCGGGTAGGCTTAAAGATTAACTCAGGTGTCGGGTGAGGGCTTAAAGATTAACTCAGGTTTTGGGTGCGGGTAGGCTTAAAGATTAACTCAGGTGTCGGGTGCGAGTAGGCTTAAAGATTACCTCAGGTGTCGGGTGCGGGTAGGCTTAAAGATTACCTCAGGTGTCGGGTGCGGGTAGGCTTAAAGATTACCTCAGGTGTCAGGTGCGGGTAGGCTTAAAGATTAAGTCAGGTGTCGGGTGCGGGTAGGCTTAAAGATTAAAACAGGTGTCGGGTGCAGGTAGGCTTAAAGATTAAAACAGGTGTCGGGTGCGGGTAGGCTTAAAGATTAACTTAGGTGTCGGGTGCGGGTAGGCTTAAAGAATAACTCAGGTGTCGGGTGCGGGAAGGCTTAGAGATTAACACAGGTGTCGGGTGCGGGTAGGCTTAAAGATTAACTCAGGTGTCGGGTGCGGGTAGGCTTAAAGATTAACTTAGGTGTCGGGTGCGGGAAGGCTTAAAGATTAACTCAGGTGTCGGGTGCGGGTAGCCTTAAAAAGAAAATTAGGTGTCGGATGGGGGTAGGCTTAAGGAGAAACTCAGGTGTCGGGTGCGGGTAGGCTTAAAGAGATACTCAGGTGTCGGGTGCAGGTAGGCTTAAAGAGAAACTTTTTGGCATGTACTGATTTTTTTAAATCGTATGGAAAAGTGGGGGACATGTCCTCTGTCTCCCCGGGAATTAAGAAGACTAAATGACCCCCCCTCCCCCTTCCCTGGGGAGTTGACCTGCGATGGAAAGGCATCTCACCAGGCGGGTGGGAGGAGTCAATATGCATATGTAGAGAATGAAAGAATGGAGTGATGATTGATGGCTTGTGTCACAAAATCTCACGTCACAAAAATTCAAATTTATCACATCAATATCTGTCACATGTTTCACACCTTTTGCACAGAATGTCACATCAGTTTTGCCTTTTTCACATTTGATTGACATTTACGCATCATGACCAGTTGACTGGTGATACTCACAGAAAGGATTATTTGGTTATGTCTGTTTCATGCAAATGGAATCTACCACTAAAATGCAACATCAAATTACCAATGTGTGTGATTGAAGGGTAACACATGTCACAAAATGTCAGACAAATTTTAATACATCTATTAAAATTAATTTTGTCACAAAATTTTCAAAATGTCGCAGATTGTCACAGATTTTTAAACAATTAAATTTTGTCACAAATTGTTACCATGTTATGGACGCTAGCATATGCTTACTCCAAGCAAACGGGATAAGCACCCAAAAGAGACCAAAAAAATTAATGGGTTCGGTTGATTTCAACATGCATATCAAAGGTTGATAATTAGTGGCATTATATGCTACAAAAGAGTTTTGAGAATATTCTAGAGCAAGGGTTCTTAATTACATTTTTCGAAGGGCCATCATTTCACAACAGCTTCAGGCCGTTGGCCAATTGCACGGCAAACCCAGCATCATGTAACAAACAAAACCAATCAAAACAATCCCTGAATACAAACAAGTTGAGAGAGTGCGTGATTAGAAGGATGTACGCCAGATGTCGGCGGTTCTCTTATCCACCTTCTTCTAAAAATCCACGAGCCCAAATCATAGCGGAACTAGAGATAACAATTTATTTGATAAGCAGTGGTGTTTTAATTTTAGTCAGCTAATCTGCCTGGGGGGAAAAAACAAAATAAACGAGTATTTTGCAATTTTTACCGATCTCAGTCGGATTGATTTTACATGCAATGCTCTGTATTGCATTATATTATGACTATTGTTTGCAGGCTAGATTGGATTGTCTGGCACCATATGAATCAACCACCCAACCCAGGGCCCCTCCCCCAGCAAAGCTTCCCCCACCCCAAACATGTGCTTCTTCCGTACCTGTGTCCTAGACGAATCAGCCTCATCACTCTTACCGCCTTCCTTTATCTTGTCAGGATGTTTAGCACCATATGACTCAACCACCCCACCCTGGGCCCCTCCCCAGCAAACCTTCCCCATATGACTCAACCACCCCATCCAGGGCCCCTCCCCCAGCAAACCTTCCCCCACTCCAAGCATGTGCTTCTTCACTATACCTGTTCTACACAGATCAGCCTCATCACTCTTTCCTCCTTCCTTCATCTTGTCAGGATGTTTGGCACTTTGTGACTCAGCCACCCCACCCAGGGCCCCTCCCCAGCAAACCTTCTCCCATCCCAAACATGTGCTTCTTCCATGTACCTGTGTTCTAGACGAATCAGCCTCATCACTCTTACCGCCTTCCTTCATCTTGTCAGGATGTTTGGCACTTTGTGACTCAGCCACCCCACCCAGGGCCCCTCCCCAGCAAACCTTCTCCCATCACAAACATGTGCTTCTTCCATGTACCTGTGTTCTAGACGAATCAGCCTCATCACTCTTCCCGCCTTCCTTCATCTTGTCAGGATGTTTGGCACTTTGTGACTCAGCCACCCCACCCAGGGCCCCTCCCCAGCAAAGCTTCCCCACCCCAAACATGTGCTTCTTCCAACCACCCCACCCAGTACCTGTGTTCTAGATGAATCAGCCTCATCACTCTTCCCGCCTTCCTTCATCTTGTCAGGATGTTTGGCACTTTGTGACTCAGCCACCCCACCCAGGGCCCCTCCCCAGCAAACCTTCTCCCATCACAAACATGTGCTTCTTCCATGTACCTGTGTTCTAGACGAATCAGCCTCATCACTCTTCCCGCCTTCCTTCATCTTGTCAGGATGTTTGGCACTTTGTGACTCAGCCACCCCACCCAGGGCCCCTCCCAGCAAAGCTTCCCCCACCCCAAACATGTGCTTCTTCCGTACCTGTGTTCTAGATGAATCAGCCTCATCACTCTTCCCGCCTTCCTTCATCTTGTCAGGATGTTTGGCACCATGTGACTTAACAACCTCCATAACCTTCTCTTCATTTATTGCCAGGTTTAAGGCAAAGATGTCAGGAAACTACACAAAAGAAAAGAAACAATACCATGATCAAAAGCTGTTGCAATGGATTTTTAGTCCAAACTCCTCAAAGCCTGAAAAGTTGAACAAAAACATCACTTAAAATCACTCATCAATAAACAAACAAAACCTTCACTGTTAAATACCATCCTATTTGTTAATTATTACTTCAACCAGACACATTGACCACAGGAAAATACGCTTGTCCTTGTCTTAAGTGTGAAAGCCAGTGCAGCTGCAGTGAAATTTGTTTACTTTTAATGTCAGATTAAGACCATGGAAAGTGAGGTAAAGTGTGTAGAAATCCCCTAATGTAGTTGCTTGTGCTGGATTGTGGTTTCTGTTGTGAGCAATATAGACGCTGACAGATTTTAGATTCTCTTAGGGCTTAAGACACAAAATGTATTGGTAGGTTTAGACCGGATTAGTTCAGTGGTCAAGCATGTCCATCTTATATGAAAGAGGACTTCAAAAGAAACATAACCTTGAAGAAAGCATTACAAAATCTTATTCCGTTAAGGAGATATTCAAGTTTAAAGTTTGGTATCATTTCCGTAGAAACGACTGAAATTAGATTAGTTGTGATGTCATAGCCTCAGATTCCTCAAAGTCTGTATGTATTATAAAGAAAGTTTATTTAATTCTTACACTACTTAGATTATTTTTCCTCCAACTTTCTTCAGGTAGTATATCATAAATACCCTTCCTAGATTCAGTTTTACTACTTTTTGACATATCCCATGGTTTTTAAGCCACAAAATCGCAGGACAAAATATGATAGATTACATAAAGACTTTGAGGAATCTGAGGCTATGACATCACAACTAGTCTGATTTCAGTCATTTCTAGCCAAATGATACCAAACTTTAAACTTGAATATCTTCTTAACGGAATAAGATTTTTGAATGCTTTCCTCACCATTTTGTTTCTTTTGAAGTCCTGTTTAATAAATATACTTTACCACTGAACTAATATTTTAATGACACAGGTATTTAAACAAATTTTGCATTTACCATTTTAGATAACCATTTAACACGATTGCTTATAACTCTAACTACATTGTCTGACAAGTAAAGCTGTATGAAATATCTTTATTTATGAAAGTACAATTTGAGTTTGTTTGGTGAGGTTCCAAGACAGCAAAGGGAAATAGTGCCCGAGAGGTAACAAGACAGCAGAGGTAACAAGACAGCAAAGGTAAATTGTGCCCGAGAGGTAAATCAGAGACAGGAAAAAAGGTATGAGCAAATATCTGAGAAAAGAATGATAAATCAATAGACATAAAGCAAGTCATCATAAGAGGAAGTGCAATGGGGTAAAAACAAATTGGAGTAAATAGTGCCCGAGAGGTAAATCAGAGTAGGAAATAAAGTATGAGCAAATATTTGAGAAAAGATTGATAAATCAATAGACATAAAGCTAGTCATCATAAGAGGAATTTGAGGGGGGAGGGGGAAACATGATTGGGGATGAACATCCTTTTAATTATACATACATGTATTCTTTATTACAAAAAAAATGATTAACCTTTTTTTTTGGTCGGGAGGGAGGGGGGAGGGGAGTTAACATACCCTCTTGTCCCTATGGCAAGCCCTTAAATATGCACTTATCCCAACCATTCTGGACCAGAGGTGGATAGGATAAACTGATAGTTTGGATAAGTGAGGTTTAGCATGAGTTGCAGCCAACTACAGTATTTCATGAAATCAAACCCCTAGTGTGATCCAGAATGGGGTAGGGTGCATCCAATGGCCAAGAAGTGCACTTAAATTATGAATAGCAGATAAATCAATACATCATATAGTCAATTCCACAGTAATACGGACATGAAGCGTGAACATTGAACATATTTTGATGGAGCAGAATAGTTGCTTTAAGTATAATCTGCTAATGTTAATTTTCATGACCAAAGTAAAGTTTCAAAACATTTCAAGTATTTATACCAAATAAATGCTGCCCTCCATTGGTACATTGCAACACAAATGGTAATTTTTTGAGCTCATTTTTTGCCAAAGTTTCACTATTTTTTTTTTTTTTCATGGTGTTACTAACTTTTTGGATTTAATGTGTTTTAGTGGTTAAGGTATGTACTTGCTTTTCCTCGTGCATGCATTATGCAGTTAGTAGACTTAATGACTGGATTTTTTGAAGCATTTGTCAATGTAACACCTGTCACACTTTTTCAGAAAAGTTTCTATAACTCTATATAGAGAGGAAGTATAAAAGATATGTTTCAATCCTCTTCATTCAGACTAATTTCTATATATCAGTTGTACTCAATGAATTAGATTTAAATTGTGTGACGGGTGTTCAAATTGTGTGACGGGTGTTCAAATTGTGTGATGGGTGTCACATACATTGTACAAAATGCAATACGTAATACATGGAAAGTACATGACATTCCAAACAGAAGGAGATTTACACAATTCAGCTAAATTAATGTATAGTTCTAGCCTTTAACACCTTGTGTTAAGTATTTCAAATGTTCCTAGATGTGCTGATTATATGGTTTGGGGAACTGCCACTGTAACACCCATCACCCGAAAAATAACTCTCTTCAGGGATGGTGTATACCAACTATACATTGCACCTTGCCATTATTGATATCTCCCATTATTGATATCTTCCATATTGATGTCTCCCATATTGATATCTCCCATATTGATATCTCCCATATTGATATCTCCCATATTGATATCTCCCAAATTGGTATCTCCCGTATTGATATCTCCCATATTGATATCTCCCATATTGATATCTCCTATATTGGTATCTCCCATATTGATATCTCCCATATTGATATCTCCCATATTGATATCTCCCATATTGGTATCTCCCATATTGATATCTTCCATATTGGTATCTCCCATATTGATATATCCCATATTGATATCTCTCATATTGATATCTCCCATATTGATATCTCCCATATTGATATCTCCCATATTGATATCTCCCATATCAATATCTCCCATATTGATATCTCCCATATTGATATCTCTCAAATTGATATCTCCCATATTGATATCTCCCATATTGATATCTCTCATATTGGTATCTCCCATATTGATATCTCCCATATTGATATCTCCCATATTGATATCTCCCATATTGATATCTCTCATATTGATATCTTCCATATTGGTATCTCCCATATTGATATCTCCCATATAAATATCTCTCATATTGATATCTCTCATATTGATATCTCCCATATTGATATCTCCCATAGTGATATCTCCCAATTGATATCTCCCATATTGATATCTCCCATATTGATATCTCCCATATGCTATCTCCCAATTGATATCTCCCATATTGATATCTCCCATATTGATATCTCCCATATTGATATCTCCCATATTGATATCTCCCATATTGATATCTCCCATATTGATATCTCCCATATTGATATCTCTATGTTAATTTTATCCTGTCAATGAAATTACCTACATTTACAAAACTCTGGTACAAAAGAAACATTAGTTGTTGTGCTCCTTAAAGTTTCAAACAGTCAGACCCGATCTAATATATAAGCAGGTCGGGTCAGACTTTTCCTCTTTCTTTTCTTTATTCTGAAAACCACAAGCACTTAGGATCAAATTTCCCTTATCAATGGCTCCATTGTACAAGTTCTTTATTTGGTCCTGGTTTGATGTGGAAGTTGGTGTTTAGTATCAAATTAGCAATAGATGAAGTCCTTATTGCGTAGTTGAGCAGTTATTCTAATTAAGATAAGTGGTCTCATTACTTGCTACATTAGGTTTGTGGCAATGATTTGCTGGAACAAATTTTTAAGGAGAAGGACAAGCCATGAATTGTGTAATACCCACCACAAATTATGTAACTGGTGTTAGGTATAAAGTAAAAGATGTATTGCACAATACAAAGAAGGTCAGTGACATCCTTAATTTTAGCAATGATGTAAATTAAAAAATATTATTTATCAGAATTATGGCATTTAAACCTTGTTTTAGGCACTAAAATCATTGAAAGTGCAGTACAGTGCAGTGTGTGAACACCATAGTGTGGTGTACTAACAACACATTCCAGAACATGGTCTTCATTACCATCAGTGATAACATTCCACAAAAGTTATATACATAGTGATCCTTTGCATTTTCAAACTGTTTTGCTTGTATTAAATGCTTATTTTGTGCAGTAGAGATCAAAAATACATCCAAAATAGATTATTCTAACTGTTTGAAGGGCAAAAATCAAAACTGAAATTTCAGACATCGTAACACCTGTCACATATAATGTAACACCTGTCACAATATGTAGCACACCCGTCACAACAATTATTTGAGTGCCAAAACTCTTTACGATTGTTCAATTTCATAGCTTTTTTAGAATGAAGTTCCAACTTATATTTGATGATTAAACGCTGCTGATTGCTATCTTTACTTCCCCTGTCTGTTTACATGTAACACCGCATGTTTGCTCATCTCCAGTCTCATCTGTTGTAGTATTTGTCTGACTTTTTCCTTCTGATTTAAGTAGAAGCTTATACAGTTTACCTACGGGTGGTGGTACTGCATTATTAACAGTAACTATTTGAGATAAATTATTCTGAAGTTCAGAAATTGTCTCTGAATCGTAACACCCGTCACGTGGAATTGACCATATAATGTACCAGCCTCCTATATTGAGGAACTGCACACACCATAACATGAATGAAGGTGGAACAATTCTCAAACTTAATTGGGTTATCTACAGTATATAACCAGTGTTCACATTAGGGTGTGGGATTGTGGGATTCCTGCACATATTATCAATTTCCCGCTCAGAAATAATTAAAGGGGATCATTAAAGGGGAGGAAATTCCAACAACAACAACAAAAAATGGCAGGAAAATGCCAAATTTGGCATATTTTTTATTTTCCAGCTAAAATTAGGCATTTTTTTTTTTTTTTTTTTTTTTTTTTTTTTGGGGGGCCTCTTTTGTATTTTTTGTATTTTTTCCAAAAGAACTTCTCCCCCTTTTTTTTTATTACAAATTCTTCCTCAAATATTATACAGGGGGGAAGGGGAGGGATCCCCCAAAATTTTGAACCTTAGTGTAAATACTGGTACAAACTGTAGAGGATTTGTAAAAAGTGGGCAGGGTGAAAGTAATTAGTACCTGTAAGCACATGAGAGGAATAAATAAAATGGCTGAAATCTAGGTTATATACACACAAATGGAGAAGCTGTGGGAAAAATTGATAAATTTGTGATTTTTGGAGCGAGAAATAGAACTAATAGTGCTGCAGTATACTATTAGGTACTATGGTATATCCAGTATATACCAGTGTTCACATTAAAGTGGTCCTGCCATGCCAGCTATACAAAAAGAAATAGAGATTTAACCTGTTATAGGTTTTTCATATCCCTAAATTCAGTAATCAGTCAAGAAATCCTGGTCCTAAGTTCATTTTCATAATAAAAAAGGACTTAGAAATTGACCATTTATGGCTTGCTCCGAAAAAAAAAGTTGAAAGAGATTTGTGACGTCACAACAGTTTGCTACATCATTTCAAGGACTGCTGATCGTAAACAATGCATCACACACATACTAACCACGTACAAATAGCTTCTGATTGCGAAGATTTTTCAGGCTGTTCAGATCCTAATTTGTCATTTTCAAGTTCAAGCTATGATAAAAATGATTTGGAAATAAATGAGAAACATTCTCATAATGAAGGGATGTCTTTCCTTGTAAATTTGAACCGCTTGCTGACAAGAAAGAAGGATCAGTTTAAATTTGAACCGCTTGCAGATGAGAAAGAAGGATCAGGCTTGCAAGCCTTACATGGTCCTACAGTACAAAGCCTGCGTATAGTAGGCATTCAATTCTTACTGTGCCGCAAGTAACATTTTTTTAAACATAATCAAATTGAAGTGTAACAACAACTACTTTTTTTTTTTACGTCTAATGGAAATATAAAGTTTTAATTATCAATGTTCAAGTCTCTGTTGCTTGACGTTGAGTCAACAGGCCTACGTGAACTGAATAGTTCATTCACGCAATTTCGTTTGCATTTTTGCACTTGAATTGAAAGTTTTTGAAGAAATTGCGAGAAAAAAGAAGAAGTTTATTTCTAGTTTTGATATGCTAAAAGGGATGGCTTGGCATATGGACACATTACAATTCAGTTCTAATTAACTATTTGTATTCCTTTGATCATGTTTCACACTATATATAAAATAAATCATACAAATTTTCAACTGCTTAAGTAGCCCACTCAATTACGGCTTTATCTTTGCAGCGAGAGCTTATGAAATTGAATCATGAGTTTTATTTATTTTACATTTTTCTTCCTGTGTTTCTTTTATTTGAATTTCTATTACTCGCGGAACAGTTAAATTTTCATGTCAGAGACGATGCCGTCAAACTACTGTTTAAATCGAACAGAACAGGGGTAACAATCTGGCATGAGCTGAATATGACACTGTACCAGGTAAGCCCCCAAACTTGGTTCATGTCAAGTGAACAAACCACATCCAGAATTGTCTCGTTTTGTTGCCCTTTGCCATTGATAAACGACTTTTAGTTTGAGAATTTATATTACTGCATCCTCCAAGTACACAACACTGCCGCATTTTGCTTGATATTTGCTTGGAAAATGTAATATTTTAGAACAAACAGAGATGCTATTGATACTAGTTGTGAAATATTAATGGTGGCCACACATTATACGTGGCACTGATGCATCGTTTAAATAGTCATTCTCAAAATGACGTCATTGCTTATTGAGCCTCATTCTAGGTTTAGGCGTCAAGGTTACGGAATATGCATTTTTCTTTTGCAATTTTCTCGCAAGCGAAGGGGTTTTGTGCAGAAAAAGTTATATTTTTGAAAATCAAATAATCTAAATAACATATTTAATGTAAGATCCGACCCCCATGACAGGGCCCCTGAGATCCGACCCCCATGACAGGGCCCCTTTAAGATGCGGGACTGCGGGATTCCCGCACATATTATACAATTCTCGCTACAAATGATTTAAGGAGAAGTTCCCGCCAAAAAAAAACCATTCAATAAAATGTTAGAAAATACCATACTAAAGGTCAATTTTCCCTTCAAAAAGAAGAGGTCAAATTTGGCATTTTCCAGCCATAGTTTGACATTTTAGTGGTATTTCTTAGGTCTCTTTTTGGTATTTCTGTTATTTCTCCAAGAATCCCCCCCCCTCTTTTTTTTTTTAATCTTCCCCCCTCCCAACCCCAAAAAAAAAAAAATACACAATGGGGAAAAATCCCCACAAATTTTGAACCTAATTTGTGTGAACACTGGTATACAGTGATATATCGATTGTCGGAGCAAAAAACAAAACAAAATAATAACCAGCGGAATTATGATTGGAATAGCGGAAATCCGCTAAATTGCAGAGTGGTGGAGGAAAGGGCAGGGTGGAGGTCTGAAAATGGCCATAGAAATGAGGAAAATTAATTTAGTAGTACTAAAAACAAATACGGTATTTGTAGTGTAAACAGCTTCTATTTTCAAAATGGATTTTTATTGTCAAAATGGAGTGGAATAAAGCCTTCACATTACCATTATACTCCTTTTTTGGTACTTAATAAACTCTGTACCAGAATATACAAACAAAATTGTTGTTTACTAATATGTTACAGAGTATATTAAGTGCCAAAAAGGACTATAATGGTAATTTGAAGGCTTTATTCCAGTCCATTTTGACTATAGAAATCCATTTTGAAAATAGAAGCTGTTTGTATATTCATATTGTACCTGGAAAAAAACGTCTTACAGCAGTAACATTTCACATCATCAAAATTACTAACAAAATTTAAATGAATATCATAAAGCAATATCTTCTTTAGGAGAAATGGTCTGTCAATCATTCAGAGTTATTGCATGCATCACCTCAGGCATATGATACAGTTATTTTTATCACCAGTTTGCAAAAAAACTTCTCTAACTGAGACACCTCACACAGATAAGTGATTTCAATCAGAAAAGTACCCTGATTACTCAGCACTGGCTTTCTGTAATCTTATACACACAAATAACCTTGTGCTACTTGGCTGTGGTGTGCATGGAAATGGCAGATAAACAATCATTGTTTGGAATGGAAACACAATACACTGAACAGGAAGTCGGGTTTGAAATCGTCATACCTGAGTTTTCAGGATTAACTCAGGTGTCGGGTGCGGATAGGCTTAAAGAGAACTTTTAGGCATAATAATAACAAACATTCAATTTTCAAACACATCTCTCATACCCACACATAACACTTTAGAAATTCCTAGGAGGCAGAGAAATGTCACCTTACAATTTTTAAGATGAAAGAGGCCTCTGAATATCATGACAGGTGTCCTCTGATTTAATTATCGCTTCCCGACAGACAATTCACTTTATTATTAGGTTTAGTAAGCCAAGGTGGGTCTACAAAATCACATTTTGGCAAAACTATCACATTTGTCAAAATTATTAGCTCTAGAGTGGAGTGAAAAACATATAATTCACAATGACGACAGCTGAATGTGTTCTTAAAGGGGGAATATTGTGAATAGTCAAGTCAAATAAAATAAAGTTCCTCAAACAGATGACAAGTGCTTCCTATATTACCCTTAATTCTTATGGGTCAGTACTAATAACAATGTTACGTTGGTGGCTTACTGTAAGTAACTATTCATTTTGAAAATGTGTGTTGTTTTTTTTTCTTCCAAACAAAGTACTAACAAAGAGCTGATCCAACTCCTTAGCAATGGTATCAGACAAAGGAAATGGAAATTTATATCCAACTCCTTAGCAATGATATCAGACTAAGGAAATGGAAATTCATATCCAACTCCTTAGCAATGATATCAGACAAAGGAAATGGAAATTCATATCCAACTCCTTAGCAATGATATCAGACAAAGGAAATGGAAATTCATATCCAACTCCTTGGCAATGATATCAGACAAAGGGAATGGAAATTCATATCCAACTCCTTAGCAATGATATCAGACAAAGGAAATGGAAATTTATATCCAACTCCTTAGCAATGATATCAGACAAAGGAAATGGAAATTCATATCCAACTCCTTAGCAATGATATCAGACAAAGGAAATGGAAATCTATATCCAACTCCTTAGCAATGATATCAGACAAAGGAAATGGAAATTCATATCCAACTCCTTAGCAATGATATCAGACAAAGGAAATGGAAATTTATATCCAACTCCTTAGCAATGATATCAGACGAAGGAAATGGAATTCATATCCAACTCCTCAGCAATGATATCAGACAAAGGAAATGGAAATTCATATCCAACTCCTTAGCGATGATATCAGACAAAGGAAATGGAAATTCATATCCAACTCCTTAGCAATGTTATCAGACAAAGGAAATGGAAATTCATATCCAACTCCTTAGCAATGATATCAGACAAAGGAAATGGAAATTTATATCCAACTCCTTAGCAATGATATCAGACAAAGGAAATGGAAATTCATATCCAACTCCTTAGCAATGTTTTTAGACAAAGGAAATGGAAATTCATATCCAACTCCTTAGCATTGATATCAGACAAAGGAAATGGAAATTCATATCCAACTCCTTAGCAATGATATCACAAAGGAAATGGAAATTCACAAACTCCTTAGCAATGAAATGGAAATTCATATCCAACTCCTTAGCATTGATATCAGACAAAGGAAATGGAAATTCATATCCAGCTCCTTAGCAATGATATCAGACCAAGGAAATGAAAATTCATATCCAACTCCTTAGCAATGATATCAGACAAAGGAAATGGAAATTCATATCCAACTCCTTAGCAATGATATCAGACAAAGGAAATAAAAATTCATATCCAACTCCTTAGCAATGATATCAGACAGAGGAAATGGAAATTCATATCCAACTCCTTAGCAATGATATCAGACAAAGGAAATGGAAATTCATATCCAATTCCTTAGCAATGATATCAGACCAAGGAAATGGAAATTCATATCCAACTCCTTAGCAATGATATCAGACAAAGGAAATGGAAATTCATATCCAATTCCTTAGCAATGATATCAGACAAAGGAAATGGAAATTCATATCCAATTCCTTAGCAATGATATCAGACAAAGGAAATGGAAATTCATAACTCCAACTCAACTCCTAGCAATGATATCAGACAAAGGAAATGCAATGAAATTCATATCCAATTCCTTAACAATGATATCAGACAATCAGACAAAGGAAATGGAAATTCATATCCAACTCCTTAGCAATGATATCAGACAAAGGAAATGGAAATTCATATCCAACTCCTTAGCAATGATATCAGACAAAGGAAATGGAAATTCATATCCAACTCCTTAGCAATGATATCAGACAAAGGAAATGGGAAATTCATCAGTCACATATAAAGGCACACAGAGAACGATGACTGCGTGACAGCTCTAGAATGGACACCTGGCAGAAACGCGGGAGACCCAAAACAACTTGGAGGAGAACCGTTGAAAAGGAAAGAAACAAGGCAGGGTGGAAAACATGGAACGAGACCAAGATTGCTGCAACCTGCAGGACTGAGTGGAAACATTGTTTGGAGGCCTTATCACATATGTCAAAATGATCAGCTTGATAGAGAATAAGATGTAATTCACAACAACGACAGCTGAATGTGTTCTACAAGGTGGAATATTGTGGTATAGACAAGCCTTTACAGAAAGAAAAAAAAAACCTGCAGCAAGCTTATGACAAGGTAACAATTTTTAGCTTAGGCAAACTTGCTGCAACCTCATGCAAGCTTGCAGCAAGCTAGTATTTGGGACAAATGCAAACTTGCTAGCTTGCACAAACTAACATTAGTTGTTATTAAATATTTGTTAGCTTGAGCAAGCTTGCGGAAAAGTATTTGCTAGCTTGCACAAGCTAACAAGTTTGCATTTGTCCCAAATACTAGCTTGCTGCAAGTTTGCTGCAAGGTTGCCGCAAGGTTGCAGCAAGTTTGCGCAAGCTAAAAATGTTAGCTTATTGCAAGCTTGCAGCAACCTAGTTTTTTTTCTGTAAGAGAGTAAAATAAAATACAGTTCCCCAAACAGATGTCATGTGCTTTAGAAATGTTGATAAACCCTGATTATTATAGGTCAGTACAATTGTTTCTATTGTTTTATAAACAATAAATAATAAATGTTAAAAATTTCTTTTTTTTAAACAATCTTTATACTGTTGAAATTATAAGTTTCATTTTGACAACATGCAGTCAGTCTTAAAATGCCAGTGTTGAGGCAGTATTGAAAGCAATTAAACAATTCAATATATCAATAGCCAACCTATATTGTTTTTGCTTCTCTAAAAATCTTGGCAGGTGTATTCTAATTCATTTACCGCTTCCAGAGAAACAATTCCCTTTATTATTAGGTTTAGTAAGCCCAGGTGCATTTTGTCCAAAAATATCACAAAAAATATCACATTTGTCAAAATGTTTAGCTCTGGAGGGAAGTGAAAAAGACATAAATTTACAATGATGATAACCGTATGTCCCTTACAGAAAGAAAAAAGAAAAATAGCCTGCAGCAAGCTTGCGAAAAGGTAACAACTTTTAGCTTGCTGCAAGCTAGTATTTGGGACAAATGAAAGCTTGCTAGCTTGCGTAAACTAACATTAGCTTGCGCAAGCTAGCAAAGAATATTAATTAGCTTGCAGAAAGTTTTTGTAAACTGCAGAAAGTTTTTGCAAGCTTGCAGAAACATTTTTGCTAGCTTGCACAAGCTAACAAGTTTGCATTTGTCCCAAATTCTGCAAAATTTGCATTTGTCCCAAGCTAAAAATGTTAGCTTATTGCAAGCTTGCAGCAAAGTAGTTTTTCTTTAAGGGGGTGTGTCAAAGGAGGAATACCACGGTAGTCAAGTCAAATAAAATAGTTGCCCAAGCAGTCGATGCCGTGTCCTTCACAAATGTTTATCACGCATGATATCCTTTAATCATACACTTTCTATGGAGTAAAGGCAATGTTGTGACCCGTGCATCAAATCTCGTTAACGCACGACCATCATTATTTGATTTATTTCCTTTTGAAAACTGGTAATTCTCTTTTTAATAAAGCGATTAAATATATGTAAGCTTTTTTAATTTTTCTAAAAAAAGTTTATTTCATTTTTTCACTGTTTCAATTATTTTTCTTCAAACTTTCTTCAGGTGGTATATTATAAATACCCTTTCTAGATTTAGTTTTATTACTTTTTTGACACATCCCATGGTTTATAAACCACAAAACTGCATGACAAAATATGACTTTGAGGAATCTGAGGCTATGACATCACAACTAGTCTGATTTCAGTCGTTTCTATACAAATGATACCAAACTTTAAACTTAAATATCTCCTTAACGGATTAAGATTTGTAAATGTTTTCTTCACCATTTTGTTTCTTTTAAAGTCTTCTTTCATATAAGATAGACTTGCTTGACCACTGAACTAATCCTTTAATTATCACATTCACGACAGACACACTTCATTTCATAGTTTACTAATATGCACAGGTGAGTCTACGAAATCAAAACTTTGCAAAACTATCACTTTTGTCAAAATGATTAGCTCTGGAGGGTGATGATATTCACATTGACGACACTTGAATGTGTTCTTAAATGTGGAATACTGTGGTACAGTCAAGGCACAGTACAGTTCCCCAAACAGATGACATGTGCTTCACAAATGTTGATTATGAAGCCCTTTGTTATAGGTCAGTATTACTTTGGTTTGTTGATGTTTAAGGGTACTGCGACAGTCAGAGTCAAATGTGCCAAGAGGGTGTAAGAGTTAGGGCAGAGAGAAGATGGAGGATTGAGAGGGAGAAAAGGGGGAAAATTGGGTGAATTTGGGAGGAAATTTAAGGTGAAAAGAAAGGGGTGTGTAAGGTTAGGTGTAGAAGGGAAGAGAAAGGAAGATTAGATATGGTGGAACAGGTTGTTGTTGCAGAGGAAATTGATAATGTTGGAGGTAGGATTGTTTTTTAATAGATCCGAGATTGAGATGGATGAGGAGATAAGAGACCTGGAGTTCAGGTATAGGGGACAGGTTTAAAGGTTATGCTTGATGGAGAGTTCGGTGTTGCAGGTGGGGCAGAGAGGAGTAGGGGAGCCGGAAAGGAGATGGGAGTGGGTGAGAGAGGAGTGACCAAGGCTGATGCAAGTGACAACAACATCTTCCCTGCGATTGCGACATGCACTGTTCCTAAATTTGGGTTTGATGGTGTGAAAATTTCTTACTAGTTTTGTGATTCCAGGAATCTTGCCAGGTCTTACTGATGTAATTGGAGATGAAGAGATGGAGGTCTGATTGCAGAATTGGAAAAGGAGAAATGTTATTTGACAGAGCTATGTTGGGGGCTCTGTCAGCTCTCTCGTTGCCAGGGATGCCGATCCAGGGACCCAGAAAAAGATCATTTTCCTCCCTAAGGAGGACAGAGTGTGAGCATCAGTACTATTGTTCTTAATACAATAAAGAATAATAATGTTACCTTGATGGTCTAAGTATTTTTTTTTTTTTTTTTTTCTTTAAATTAACAATTTTTGTATCGTTCAAATTCAAATTTCTTTTTGCCAACATGCAGTCAGTCTGAAATGCCACAGTGTTGAGGTAGTATTGGAAACAATCAAACAATTAAATATACCAATAGCCAACCTCTAGTGTTTTGAGTCTCTAAAAATCTTGACAGGTGTAATCTTGTTTAATTATCAGGTTCCTGGCATACACTTAACTTTATTATAAGGTTTAGTAAGCCCAGGTGAGTCTACAAACTCAAATTTTGCCAAAAACTATCGCATTTATCAGAGGTTTTGGCTCTGGAGGGCGAGTGAAAAAGATACTTTACAATGATGACAAATGATGTGTACTTAAAGAAACCTTCGCCTGGAAACTGGGGAATCTTTTTAGCTTATTCAAGCAAACTTGGAAAACAAAAAATGAAGTGCCTCCTTATGCCATGCCATGACGTTGAGCAATCTGCTCACTCAAAAAGGTATTTAGTATTCAGATATGCAAAATAATTGCAATCAATATCATTTGTTTCATATCTACTGTAAAATAAATTATAGGGGTCCCATAACAATAAAGCCTCACTTTCAGCTGGAATGCCCCTTTAAATGACTGTCTAATAGATTATCGGCACGTGATGTCAGACAAGGGACTGCAATTTCCACAAGGAAACTGTTTTGTACACTCTACTGTACGTTTAGGCATAACTTTTGAAAACACACTGATATGCCCCCTCCCCTCCACTCTTTGTGGAGGAAAATTACCTGGAGTATTCATTTAAATTAGAAGGCTTTGAAAATTATCAGTTCAAAGATAAAAATTATGAAGAATGCCGTCTTCTCATCATGTACACATCTGCTGCATCAGTTTGACACATTCTGCAAATATATTATTGCTAGATTGAATGCATCGATGCATGAAAGATGCAGAATTAGGTGCAATTTACATGTGTGTCGTCTCAACGTCTATAAGGTCATCATCTCAAACGTCTATGAACCCTGACAGAAAAAATTAGCTTGCAGCAAGCTTGCAACAAGGTAACAATTTTTAGCTTGCGCAAACTTCCTGCAACCTTGCACAAGCTTGCTGCAACCTTGCGGCAAGCTCAACATTAGCTTGCGCAAGCTAGCAAAAACAAGTTGTTTTTGCAAAAGCTTGCAGAAAGGTTTTTGCAAGCTTGTGCAAGTTAAAAAGTTTGTATTTGTCCCAAATACTAGCTTGCTGCAAGCTTGCCGCAAGCTTGCCACAAGGCTGCTGCAAGGTTGCGGCAAGCTTGCCGCAAGGCTGCTGCAAGCTTGCCGCAAGGCTGCTGCAAGTTTGCGCAAGCTAGCAATGTTAGCTTATTGCAAGCTTGTGGCAGCCTAGTTCTTTTGTAAGGGTATACATCAGGCCATCTTCCAATTTGTATTTTTTTTGCATTAATCTTGACAGTGAGTTGCAGACATTACTGAAAAGATGCAGAACTGTTCTGCCTTCTTTTTTTTAAATATAAAAACATATGTACCCTGTCATAATTCATCATGTATGTATACAGATCGCTGACCTGCTACATACGCACATCAGTTTGCTACATCCTGCAATAAGCAAGATTATATTCTTGTTAATTTGAATGCACCGATGCATGGAGAGACGCATAAATTTTCCGACTCCTATGTGTGCTTCATCTTGAATGTCTATGCCTTCCGTTATATTAACCCTGTTTTCCACAAGCGATCATCAAAGCGGAAGTATGTCGCTTGCAGCGCTCCCCATTCAAGCTGTTAAGAGAAGTGGCAATGGTTGAATGGCGCTCGCCGTCCTTCGGATGGGACGTTAGGCCCTCGGTCCCGATGGTAAGACAGTTACACCCTACCTGGTTCTATGAACACTATTCCAGAAGAGAAGCATGAAAACGCGGTGTCCATTCACTTTCCTGAGCTCATGGATGGATGATGTGCCGTTTGGGCAACTCTCCCCTATACTAATGCTCCGATGTTTGTAAAGCGCTCCTAAATATACTTGTATAGAAAGGGCGCTGTATAAAATAATTACTATTCCTATTATTATTAATCCTTTACTAAAGACTGCTGACTCATTGATCATCTTTGATGTCTTGATGATCTTATGCCTTGGTGATCTCTGATGCCTTGGTGATCTCTGATGCCTTGGTGATCTCTGATGCCTTGGTGATCTCTGATGCCTTCTCTGATGCCTGATCTCTGATGCCTTGGTGATCTCCTTGGTGATCTCTGATGCCTTGGTGATCTCTGATGCCTTGGTGATCTCTGATGCCTTGGTGATCTCTGATGCCTTGGTGATCTCTGATGCCTTGGTGATCTCTGATGCCTTGGTGATCTCTGATGCCTTGGTGATTTTTGATGCCTTGATGATCTCTGATGCCTTGGTGATCTCTGATGCCTTGGTGATCTCTGATGCCTTGGTGATTTCTGATGCCTTGGTGATCTCTGATGCCTTGATCTCTGATGCCTTGATGATCTCTGATGCCTTGATCCTCTGATGCCTTGATGATCTCTGATGCCTTGATGATCTCTGATGCCTTGATGATCTCTGATGCCTTGGTGATCTCTGATGCCTTGGTGATGCCTTGGTGATCTCTGATGCCTCTCTGATGCCTTCATGATCTCTGATGCCTTGATGATCTCTGATGCCTTGGTGATCTCTGATGCCTTGGTGATCTCTGATGCCTTGGTGATCTCTGATGCCTTGGTGATCTCTGATGCCTTGGTGATCTCTGATGCCTTGGTGATCTCTGATGCCTTGGTGATCTCTGATGCCTTGGTGATCTCTGATGCCTTGGTGATTCTGTCTTCCAAGTAAAATTCCTGTTTGCCTCTTCGTTATATGATTCCGAATGCCAAAATCAATTTCATTGCATGCTGGCATACCATAATTTCGCGACAGAAGAATTGGGAAACAATGAAAATTAAAAAAAAAAAAAAAAAAAAAAACGATGAAATAAAAGAGCGGGTGAAAGTTAAGGTAAAGCTACAACAAGCTACAGAAGTAAAGTAAACTGGTATAGAAATTGCTGTATAATAATTTTAGGTATAACAATATACCAAAAATACCCCAAAAAAATGCCCAATATATCAAAAAATGACAAAAATACCTCAAAATGCCAAAAAAATGACAAAAATACAATAACAAAAACAAAATGCTAAAAATACCAAACCAAAAAAACCAAGATTTTGAGGTTCCAACATGGAAGATGAATTTAAAGTTTGAACTATTGTATAACAAATGTTATAACACAATGAGCTCAATGTTACATTGACAACCAAATAACTTAGTCCTCACAAGAAAGGAATTTCACAATTAATTAAATTCAACCATTATTATCCCATTAACCTGTATATACTGCAGTCAGGGAGAATTCTGGACTTTTGGTGTAATAACAAAATACACCAAAACTTTGAGCTTCATACTCTTTAAGATCAATGTAGGCCGCCATTTGAACTTGTATTAACGTTATATCAATGGGATTTTTACTAAGAGAACGGTAGTATTTGTGTAATGTAACCTATGATGCATGCACACGGTATCAGCGATGACTAAGACAACTCAGAATCATGTGTCAAGAGGGTTGTTCGAAAGGTCAACGACCTGTCAACAAAAGTCTTATGTGATTTTATAGCGAAGTCCACCATGAAATTGAAAAGTCCGCAGGCAGATTTAATTAATATTCATGTGATATTGGTTTTTCCTTTCAGAATTACCCCCGCGTTCTCAATAAAAATCCCCATTGACTTAAAGTTATCACTATAGTTAAAATGGCTGCCTCCATGGATCTTAATGAATACGAAGCTCCAGTTTTGGTGTATTTACTATTACACCATAAGTCCAGGATTCTCTCCTACTGTAGTGGCTAATAACATAATCATGTCATTTATGAGCAAAATATGACCAATTTAAGAATTTAACATTAAGCCCTGCCTACTTATTCATATGCATGACATCACCACCAATAGGGAACATCTGAGGACCAAGGGCTATTCGTGTACCACATATAAACTGAACATCCATAAATAGTGCTTGAGAATACCACGTTTACAAGCTCTTTTCAACAAAATCATGTTAAGCCCTGCCCACAATGCATATTGATCAAATTCAACATGTTTGTACCATGAATATTTAGACACTATAGCTAACATCATAATTACACCAAATATAAAACAAAACTGATATGTGGTTGTTTGAGCATTTTAAGATTTTAACATTATGCCCTGCCTATTTATTAATATGCACAACATCGCAACCAAAAATAATAGGGAAAATCTGCGGACCATGGGCTATTTGTGTACCACATCTGAACTGAATCCCATGTATACTTCTTGAGATACACTGTACTGTATTGACAAGCTCTTTTCAACAAAATCACATTAAGCCCCGCCTACTATGCATATTAATGAAACTGAAGATTTTCATACCATGAACATGTAGACACCAGCTAACAACATACTTACTCTTAATATGACACAAAACAGACATGTGGTCATTGAAATATAACATTTTAACATTTTAACACTAAGTCCCGCTTACTCATTAATATGCATGACATTTGTCACCAAAAACATTAGGGCACATCTGAGGACCATGGGCTATTTGTGCACCACACATAAACTGAATCCCATGTATAGTTCTTGAAATACTGTTTTTACAAGCTCTTTTCAACAAAATCATGTTGCCCAAGGTAAGCATATTAATGAAATTCAATTTTTTGTTACCATGAACATGTAGACACTACATGTAGCTACATAATTACAATATATATGAAGCAAAACAGACGTGTTGTTATTTAAATATGAACATTTTAGGATTATAACATTAAGCCCCCTCTACTCATTAATATGCAAGACATCAACACCCAAAACAATAGGGCACATCTACGGACCATGGGCTATCTGTGTATCACATATGACATGAATCCGGTGTATGGTTCTTGAGATATCATGTCTACAAGCTAGCGTCACACACACATACACACCCACACACCATCATGACCGCAAAGGTTCCTGATGCTAAATGCATCGTAACCAGCCATGCCAAAATCAGGCATTTTTCGGCCATTTTCCTCCCTCTTTAAGTACTTTTGAGCGGGAATTGTATACTATGTGCTGGAAATTCGCAATCCCACACCTAATTGTGAACACTGGTCTCCTATAGGCTGGGTTTATGAATATAATGAATCCCTTCAGTACTACAATGTTTCAGCATTGAGCTCTTGTGAATAAGGACATGTTCTCACTTACATGTAACACATACCAATTCATGATCCACCAATGATGACCTCGCTCGATGAAGTAAAGAAACAACATTCTCATATTATCATTCTCATATTATCATTCATATATTATCATTCTCATATTATCATTCTCATATCATCATTCTCATACTATCATTCTCATATTATCATTCTCATATTATCATTCTCATATTATCATTCTCATATTATCATTCTCATATTAATATTCTCATATTATCATTCTCATATCATCATTCTCATTATATCATTCTCATATTATCATTCTCATATTATCATTCCCATATTATCATTCTCATATTATCATTCTCATATTATCATTCTCATATTATCATTCTCATATTATCATTCTCATATTATCATTCTCATATTATCATTCTCATATTATCATTCTCATATTACCTCATTTGAGAGTGAGCGAGATCAGACCCAGGCAATCTGATCTGATAACATCACAAAGTTTTCCTGCATTTCAAAACCTTGAAACTGATTGCCTATTTGAAGGGCATTTCACTCAGAATGTAATGTTGTTTCATATAATGTATGTAAAAACTGCTACATACTGTATGTCACTAGATATTTAAAGGCACATTTTTTTTTCCACCATAAGTGTTTTGCCACTTGAAAGATTTTTTCTCTTATGAAATTAAGAGTTGCATAAATCCAACCAAGTTACAAAATGTAGTTTCAAGTAGATAAGAAGGTCTTTTATATTGGGTCTCTTTTGGATACAAAATGAATTGATTAAATCTCTTTAGTATTAAAATGTTTCGAAATTGAGCTTTTGTGAATTCAGATTTGTTCTCACTTACATGCAACACTTCCTAGATCATGATCCCCAAAGATCCCGCAGGTCATGATAACCGGAAACATTATAAACATTTCATAAGCCCCTAATAAGATATTGCATAACAAACTTGATCGTGAGACACTGATCTACATTCAGACCAGTGTTTTTGAGAATTTCATTGATGGCTCTAATCGCCTGCTCCGAATCCTGATCCTACCATCGAGTAGGATCAGGATCAGCAAATCCGGTCAGCATTCTTACAATAAAAAAATCAATTATCAGATCGCTGCGGTGGATCTGATCGCAAGCTCGAGCTCAAATGAGAACAGGCTCTTACATATTTTGTTTTGAAATACTCTTAATTTCAAGGACATGTATTTCTGCAGCAATAAAATATTTAGTTTCCTCATTAACAGTATGATAACAGCAGCATGCATGTTTGGTTTATATCAATCCAATTTAAGGAATCATTTCAGCAAAAACCATCATGCAAAAGAAATATTCTCAAGGATTTTCATTTCAGGGAATATTATGGAAATTTATGAAAAAAAGATGTCCTAATTTAAAAAAAAAAAAAAAAATCATCACAATTTTCCGTACAGAAATTTCAGCTTGCAACTAGCTAACAATTTATAGCTTGTGCAAGCATGCTGCAAGCTTGCGCAAGCATGCTGCAAGCAAGCTGCAAGCTCGCAGCAAGCATGCTGCAAGCTAATATTTCTGTAAGAGTTTGTACAGGTCGAACAATTATTTTGCAATTCTAAGCTCAATGCATGATGTCAATAGCAACATTTCCGGTGTGCGTCAGACTGTATATACATTTCATATCAGTGACGCGAGCACATAATGTCATATTTTGAGTATTTCTAATTCGTAGTGTTTGCACATGATTGGAAACCAAAGCAAAATACTTTTCTTCAAGTAGTTAAATGGCGTTTACATTGAGTTTATAATGCCAGAATAGTAAACATTTGAAATGATTATTGTAATTTCACATACTGTAGCAAAGGTTGGATTTGTTTCTTGTTATACACTCGGCCAAAGCTAGGCCCAAGTTGTCTGAGTACTACAGTAAATATACCATAATTACAAAATAATTTTGTAATTATACAAAATAATTCCAGCGAGAATAAAGTCTATTTAATACCCAAAAAGAAAGTCTAAACCTCGCAATACATTTTGTGTCTTAAGCCCTGACAAAATCTCAAATCTGTCGGGGTCTATATTGCTCACCATAGACAACACATCCGGCAATTACACCAGGGATTACCACACACTTCACCTCACTTTCCATGGTAATAATCTGACATTGATAGTAAACAGATTTTACTGCAGCTGCACTGACTTTCACACAACACAGGGACAAAAGTATTCCCCTGTGGTCAATGTGTCTGGCTTCAAGTATTAATTTATAAACAGGATGGTATTTAACAGTGAAGGTTATGTTTGTTTATAGATGAGTGATTTCAAGTGATGTTTTTTGTTCAACCTTGTAGGCTTTGAGGATTATGGACTGAAAATCCATTGCTACAGATTTTCATTATGAAAGCGCAATTGCAGGACAGGTATCAAATGAGAACTTAATACTTGCATTGGTAATAATTCCCTGCTACTGTATCATTAGCATCGTAACTACTCAGTTACGATTGCCTGCTGTATGTATATGACACACACACAGCAAGTGGTTTCCCGCAACACAACAATTTGTCACTCCTATGTCACATGATAAAGTGTCATGTGACTATTCAGGAACCTGTTGAATTATGAAATTCGATATTAAAAAATCTTTCTTTTTCCGAATGTTATGGAGAAGATGTAGTCTGAAACTTTGTATATAGGTGGCTAAATTCATAATATGAAAGATTCACACACAAAAAAAAATCCTTTAAACCTGTGCTTCATTTCAAGGACAGGTATTAATAAACCTGAACCAATTATTTTGGGAGTGACAAGGACATATTTTTTTCCATAATTGAGTATACGTTCTTCCACTTTTTTTTTTTTTCATAAAATTAAGTACTAGGTCAATCTTAACACCTTTTTGAAAATTACTAAATAAATTTTGAAAAGAAAATCAGGTCTTAAATTGGGATCTGGTTTGGATACAATAGAAATTTATTAAATTCCTTTGACAATAAATTGTCAAATCTGTACTGTAATAAATGTTTTCTGAACTTAATTTCAAGGGCATGTATATTTGTTTGTTTGTTGATGTTCAACGGCACGGCAACAGTCAGAGTCAAATGAGCCAATAGAGTGTTAGAAAACTTAAAGTACAAGAGTAAGGACAGTATGAATAATAAAGAAGGGAATAGAGGTAAGAAAAGGTACAAGAGTTAGGACGGTATGAATAATAAAGAAGGGAATAGAGGTTAGAAAAGGTACAAGAGTTAGGACGGTATGAATAATAAAGAAGGGAATAGAGGTAAGAAAAGGTACAAGAGTTAGGACGGTATGAATAATAAAGAAGGGAATAGAGCTAAGAAAAGGCACAAGAGTTAGGACGGTATGAATAATAAAGAAGGGAATAGACCTAAGAAAAGGCAAAAGAGTTAGGATGGAATGAATAATAAACAAGAAGATAGAGGTAAGAAAGGTACAAGAGTTAGGATGGAATGAATAATAAACAAGGGAATAGAGGTAAGAAAAGGTACAAGAGTTAGGATGGAATGAATAATAAACAAGGGTATAGAGGTAAGGATAGGTACAAGAGTTAGGACGGTATGAATAATAAAGAAGGGAATAGAGGTAAGAAAAGGTACAAGACTTAGGACGGTATGAATAATAAAGAAGGGAATAGAGGTAAGAAAAGGTACAAGAGTTAGGACGGTATGAATAATAAAGAAGGGAATAGAGGTAAGAAAAGGTACAAAAGTTAGGACGGTATGAATAATAAAGAAGGGAATAGAGGTAAGAAAAGGTACAAGACTTAGGACGGTATGAATAATAAAGAAGGGAATAGAGGTAAGAAAAGGTACAAGAGTTAGGACAGTATGAATAATAAAGAAGGGAATAGACGTAAGAAAAGGTACAAGAGCTAGGACGGTATGAATAATAAAGAAGGGAATAGAGGTAAGAAAAGGTACAAGAGTTAGGACGGTATGAATAATAAAGAAGGGAATAGACGTAAGAAAAGGTACAAGACTTAGGACGGTATGAATAATAAAGAAGGGAATAGAGGTAAGAAAAGGTACAAGACTTAGGACGGTATGAATAATAAAGAAGGGAATAGAGGTAAGAAAAGGTACAAGAGTTAGGACGGTATGAATAATAAAGAAGGGAATAGAGGTAAGAAAAGGTACAAGAGTTAGGACGGTATGAATAATAAAGAAGGGAATAGAGGTAAGAAAAGGTACAAGACTTAGGACGGTATGAATAATAAAGAAGGGAATAGACGTAAGAAAAGGTACAAGACTTAGGACGGTATGAATAATAAAGAAGGGAATAGACGTAAGAAAAGGTACAAGAGTTACTGTGGGACGGTAATTATTAATAAAGAAGGAAATAGAGGTAAGAAAAAGTACAAGAGTTAGGACAGTATGAATAATAAAGAAGCGAATAGACGTAAGAAAAGGTACAAGAGTTAGGACGGTATAAATAATAAAGAAGGGAATAGAGCTAAGAAAAGGTACAAGAGTTAGGACGGTATGAATAATAAAGAAGGGAATAGAGGTACGAAAAGGTACAAGACTTAGGACGGTATGAATAATAAAGAAGGGAATAGAGGTAAGAAAAGGTACAAGAGTTAGGACGGTATGAATAATAAAGAAGGGAATAGAGGTAAGAAAGGTACAAGAGTTAGGACGGTATGAATAATATAGAAGGGAATAGAGCTAAGAAAAGGTACAAGACTTAGGACGGTATGAATAATAAAGAAGGGAATAGAGGTATGAAAAGGTACAAGAGTTAGGACGGTATGAATAATAAAGAAGGGAATAGAGGTAAGAAAAGGTACAAGAGCTAGGACGGTATGAATAATAAAGAAGGGAATAGAGGTAAGAAAAGGTACAAGAGCTAGGACGGTATGAATAATAAAGAAGGGAATAGAGGTAAGAAAGGTACAAGAGTTAGGACGGTATGAATAATAAAGAAGGGAATAGAGCTAAGAAAAGGTACAAGAGTTAGGACGGTATGAATAATATAGAAGGGAATAGAGGTAAGAAAAGGTACAAGACTTAGGACTGGTATGAATAATAAAGAAGGGAATAGAGGTATGAAAAGGTACAAGAGTTAGGACGGTATGAATAATAAAGAAGGGAATAGAGGTAAGAAAAGGTACAAGAGCTAGGACGGTATGAATAATAAAGAAGGGAATAGAGGTAAGAAAAGGTACAAGAGTTAGGACGGTATGAATAATATAGAAGGGAATAGAGGTAAGAAAAGGTACAAGACTTAGGACGGTATGAATAATAAAGAAGGGAATAGAGGTATGAAAAGGTACAAGAGTTAGGACGGTATGAATAATAAAGAAGGGAATAGAGGTAAGAAAAGGTACAAGAGCTAGGGCGGTATGAATAATAAAGAAGGGAATAGAGGTAAGAAAAGGTACAAGAGTTAGGACCAGTATGAATAATAAAGAAGGGAATAGAGGTAAGAAAAGGTACAAGAGTTAGGGCGGTATGAATAATCAAGAAGGGAATAGAGGTAAGAAAAGGTACAAGACTTAGGACGGTATGAATAATAAAGAAGGGAATAGAGGTAAGAAAAGGTACAAGAGTTAGGACAGTATGAATAATAAAGAAGGGAATAGACGTAAGAAAAGGTACAAGAGCTAGGACGGTATGAATAATAAAGAAGGGAATAGAGGTAAGAAAAGGTACAAGAGTTAGGACGGTATGAATAAGAAAGAAGGGAATAGAGGTAAGAAAAGGTACATGACTTAGGACGGTATGAATAATAAAGAAGGGAATAGAGGTAAGAAAAGGTACAAGACTTAGGACGGTATGAATAATAAAGAAGGTTGTGCAAGCATGCTGCAAGCTTGCGCAAGCATGCTGCAAGCAAGCTGCAAGCTCGCAGCAAGCATGCTGCAAGCTAATATTTCTGTAAGAGTTTGTACAGGTCGAACAATTATTTTGCAATTCTAAGCTCAATGCATGATGTCAATAGCAACATTTCCGGTGTGCGTCAGACTGTATATACATTTCATATCAGTGACGCGAGCACATAATGTCATATTTTGAGTATTTCTAATTCGTAGTGTTTGCACATGATTGGAAACCAAAGCAAAATACTTTTCTTCAAGTAGTTAAATAAGCGTTTACATTGAGTTTATAATGCCAGAATAGTAAACATTTGAAATGATTATTGTAATTTCACATACTGTAGCAAAGGTTGGATTTGTTTCTTGTTATACACTCGGCCAAAGCTAGGCCCAAGTTGTCTGAGTACTACAGTAAATATACCATAATTACAAAATAATTTTGTAATTATACAAAATAATTCCAGCGAGTATAAAGTCTATTTAATACCGAAAAACAAAGTCTGAACCTCGCAATACATTTTGTGTCTTAAGCCCTGACAAAATCTCAAATCTGTCGGGGTCTATATTGCTCACCATAGACAACACATCCGGCTCGAGCAATTACACCAGGGATTACCACACACTTCACCTCACTTTCCATGGTAATAATCTGACATTGATAGTAAACAGATTTTACTGCAGCTGCACTGACTTTCACACAACACAGGGACAAAAGTATTCCCCTGTGGTCAATGTGTCTGGCTTCAAGTATTAATTTATAAACAGGATGGTATTTAACAGTGAAGGTTATGTTTGTTTATAGATGAGTGATTTCAAGTGATGTTTTTGTTCAACCTTGTAGGCTTTGAGGATTATGGACTGAAAATCCATTGCTACAGATTTTCATTATGAAAGCGCAATTGCAGGACAGGTATCAAATGAGAACTTAATACTTGCATTGGTAATAATTCCCTGCTACTGTATCATTAGCATCGTAACTACTCAGTTACGATTGCCTGCTGTATGTATATGACACACACACAGCAAGTGGTTTCCCGCAACACAACAATTTGTCACTCCTATGTCACATGATAAAGTGTCATGTGACTATTCAGGAACCTGTTGAATTATGAAATTCGATATTAAAAATCTTTCTTTTTCCGAATGTTATGGAGAAGATGTAGTCTGAAACTTTGTATATAGGTGGCTAAATTCATAATATGAAAGATTCACACACAAAAAAATCCTTTAAACCTGTGCTTCATTTCAAGGACAGGTATTAATAAACCTGAACCAATTATTTTGGGAGTGACAAGGACATATTTTTTCCATAATTGAGTATACGTTCTTCCACTTTTTTTTTTTTCTTCATAAAATTAAGTACTAGGTCAATCTTAACACCTTTTTGAAAATTACTAAATAAATTTTGAAAAAGAAAATCAGGTCTTAAATTGGGATCTGGTTTGGATACAATAGAAATTTATTAAATTCCTTTGACAATAAATTGTCAAATCTGTACTGTAATAAATGTTTTCTGAACTTAATTTCAAGGGCATGTATATTTGTTTGTTTGTTGATGTTCAACGGCACGGCAACAGTCAGAGTCAAATGAGCCAATAGAGTGTTAGAAAACTTAAAGTACAAGAGTAAGGACGGTATGAATAATAAAGAAGGGAATAGAGGTAAGAAAAGGTACAAGAGTTAGGACGGTATGAATAATAAAGAAGGGAATAGAGGTTAGAAAAGGTACAAGAGTTAGGACGGTATGAATAATAAAGAAGGGAATAGAGGTAAGAAAAGGTACAAGAGTTAGGGGACGGTATGAATAATAAAGAAGGGAATAGAGCTAAGAAAAGGCACAAGAGTTAGGACCAGTATGAATAATAAAGAAGGAATAGACCTAAGAAAAGGCAAAAGAGTTAGGATGGAATGAATAATAAACAAGAAGATAGAGGTAAGAAAGGTACAAGAGTTAGGATGGAATGAATAATAAACAAGGGAATAGAGGTAAGAAAAAGGTACAAGAGTTAGGATGGAATGAATAATAAACAAGGGAATAGAGGTAAGAAAAGGTACAAGAGTTAGGATGGAATGAATAATAAACAAGGGTATAGAGGTAAGGATAGGTACAAGAGTTAGGACGGTATGAATAATAAAGAAGGGAATAGAGGTAAGAAAAGGTACAAGACTTAGGACGGTATGAATAATAAAGAAGGGAATAGAGGTAAGAAAAGGTACAAGAGTTAGGACGGTATGAATAATAAAGAAGGAATAGAGGTAAGAAAAGGTACAAAAGTTAGGGACGGTATGAATAATAAAGAAGGAATAGAGGTAAGAAAAGGTACAAGACTTAGGACGGTATGAATAATAAAGAAGGGAATAGAGGTAAGAAAAAGGTACAAGAGTTAGGACAGTATGAATAATAAAGAAGGGAATAGACGTAAGAAAAGGTACAAGAAGCTAGGACGGTATGAATAATAAAGAAGGGAATAGAGGTAAGAAAAGGTACAAGAGTTAGGACGGTATGAATAATAAAGAAGGGAATAGAGGTAAGAAAAGGTACAAGACTTAGGACGGTATGAATAATAAAGAAGGGAATAGACGTAAGAAAAGGTACAAGACTTAGGACGGTATGAATAATAAAGAAGGAATAGAGGTAAGAAAAGGTACAAGAGTTAGGACGGTATGAATAATAAAGAAGGAATAGAGGTAAGAAAAGGTACAAGAGTTAGGACTGGTATGAATAATAAAGAAGGAATAGAGGTAAGAAAAGGTACAAGACTTAGGACGGTATGAATAATAAAGAAGGGAATAGACGTAAGAAAAGGTACAAGACTTAGGACGGTATGAATAATAAAGAAGGGAATAGACGTAAGAAAAGGTACAAGAGTTACTGTGGGACGGTACGAATAATAAAGAAGGAAATAGAGGTAAGAAAAAGTACAAGAGTTAGGACAGTATGAATAATAAAGAAGCGAATAGACGTAAGAAAAGGTACAAGAGTTAGGACGGTATAAATAATAAAGAAGGGAATAGAGCTAAGAAAAGGTACAAGAGTTAGGACGGTATGAATAATAAAGAAGGGAATAGAGGTACGAAAAGGTACAAGACTTAGGACGGTATGAATAATAAAGAAGGGAATAGAGGTAAGAAAAGGTACAAGAGTTAGGACGGTATGAATAATAAAGAAGGGAATAGAGGTAAGAAAGGTACAAGAGTTAGGACTGTATGAATAATAAAGAAGGAATAGAGCTAAGAAAAGGTACAAGAGTTAGGACGGTATGAATAATATAGAAGGGAATAGAGGTAAGAAAAAGGTACAAGACTTAGGACGGTATGAATAATAAAGAAGGAATAGAGGTATGAAAAGGTACAAGAGTTAGGACGGTATGAATAATAAAGAAGGGAATAGAGGTAAGAAAAGGTACAAGAGCTAGGACGGTATGAATAATAAAGAAGGGAATAGAGGTAAGAAAAGGTACAAGAGCTAGGGCGGTATGAATAATAAAGAAGGGAATAGAGGTAAAGAAAGGTACAAGAGTTAGGACAGTATGAATAATAAAGAAGGGAATAGAGCTAAGAAAAGGTACAAGAGTTAGGACGGTATGAATAATATAGAAGGAATAGAGGTAAGAAAAGGTACAAGACTTAGGACGGTATGAATAATAAAGAAGGAATAGAGGTATGAAAAGGTACAAGAGTTAGGACAGGTATGAATAATAAAGAAGGGAATAGAGGTAAGAAAAGGTACAAGAGCTAGGACGGTATGAATAATAAAGAAGGGAATAGAGCTAAGAAAAGGTACAAGAGTTAGGACGGTATGAATAATATAGAAGGGAATAGAGGTAAGAAAAGGTACAAGACTTAGGACGGTATGAATAATAAAGAAGGGAATAGAGGTATGAAAAGGTACAAGAGTTAGGACGGTATGAATAATAAAGAAGGGAATAGAGGTAAGAAAAGGTACAAGAGCTAGGACGGTATGAATAATAAAGAAGGGAATAGAGGTAAGAAAAGGTACAAGAGTTAGGACGGTATGAATAATAAAGAAGGGAATAGAGGTAAGAAAAGGTACAAGAGTTAGGACGGTATGAATAATCAAGAAGGGAATAGAGGTAAGAAAAGGTACAAGACTTAGGACGGTATGAATAATAAAGAAGGGAATAGAGGTAAGAAAAGGTACAAGAGTTAGGACAGTATGAATAATAAAGAAGGGAATAGACGTAAGAAAAGGTACAAGAGCTAGGACGGTATGAATAATAAAGAAGGGAATAGAGGTAAGAAAAGGTACAAGAGTTAGGACGGTATGAATAAGAAAGAAGGGAATAGAGGTAAGAAAAGGTACATGACTTAGGACCGGTATGAATAATAAAGAAGGGAATAGAGGTAAGAAAAGGTACAAGACTTAGGGCGGTATGAATAATAAAGAAGGTTGTGCAAGCATGCTGCAAGCTTGCGCAAGCATGCTGCAAGCAAGCTGCAAGCTCGCAGCAAGCATGCTGCAAGCTAATATTTCTGTAAGAGTTTGTACAGGTCGAACAATTATTTTGCAATTCTAAGCTCAATGCATGATGTCAATAGCAACATTTCGGTGTCAGACTGTATATACATTTCATATCAGTGACGCGAGCACATAATGTCATATTTTGAGTATTTCTAATTCGTAGTGTTTGCACATGATTGGAAACCAAAGCAAAATACTTTTCTTCAAGTAGTTAAATGGCGTTTACATTGAGTTTATAATGCCAAAATAGTAAACATTTGAAATGATTATTGTAATTTCACATACTGTAGCAAAGGTTGGGTTTGTTTCTTGTTATACACTCGGCCAAAGCTAGGCCCAAGTTGTCTGAGTACTACAGTAAATATACCATAATTACAAAATAATTTTGTAATTATACAAAATAATTCCAGCGAGAATAAAGTCTATTTAATACCGAAAAACGAAGTCTAAACCTCGCAATACATTTTGTGTCTTAAGCCCTAACAAAATCTAAAATCTGTCGGGGTCTATATTGCTCACCATAGACAACACATCTGGCAATTACACCAGGGATTACCACACACTTCACCTCACTTTCCATGGTAATAATCTGACATTGATAGTAAACCGATTTCACTGCAGCTGCACTGACTTTCACACAACACAGGGACAAAAATATTCCCCTGTGGTCAATGTGTCTGGCTTCAAGTATTAATTTATAAACAGGATGGTATTTAACAGTGAAGGTTATGTTTGTTTATAGATGAGTGATTTTAGGTGATGTTTTTTGTTCAACCTTGTAGGCTTTGAGGATTATGGACTGAAAATCCATTGCAACAGATTTTCATCATGAAAGCGCAATTGCAGGACAGGTATCAAATGAGAACTTAATACTTGCATTGGTAATAATTCCCTGCTACTGTATCATTAGCATCGTAACTACTCAGTTACGATTGCCTGCGGTATGTATATGACACACACACAGCAAGTGGTTTCCCGCAACACAACAATTTGTCACTCCTATGTCACATGATAAAGTGTCATGTGACTATTCAGGAACCTGTTGAATTATGAAATTCGATATTAAAAAATCTTTCTTTTTCCGAATGTTATGGAGAAGATGTAGTCTGAAACTTTGTATATAGGTTGCTAAATTCATAATATGAAAGATTCACACAAAAAAAAATACTTTAAACCTGTGCTTCATTTCAAGGACAGGTATTAATAAACCTGAACCAATTATTTTGGGAGTGACAAGGACATATTTTTTCCATAATTGAGTATACGTTCTTCCACTTTTTTTCTTCATAAAATTAAGTACTAGGTCAATCTTAACACCTTTTGAAAATTACTAAATAAATTTTGAAAAAGAAAATCAGGTCTTAAATTGGGATCTGGTTTGGATACGATAGAAATTTATTAAATTCCTTTGACAATAAATTGTCAAATCTGTACTGTAATAAATGTTTTCTGAACTTAATTTCAAGGGCATGTATATTTGTTTGTTTGTTGATGTTCAACGGCAATGGCAACAGTCAGAGTCAAATGAGCCAATAGAGTGTTAGAAAACTTAAAGTACAAGAGTAAGGACGGTATGAATAATAAAGAAGGAATAGAGGTAAGAAAAGGTACAAGAGTTAGGGCGTATGAATAATAAAGAAGGAATAGAGGTTAGAAAAGGTACAAGAGTTAGGACCAGTATGAATAATAAAGAAGGGAATAGAGGTAAGAAAAGGTACAAGAGTTAGGACGGTATGAATAATAAAGAAGGGAATAGAGCTAAGAAAAGGCACAAGAGTTAGGACGGTATGAATAATAAAGAAGGGAATAGACCTAAGAAAAGGCAAAAGAGTTAGGATGGAATGAATAATAAACAAGAAGATAGAGGTAAGAAAGGTACAAGAGTTAGGATGGAATGAATAATAAAGAAGGGAATAGAGGTAAGAAAAGGTACAAGAGTTAGGATGGAATGAATAATAAACAAGGGAATAGAGGTAAGGATAGGTACAAGAGTTAGGACGGTATGAATAATAAAGAAGGGAATAGAGGTAAAAAAAGGTACAAGACTTAGGACGGTATGAATAATAAAGAAGGGAATAAAGGTATGAAAAGGTACAAGAGTTAGGAAAGTATGAATAATAAAGAAGGGAATAGACGTAAGAAAAGGTACAAGAGTTAGGACAATATGAATAATAAAGAAGGAATAGAGGTAAGAAAAGGTACAAGACTTAGGACGGTATGAATAATAAAGAAGGAATAGAGGTATGAAAAGGTACAAGAGTTAGGGCGGTATGAATAATAAAGAAGGGAATAGAGGTAAGAAAAGGTACAAGAGCTAGGACCTGGTATGAATAATAAAGAAGGGAATAGAGGTAAGAAAAGGTACAAGAGTTAGGGCCAGGTATGAATAATAAAGAAGGAATAGAGGTAAGAAAAGGTACAAAAGTTAGGACGGTATGAATAATAAAGAAGGAATAGAGGTAAGAAAAGGTACAAGACTTAGGACGGTATGAATAATAAAGAAGGGAATAGAGGTAAGAAAAGGTACAAGAGTTAGGACAGTATGAATAATAAAGAAGGGAATAGATGTAAGAAAAGGTGCAAGAGCTAGGACGGTATGAATAATAAAGAAGGAATAGAGGTAAGAAAAATTACAAGAGTTAGGACGGTATGAATAATAAAGAAGGGAATAGAGGTAAGAAAAGGTACAAGACTTAGGACCAGTATGAATAATAAAGAAGGAATAGAGGTAAGAAAAGGTACAAGACTTAGGACGGTATGAATAATAAAGAAGGGAATAGAGGTAAGAAAAGGTACAAGAGTTAGGGCCATATGAATAATAAAGAAGGAATAGGCGTAAGAAAAGGTACAAGAGTTAGGACAATATGAATAATAAAGAAGGGAATAGAGGTAAGAAAAGGTACAAGAGTTAGGACGGTATGAATAATAAAGAAGGAATAGAGGTAAGAAAAGGTACAAGAGTTAGGACGGTATGAATAATCAAGAAGGAATAGAGGTAAGAAAAGGTACAAGACTTAGGACAGTATGAATAATAAAGAAGGAATAGAGGTAAGAAAAGGTACAAGAGTTAGGACGGTATGAATAATAAAGAAGGAATAGAGGTAAGAAAAGGTACAAAAGTTAGGACGGTATGAATAATAAAGAAGGGAATAGATAAGTAAGAAAAGGTACAAGACTTAGGACCCAGTATGAATAATAAAGAAGGGAATAGAGGTAAGAAAAGGTACAAGAGTTAGGACAGTATGAATAATAAAAAGGGAATAGACGTAAGAAAAGGTACAAGAGCTAGGGCGGTATGAATAATAAAGAAGGAATAGAGGTAAGAAAAGGTACAAGAGTTAGGACGGTATGAATAATAAAGAAGGAATAGAGGTAGAAAAGGTACAAGACTTAGGACGGTATGAATAATAAAGAAGGGAATAGAGGTAAGAAAAAGGTACAAGACTTAGGGACGGTATGAATAATAAAGAAGGGAATAGAGAGTAAGAAAAGGTACAAGAGTTAGGGTACGGTATGAATAATAAAGAAGGGAATAGAGGTAAAAAAGGTACAAGAGTTAGGACAATATGAATAATAAAGAAGGGAATAGAGGTAAGAAAAGGTACAAGACTTAGGACGGTATGAATAATAAAGAAGGAATAGACGTAAGAAAAGGTACAAGACTTAGGGCCAGGTATGAATAATAAAGAAGGAATAGACGTAAGAAAAGGTACAAGAGTTACTGTGGGGCCAGTGCGAATAATAAAGAAGGAAATAGAGGTAAGAAAAGTACAAGAGTTAGGACAGTATGAATAATAAAGAAGCGAATAGAAGCGTAAGAAAAGGTACAAAGTTAGGACGGTATGAATAATAAAGAAGGAATAGAGCTAAGAAAAGGTACAAGAGTTAGGGCCAGTATGAATAATAAAGAAGGAATAGAGGTGAAAAGGTACAAGACTTAGGGCGGTATGAATAATAAAGAAGGGAATAGAGTAAGAAAAGGTACAAGAGTTAGGGCGGTATGAATAATAAAGAAAGGAATAGAGGTAAGAAAGGTACAAGAGTTAGGACGGTATGAATAATAAAGAAGGAATAGAGCTAAGAAAAGGTACAAGAGTTAGGGCCAGGTATGAATAATATAGAAGGAATAGAAGTAAGAAAAGGTACAAGACTTAGGACCAAATGAATAATAAAGAAGGAATAGAGGTATGAAAAGGTACAAGAGTTAGGGCGGTATGAATAATAAAGAAGGAATAGAGGTAAGAAAAGGTACAAGAGCTAGGGCTTATGAATAATAAAGAAGGGAATAGAGGTAAGAAAAGGTACAAGAGCTAGGACGGTATGAATAATAAAGAAGGGAATAGAGGTAAGAAAGGTACAAGAGTTAGGACGGTATGAATAATAAAGAAGGGAATAGAGCTAAGAAAAGGTACAAGAGTTAGGACGGTATGAATAATATAGAAGGGAATAGAGGTAAGAAAAGGTACAAGACTTAGGACCAGTATGAATAATAAAGAAGGAATAGAGGTATGAAAAGGTACAAGAGTTAGGACGGTATGAATAATAAAGAAGGGAATAGAGGTAAGAAAAATTACAAGAGCTAGGACCAATATGAATAATAAAGAAGGGAATAGAGCTAAGAAAAGGTACAAGAGTTAGGGCAATATGAATAATATAGAAGGAATAGAGGTAAGAAAAGGTACAAGAGTTAGGACGGTATGAATAATAAAGAAGGGAATAGAGGTATGAAAAGGTACAAGAGTTAGGACAGGTATGAATAATAAAGGAGGAATAGAGGTAAGAAAAGGTACAAGAGCTAGGGCCACGGTATGAATAATAAAGAAGGGAATAGAGGTAAGAAAAGGTACAAGAGTTAGGACGGTATGAATAATAAAGAAGGGAATAGAGGTAAGAAAAGGTACAAGAGTTAGGACGGTATGAATAATCAAGAAGGAATAGAGGTAAGAAAAGGTACAAGACTTAGGACCAGTATGAATAATAAAGAAGGGAATAGAGGTAAGAAAAAAGGTACAAGAGTTAGGACAGTATGAATAATAAAGAAGGAATAAACGTAAGAAAAGGTACAAAAGCTAGGGCGGTATGAATAATAAAGAAGGAATAGAGGTAAGAAAAAGGTTACAAGAGTTAGGATGGTATGAATAAGAAAGAAGGGAATAGAGGTAAGAAAAGGTACATGACTTAGGGCCAGTATGAATAATAAAGAAGGGAATAGAGGTAAGAAAAGGTACAAGACTTAGGACGGTATGAATAATAGAAAGGTTGTGCAAGCATGCTGCAAGCTTGCATAAAACATGCTGCAAGCAAGCTGCAAGCTCAGCAAGCATGCTGCAAGCTAATATTTCTGTAAGAGTTTGTACAGGTCGAACAATTATTTTGCAATTCTAAGCTCAATGCATGATGTCAATAGCAACATTTCGGTGTCGTCAGACTGTATATACATTTCATATCAGTGACGCGAGCACATAATGTCATATTTTGAGTATTTCTAATTCGTAGTGTTTGCACATGATTGGAAACCAAAGCAAAATACTTTTCTTCAAGTAGTTAAATGGCGTTTACATTGAGTTTATAATGCCAGAATAGTAAACATTTGAAATGATTACTGTAATTTCACATACTGTAGCAAAGGTTGGGTTTGTTTCTTGTTATACACTCGGCCAAAGCTAAGCCCAAGTTGTCTGAGTACTACAGTAAATATACCATAGCCAGCTATACAAAATAATTCCAGCGAGTATAAAGTCTATTTAATACCGAAAAACGAAGTCTAAACCTCGCAATACATTTTGTGTCTTAAGCCTAACAAAATCTAAAATCTGTCGGGGTCTATATTGCTCACCATAGACAACACATCTGGCAATTACACAGGGATTACCACACACTTCACCTCACTTTCCATGGTAATAATCTGACATTGATAGTAAACAGATTTCACTGCAGCTGCACTGACTTTCACACAACACAGGGACAAAAAATATTCCCCTGTGGTCAATGTGTCTGGCTTCAAGTATTAATTTATAAACAGGATGGTATTTAACAGTGAAGGTTATGTTTGTTTATAGATGAGTGATTTTAAGTGATGTTTTTTGTTCAACCTTGTAGGCTTTGAGGACTATGGACTGAAAATCCATTGCAACAGATTTTCATCATGAAAGCGCAATTGCAGGACAGGTATCAAATGAGAACTTAATACTTGCATTGGTAATAATTCCCTGCTACTGTATCATTAGCATCGTAACTACTCAGTTACGATTGCCTGCGGTATGTATATGACACACACACAGCAAGTGGTTTCCCGCAACACAACAATTTGTCACTCCTATATCACATGATAAAGTGTCATGTGACTATTCAGGAACCTGTTGAATTATGAAATTCAATATTCAAAAATCTTTCTTTTTCCGAATGTTATGGAGAAGATGTAGTCTGAAACTTTGTATATAGGTTGCTAAATTCATAATATGAAAGATTCACACACAAAAAAAAAATCCTTTAAACCTGTGCCTTATTTCAAGGACAGGTATTAATAAACCTGAACCAATTATTTTGGGAGTGACAAGGACATACTTTTTCCATAATTGAGTATACGTTCTTCCACCTTTTTTTTTTTTTTTTTTTCTTCATAAAATTAAGTACTAGGTCAATCTA
>JAIGNY010002653.1:30000-97500 GCA_020152595.1 Chiridota heheva | reverse complement strand
TTATCAGCTGTATTATCAGAGGCGGCAGGGATTTCAAAATATTGAGGGACTAATAAGGTTGGGTAATGTGTGAATTTATGTTAACCTAACATTATTGAGGGGTCTTGTTTTCACCCACCCCAACTCCGCCACCCCTGCATAATATAGTGTCGTTATGAAACAAATTCACCTATAATTCAGGTCTGTTATAAATCCAATTTATGAAATTCTTTTAGCATAAAATTGTTTCAACAAATCATCTTACCAATTGTTAATGTATTTTAAATTGTAAATTGTAAATTAATTTAACAATTTTGCTATATGAAATATTTCCCCTCCAACTTTCTTCAGGTGGTAAATTATAAACACCCTTACAAGATTCTGTTTGACTACTTTCCTGAAATATGCAATGGTTTTCAAGCCACAAAATCGCAAGACCAAATATGATAGAATACATAAAGATTTAAGGAATCTGAGGCTGTGATGTCACAACCAATCTTGATTTCAGTCGTCTCCACCCAAATGATATCAAAGTTTAAACTTGAATATCTCCTTAACGGAATAAAATATGGAAGTAGTTTCTTCACCATTTTGTTTCTCTTAAAGTCCTCTTTCATAACAGATTCTCTGCTTGACCTCTGAAATACTCCTTTAATACATGATGCTAAATTATTTACTTTTCTCATGACACTATAACAAAAACATCAAAAATGTTTTTTTGTATTTTTTGTACCATAAGGGGAAGTTGAGAGAATTATCATGAGAATGGAAAGTCTGATTTCAGTCTTTCTACACAAATGATACCAAACTTTAAACTTAAATGTCTACTTAACAGAATAAGATTTTTGAATGTTTTGAAATTCTCTTTCAAATAAGATAAACAAGCTTGACCACTGAACTAATCCTTGAAAGTTATTTATATGGTACTCCAGATTGGCAAGAAACCCTTCGCATCGGAGAATGAACTTGAGCTTGGGTACCATGTCCATGAGGCGCAGTCATTCTGGTATATTGCAGATGTATCCTATCTCCACCCTGCCTCCTCCTCAATGTTCAACTTGGACATCATTAAACATGTAGTGGTATAACTCACAAACTACATGTAACTATTAACAGCTCTAGCAATCAGGCCTTACCTTCTTATAAAAGTTTTTTTTTGATATGGTATGCCAAATTGGCGAGAAACAATTCGCATCTGAGAATGAACTTATGAACTTGAGTTTGGATACCATGTCCATAAGGTGCATTCATTAGGTTATCCTATCTCCACCCTGCTCCCTCCCTCAATGTTTAATTTAGACATCATTATAGTAGTATAACAATCACAAACTATATTAACAGCTCTAGCAATCAGGCCTTACCTTGAATTCCAATGAAAGTTTTTTATATGGTACTCCAGATTGGAGAGGAACCCTTCACATCAGAGAATGAACTTGAGGTTAGGTACCATGTCCATAAGGTGCAGTCATTCTAATATATTGCAGACTTATCCTATCTCCACACTGCCCCCTACCTCAATATTTAACTCGGACATCACTATAGTAGTATAACAATCACAAACTATATTAACAACTCTAGCAATCAGGCCTTACCTTTTCATGAAAGTTTTTGATATAATACTCCGGATTAGCGAGGAACCCTTCGCATCTGAGAATGAACTTGAGGTTGGGTACCAAGTCGATGAGGTGCATTCTCTTCGGCTCTTTCTGCACTTCGGAGATAAGTAACTCCATCACCCAGTCAAAATTCAAGACATTTGGATTGTCCTGAAAAGATAAGAAGAAAGGAATTCCTCAATACAATAAATCAATCGACCAATGGAATCTTTAAGTCCAACACCCAATAAAAACTTGATGTGAATTGTCCTGAAGACAGCAAAGATCCTATTATCAAGCTACTCAAATTTATGAAACAAGCATTTCAGCCTCTTTTGATAAGCTCCCAAGCTTGCACAAGCTAGCAAGTGAAATTAGCTCGTTTCAGAAAGCTTGCTAATAAAATCCTGAAATCAGCAATCAAATTGCAAACTTGCACAAGATTTCATTCACAAAGATTGCACACCCTTACAGAAAAAAGTAGCTTGCGACAAGCTAACAATTTTTAAGTTGCGCGAAATTGCTGCAACCTTGCGCAAGCTTGCTGCAACTTTGCGGAAAGCTAGTATTTGGGACAAATGCTAGCTTGCGCAAACTAACAATAGCTTGTGCAAGCTAGCAAAAAATATTTGTTAGCTTGCCCAAGGTTACAGAAAGTTTTTGCAAGCTTGGTTTTTGCTAGCTTGCGCAAGCTTACAAGTTTGCATTTGTCCCAAATACTAGCTTGCTGCAAGCTTGCCGCAAGATTGCAGCAAGCTTGCACAAGCTACAAATTGTTAGCTTATTGCAAGCTGGCGGCAACCTAGTTTTTCTGTAAGGGTTGTATGACTCACCCCTACATTCCCGGCAACATCAGTCAACGGTAAGTCATTGACATAAAATAGTGACTCACATGTGTATCATTGTGCCAAATTGTCAGTCACCAGAGTGACTCTGAGGTGGGTCAATTTACCTCAGACCCATTGACTTTGTACAAAGGTGATTGATTTTGGGTAATCAGTCATTTCACACAAAAATGTCAGTCACCTAAGTGACTGAAGGGTGCGTCAATGTACATGTTTTGTACACCCACTTTGGTGCAAATTTCCCTTACAGAAAAACTAGTTTGTCGCGAGCTTGCGGCAAGCTAACATTTTAGCTTGCACAAGCTTGCTGCAACCTTGCTGTAAGTTTGCAAAAATTTGCAGCAAGCTAGTATTTGGGACAAATGCAAGCTTGCTAGCTTGCGTAAGCTAGCAGAAACCTTTCCGCAAACTTCCACAAGCTAGCAAAAAGTCTTTGCAAGCATTCACAAGCATACAACTATATTTTGCTAGCTTGTGCAAGCTGTTAGTTTGTGCAAGCTGAGCATTTGTCCCAAATACTAACTTGCTGCAAGGCAGCCACAAGTTTCAGCAAGCTTACCGGAAGGTTGCAGCAAGCTTGTCAGAAGGTTGCAGCAAGCTTGCCGCAAGGTTGCTGCAAGCTTGCAGCAAGCTTGCCAGAAGGTTGCAGCAAGCTTGCGCAAGGTTGCAGCAAGCTTGCAGTTAGCTTGTCACAAGCTTGCTGCAAGCTAGGTTTTACTCTTCTTTTTTTGCAAGGGATGACTCACCTTGTCCGGGATGTAGGGGCGAGCTACACAATTGACAAGTGCATTATCTGTAGGTAGTACTGTAAATCATAGGGGTAAAAATGTGCACAAATTATGCCTCTTACAGTATATACTACAGTGTATATAGTACAGCTAGTGTATATAGTACAGTTTACTGTCTAATATTTGTTCAAGTACAACAACAAAAATTTGGCAAATATTAAGTTTTATTGTTCTTCCATCATAAACATAATTACCAAGATCATGTTTCTTTTATACCAGCCAGTCCCAACAACTCACAATGGGACTCGTACAGTAATTCAAAACATCATAACAATTTAATTGCAGACCAAACTGTGTGCCTGCAACAAATTAAACATTTACAACTGTAAATAATTCCATAAGTTTTGTTATTCTCTATCAACATAATTATCGATATCATGTTTCGTTCATACCATCCAGTCGCAGCAACTCACGCTGGGAACTCGTATAGTAATTCAAAACATAATCAAAGTTTAATTGCAGACAAAACTGTGTGCCCTCAAGCACAGCAGCGAGATTGTCTTTACTCAATGGTGCATGCTCATATACTGTAGTGTATCTAATGTAAACACAAAAATAACACTATGCATAATGGATTGGCTCAACTCCACTGTTCAACATGGAAAGTGATATACTGCCCAACATACAGGGAGGTTTTAACAGTTTTGAAATGAAGCATCATCCATCTTAAGTTAGGTTAAGGGTTAGGCTTCACATCCACATCTTAAGTTAGGTTAAGGGTTAGGCTTCACATCCACATCTTAGGCTAGGTTTAGGTTTAGGCTTCACATCCACATCTTACGCTAGGTTTAGGTTTAGGCTTCACATCCACATCTTAGGTTAGGTATAGATTTAGGCTTCACATCCACATCTTAGGCTAGGTTTAGGTTTAGGCTTCATCCACATCTTAAGTTAGGTTAAGGGTTAGGCTTCACATCCACATCTTAAGTTAGGTTAAGGGTTAGGCTTCACATCCACATCTTAGGTTAGGTTTAGGGTTAGGCTTCACATTCACATCTAAGGTTAGGTTTAGGGTTAGGCTTCACATCCACATCTTAGGTTAGGTTTAGGGTTAGGCTTCACATCCACATCTTAGGTTAGGTTTAGGGTTAGGCTTCACATCCACATCTTAGGTTTAGGGTTAGGCTTCACATCCACATCTAAGGTTAGGTTTAGGGTTAGGCTTCACATCCACATCTTAAGATAGGTTAAGGGTAAGGCTTCACATCCACATCTTAGGTTAGGGTTAGGCTTCACATCCACATCTAAGGTTAGGTTTAGGGTTAGGCTTCACATCCACATCTTAAGATAGGTTAAGGGTAAGGCTTCACATCCACATCTTAGGTTAGGGTTAGGCTTCACATCCACATCTTAGGTTAGGGTTAGGCTTCACATCCACATCCTAAGTTAGGTTAAGGGTTAGGCTCCACATCCACATCTTAGGTTAGGTTTAGGATTAGGCTTCACATCCACATCTTAGGTTAGGTTTAGGGTTAGGCTTCACATCCACATCTAAGGTTAGGTTTAGGGTTAGGCTTCACATCCACATCTTAAGTTAGGTTTAGGTTTAGGCTTCACATCCACATCTAAGGTTAGGTTTAGGGTTAGGCTTCACATCCACATCTTAAGTTAGGTTTAGGTTTAGGCTTCACATCCACATCTAAGGTTAGGTTTAGGGTTAGGCTTCACATCCACATATTAGGTTAGGGTAAGGCTTCACATCCACATCTTAGGTTAGGTTTAGGTTTAGGCTTCACATCCACATCTAAGGTTAGGTTTAGGGTTAGGCTTCACATCCACATCTTAAGTTAGGTTTAGGTTTAGGCTTCACATCCACATCTTAGGTTAGGTTAAGGGTAAGGCTTCCCATGCACATCTTAAGTTAGGTTTAGGTTTAGGCTTCACATCCACATCTTAGGTTAGGTTTAGGGTTAGGCTTCACATCTACATCTTAGGTTAGGTTTAGGCTTCACATCCACATCTTAGGTTAGGTTTAAGCTTCACATCCACATCTTAGGTTAGGTTTAGGTTTCACATCCACATCTTAGGTTAGGTTTAGGTTTAGGCTTCACATCCACATCTTAGGTTAGGTTTAGGGTTAGGCTTCACATCCACATCTTAGGTTAGGTTTAGACTTCACATTCACATCTTAGGTTAGGTTTAGGTTTAGGCTTCACATCCACATCTAAGATTAGGTTTAGGGTAAGGCCTCATAACCTCCTTGTAAGTTGGGCAATATATCACTTGACTATTCACAAACCCAATCAGCGAATTTTATAAATGAAAATTATTTATCATTAAATTACTGTGTGCCTATGACATCATCAGCTGAATTGGTACTTAGTGTGTAGTGCTATCATCATAGATTATATAAGTGTTTTGTTACCTAACATAATTTTGTGTCTGTATATCATGAAGATTTGTTGAGTCTAGTGGACAGTGAATTCAAAATTGTGGGGTTGGGGAGGATTCCCCCTTGTGTAATTCCCATCCCCACCCTTCCACTCCCCCCTAAAAAAAAAAAAAACGTCAATTAGTTTGTTGATCATATCGGGCCGAGTATGGCTGATGGGCAGCATCATCGAGATCGGTAAAATGCCTGTCGATTACCATTCCAATTATTGTATCTTTTATTTTTTGTTTAATTTTTTTCTTTTCTTTTTTCTTTTTGTAACGTTCAAACCTGAAAAGTTGAGAAATAAAAAAGCAAAAATATATTCATTGTTGATGACAAAAATGTATTTTTTTTTTTTTTACTTCTCAATATGTATTCTCCTCATTATCATCTTTTACATCCAAGTTGATTTGATTAATTATCTATGCTCAGTAACACTGCCGTTGGCATGTTTATCATGATTGGTACTGTCATAGAAGATAATCGGGAATCAGATCGTATCGGGCCGAATATGACAAAATATGATAAGTAATTGGCAGAAACCATTACAATGTAATCGTTGGAACACTAATTTCAATCATACAATTAGCAAGATATCTTTCTCATTTCAAATGTTCTTTTCAGGTTTATTTTGTTACCAGTGTTAACCACATTCAAAAGCTGTAATTGGATTTTCAAGACCACATCGTGCACACTATTCATATCAAACTTGAAGCCTAAAGATGAAAATTAGGTTTCATAAAAAGTAAAATTAAACGTAGGAAAAAAACAATAAGAAAATTCAAATTGAAAGTTTACAAATGACAACTTTATGACATAATGATTTTTTCAATGAAAATATTTAGAAAATCGTGCAAAGGTATATGACCCACTAATTGGGTATTCCATATTTTTTATGGATCATGAAGTTGTGGTAAGTGCAGGTAACCCTTACAGAAATATATGCTTGAAACAAGCTTGCGGCATGCTTGCAGCATGCTAAGACAAGCTAACATTTTGAGCTTGCGCAAGCTTGCACAAGCGTGCTGCGAGAGCGCTGCAAGATTGCTGCAAGCTACGGTACTATTTCTGTAAGGGTATACCTTTACTGAATTATTGTAGACTGTATATAACCTAAATCGCAGCAAAATTTCGAATTTTCAAAAATCAGGCTGGTTTTGTCAAGTACACTAAATTTTCAAAGATGTGTTGTATAATATTTGCAAATTTACATGTAGGTACATAAAGTGTCATAACCAAGTTTTCAAATTCCGTATCCTTTCTTGAGATACGAAAGAAATGAAGGATAATTCTGAACAATAATTAAAGATTAATGATGAAGCAGAGTGTTTGTACATTTAATGCACTGGGCAAACGGCTTTGGCTGCAGTGGATTATGGCCAGCGACCTTGGGAGGGCCATCAAAAACTTTTCAGTCTGAACATTACCGAAACTAGGTGGAAAAAAGAGATTACTAAAAAGCGTTAAACTGTTCATATGCTGCATGCAATTCGTACAACTTTGCAAATTACACAGTTGGATTTACTATGCACAAATTAATTCGGCAATGCGCTGCAAATGTAGGTACCACCAATTGATTACAGTTAATTCTACCACCCACCCCTCCCTCCCCACTCATTTTCCACATCTCTTTCTCTTAGAAAGACCTCATCTTGACACATTCTAAGAATTTTTTTAAAAGAGTTTTTAAGCTTTTTCTTCCCTTACAGAAAAAAATTAGCTTGCAGCAAGCTTGCGACAAGGTAACAATTTCTAACTTGTGCAAGCTGCCTGCAACCTTGTTGCAAGCTTGCAGCAAGCTAGTATTTGGGACAAACCGAGCTAGCTTGCACAAACTAGAAAAGCTTGCGCAAGCTAGCAAAAAAATATTTGTTAGCTTGCGGAAAGATTTTGCAAGCTTGCGGAAGGTTTTTGCTAACTTGCGTAAGCTAACAAGTTTGCATTTGTCCCAAATACTAGCTTGCTGCAAGCTTGCCGCCAGGTTGCAGCATGTTTGCGCAAGCTAAAAATTGTTAGCTTATTGCAAGCTTGCGGCAACCTAGTTGTTCTGTAAGGGTTATCTCTAGAAGAATTCTCATAGAGACAAGGAATGATTCATTACTTATATTTTCTTATTTTTCTACTTCATGCATTCATAAAAATGTTCTTTATCAACAAAATAGTAACTGAATTTTCAAATTTTATCAAATCCACAGCTAATACATACACATGCCAACAAACGCCTCATCTCAAAAATGTCTTCCAACCTCCTTTAAATTATCTTGAAAGATTTTCAGTCACAACATATTACGGAAGCCAAGTGAAAAAGAGAGATTGATAAAAAGCTCTAGATCCATGCCCAGGTCGTTTGGACAATCTCGCAATAATTACACTGTCAGATTACCTATACATAAATCAATTTAGCAATGCACTAGAAATGGAAGTACCAAGAATGGATGGACGTGGGTGAGATAAATATAGCATTAAAGATTGTGATATGTGACAAAGAGGAATGCAGAGAAAGATTGATTATTCACTGATCATCAACGAGAAAAACATCCAATTTTAACGCACTGAGAGAGTTCATACTGTACAGAACATGTAGTAAGCTCTTAAGTTTTGAATAAGATACATGATTTTATGATCAACAATTTGACGGAAAAAGGTTTACTTCTGTTATCTTTGAAAATGATGAGAATATAGCCTCAGCACAGATGTTTAGTGAAACGGTTTTTATTAAAGATGATCCCACATTTTACAAGACTCAGCTCCAATTCTTCCAGTACCGTAATTATAGTACATTCTTAAAATGCAAAGAATTTACATATTCAGACATACACCACAAATTTGCACATTACACGTCAAAAAGGCTGTAAAATGGTAAAATATCTGGTCAAGTGTGGATGAGAAATATTGCCATATTACACCTTACAAAGGCTGTAAAGTGGTAAAATATCTTGTCAAGTGTTGATGAGAAATATTGCCACATTACACCTTACAAAGTCTGTAAAATATCTAGTCAAGTGTTGATGAGAAATATTGCCATATTACACCTTACCAAGGCTGTAAAATATCTAGTCAAGTGTTGATGAGAAATATTGCCATATTACACCTTACAAAGGCTGTAAAATGGTAAAATATCTAGTCAAGTGTTCATGAGAAATACTGCCATATTACACCTTAAAAAGGCTGTAAAATGGTAAAATATTTAGTCAAGTGTTGATGAGAAATATTGCCATATTACACCTTACAAAAACTGTAAAATGGTAAAATATCTAGTCAAGTGTTCATGAGAAATATTGCCATATTACACCTTCAAAAGGCTGTAAAATGGTAAAATATCTAGTCAAGTAAATACTGCCATATTACACCTTATAAAGGAAGTAAAATGGTAAAATATCTAGTCAAGTGTTGATGAGAAATATTGCCATATTACACCTTTCAAAGGCTATAAAATGGTAAAATATCTGGTCAAAAATTGATGATAAATATTGCCATATTACACCTTACAAAGGCTGTAAAATGGTAAAATATCTGGTCAAGTGTTGAAGAGAAATATTGCCATATTACACCTTACAAAGGCTGTAAAATGGTAAAATATCTAGTCAAGTGTTGATGGGAAATATTGCCATTTTTAGTGTTCAGTAGATTTTAAGAAAGTTGGCAATTATTCCCTTACAGAAATATTAGCTTGCAGCACGCTTGCAGCACGCTTGCAACATGCTTGCAACATGCTTGCAACAAGCTAATATTTTTAGCCTCGCAAGCATGTTGCAAGCTTGCAGCAAACATGCTGCAAGCAAGTATTTGGAACAAATTAACTTGTGCAAGCTCGCAAAATCTATCTGCAAGCTTGCACAAGCCAACAAAACTTTCTGCAAGTTTGCACAAGCTAACAAATATTGATGCTACTGTAGTTTGTGCAAGCTAATCTTAGTTTGCGCAAGCTGGAAAGTTCCAAATACTAGCTTGCAGCATACAGCATAATAATCTCTAAAAGGGTAAAATATCTAGTCAAGTGTTGATGGGAAATATTGCCATTTTTAGTGTTCAGTGGATTTTAAGAAAGTTGACAATTGTTCCCTTACAGAAATATTAGCTTGCAGCAAACTAGCAAAACTTTCTGCAAGTTTGCACAAGCTAACAAATATTTCATGCTAGCTTGCACAAGCTAATGTTAGCTTGTGCAACCTAGAAAGTTGCAAATACTAGCTTGCAGCATGCTTGCTGCAAGCTTGCAACATGCTTGCACAAGCTTGCAGCATGCTTGCGCAAGCTTGCAGCATGCTTGCGCAAGCTAAAAATTGTTAGCTTTTCATAAGCGTGCTGCAAGATGTAAATTCTGTAAGGGTTGCACTGCAGATTATTAATAATATATTCACATGTCAATCACACTTACATTTCTCCTACACCTCTACAGGCTGAGACCCTCACTTTTCTTGACATCCACTTGTGACTTACAAGTACCATCAGCCATTAGTTGTTATTTGCTCCTTAAAATTTTAAACAGTCAGATGGTTTGGTTTGATTTGTTAATGTATTTAACAGCACCGCGACAGTCAGAGTCAAATGTGCCAAGAGGGTGTTAATAAATAATGGCGTAAGAGTTAGGATTGTGAGATGAAAGGTTTGTAAGGAAGATAAAGGGGGAAGGCTGAACAGTCAGATTTGACCTGATATATAAGCAGATCGGGTCAGACTTTTCCTTTCCCCTTTATTTTCCTTACTCTGAAAACCAACAGTAATTAGGATCAAATTTCCCTTATCAATGGCTCCATTGTATAGTTCTGCTGTTGGTCGCGAGTTGTTATGGAAGTTGGTGTTGAGTATCAAATTAGCAATGGATGCAGTCCTTATTGTGTGGTTCAGTGGTTATATTAATTAGGATAACTAAAAAAATTAAACATTCAGACCCAACCTGGTATATGAGGAGATCGAGTCAGACTTTCCCCCTTTATTTAAAAAAAAAAAATCAAATTTTCCTTACTCTGAAACCCACAAGTACTTTGGATCAAATTTCCTTGTATTTATTCTCCTGTTGGTCCTGAGTTGTTGTGGAAGTTGGTGTTAAGTATCCGATGAAGACCTTATTGTGTGGTTCACTAGTTATTTTAATTAAGTCTCATTATTTGCTACATTAAGTTTGTAGTTTTGATTTGCTGGAACAAATTTTTAAGGAGGTGAAGAAGTTATCAGTGTCAAGTCATCAGTGTCAGTACTAAAATTCTCAAAAATCTCAATTAAGCAAGTATTGTGCATGCATGCAGGCAGCTTTCATTACTACTGCACCCTAGGTCATCTTATGATGATTGTGATCTATTACAAGCTCATCTTTAAAACAGTGCATATATTTGTACACTTTAGGCAGTTAAGGTATTTTTTAGTGAATGAACATTTTTATAATATAATATATTTTGTAGCTATTATATTTTAGCGAATCTATACAAGAATTATATATATAATAATTGCTATATATATAGCAAATACATTTATACAGTAAATGTACAGTATTCTTATAGCGAATATGTGTTTAGCGCATATAATTTAAAGAACACATTTATTAAATGATATTTTAGCGAACATATTTTGTTTTAGTGAATCAATTTGTTATCATATGCAATTTTAGCAAAAATATAAAACAGATATTATATATACACTGTATTAGAAAAATGTTTTACAGCGAATACATTTTTAGGGAACATATTTTTAGCGCATATAATTTAAAGAACACATTTATCAAATTATATTTTAGTGAATATATTCTAGCGAATATATTTTATTTTAGTGAATCTATTTGTTAGCATATACATTTTTAGCAAATATGTGAAGCGGATATTATGTCTAGCAATAGTTTTATTTCGGGACCATATTTGTAGCAAATATAGCCTATAGGGAATGATATTTCACAAATATTGATAGAATAACAGCTTCAATTTTCAAAATGGATTTCTATTGTCAAAATGGACTGAAATAAAGCCTTCACATTACCATTATACTCCTTTTTTGGGACTTAATAAACTCTGTGCTAGAATAGCAAGCAAAAATTATGTTAGCTTTTTTGGTACAGAGATGATTAAGTACCAAAAACGGAGTATAATGATAATGTGTAGGCTTTATTCCAGTCCATTTTGACAATAGAAATCCATTTTGAAAATAGAAGCTGTTGAATCAAGAATGTTCAGAAAATGCAACTTGCAAACTTACAAAAGGCTGTCACATGTTTTGACATTCACAGCCACTTCATACAGTGACCTACCGTACTTGTACCAGCCATACCAGTAATTGTCAGATATCTCCATCAAGTGTACATTAGTGCTGTCATGATGACATGTCGATTATCACGATGTCCGGTTTCTCTTTTCCCACGACATGAAATATGCCTCTGAACACATATCACGATACCAAAAACTAATACAGATCTACGACATTTTTGCGCAACTAGGCTATAGCTACTTTGTACATTACAGTACTAAGGTTACGGTAGTATATTTACAAGTCAACTTTACATTAGTAAAGGTACTGCTTGAAAAATTTGGCCAGGATCAAAGGTTGGCGACATAGCCATATCAGTTTGTGCGCCAAAAACATGAAATGCTGTGCCAATCAATGTGCAATTATGTAATACTGTGCAATCGTGTAATACTGTGCAATCGTGTAATACTGTGCAATCGTGTAATACTGTGCAATCGTGTAATACTGTGCAATCGTGTAATACTGTGCAATCGTGTAATACTGTGCAATCGTGTAATACTGTGCAATCGTGTAATACTGTGCAATCGTGTAATACTGTGCAATCGTGTAATACTGTGCAATCGTGTAATACTGTGCAATCGTGTAATACTGTGCAATCGTGTAATACTGTGCAATCATGTAATACTGTGCAATCATGTATACTGTACAATCACCTAATACTGTTGCTAAATTGATAACTTCTTTAAAAACATACTATTTTAGGCTTGGTTTTACTTTGTAATTGATTTGTGCTTTGTATGCATTTTAGTCATCCATTTTACAGTTGATCTTATTTCCTATACATATTTAGAGTGTCATTTTATGTTCTTGTTTGCTTTTCTGATATTGTTTATGCTTAAGTTTTTTTTTATTTTAGGCATACTTACCTTGATATCATTTTTCCAATTTGTATGTTTATTCCTATCTTTGCTAAGCGCTTTGAGCAGCTTTGTTGATCTTGCGCTATATAAATATTATTCGTAGTAGTAATTCATATCTACGAGAATTATAGGGGAGTATATTATAAGCGAATACATTTTTACATTGTATATAATTTTATAGAGATTGTTTCCTAGCGAATATATATCTTAGAGAAAATATTTTACAGTAAATGTATTTTCAGGAAACATATTTTTAGCGCATATAATTTAAAGAACAGATTTATCAAATTATATTTTGCGAATATATTCTTATTTCAGCAAATCCATTAATATACGTTTTTAGGGAAAATATTTTGAGCGGATATTATATCTAGCGATTTTTTTAGTGATTTTTTTAGCTTAATTTTGGGACCATATGTTTAGGGAATATATCTATCTATATTTAAGAGACAGACCCCTAGCTTTGCTGTTTTACAGGGGCGGCTTGCCCTGCCCCTCTGTGGGCCCATCCTGCCCCCGGGGGTCCACTTTGCCCCCTGGGGTCCACCCTGCCCCTCACAAGAATTTTTCTAAAATAAATGTTGTAGATTTTTTTTTATTTTTTAAACCCAATCTTAGTTAACCTCATAAATGAAATACCTTACATGGATAGAGGACACAGAATAATAACATAGTAAGCAATTGTCCTGTTTGGCTCATGAATGGTCCTGATCAATCGGAATAGTTTCATTCTGAGGTATGATTATAGCGAAAATCCCAGAGCTTCTTCGCCATGGGATTGAGCCCCTGGACTCCCATGACGAAAAGACGCAGCGCTTCGCACGCACATTAATGTGCCCCTCAACAAGTCTAGCACCCAGCCTTTTTTTAAATCAAGCTAGGGGTCTGATAGGTGTTGTGGCTCAGTGGTTATGCTGGTATCTGAGAGGCATCGGGTTCGATTCCTGTCATGAGTGCTGCGTTGTGTCCTTGAGCAAGACACTTTACTTGCTTCAGTCCACTCAGCTGTAAAATGAGTACCAGCACTGCTGGGAAGTTAATCTGTGATGGACTGGTGTCCCGTCCAGGGGAGTAATGTACTCTCATCCGCCCGCGCCATGGAAACCAGGGATAAGCCTATAAGCTAATGAGCCAAATGGCTCGGATAAATTTAGCTTTTATATCTATATGTAATATTTTGCAAATATTGATAGAATCCAGAATGTTTAGATAATACAATTTGCAGACTTTCAAAATAACCCTCATACATATGTATGTCTTCATTGAAACACATCCACTTCATACAGTGACCTACTGTACTTGTACCAGCCAGAATAATTACAGTCATTCTCAGAAATCTGCATCAAGGGAGCACTGTGCATACATGCAGCATACTGCACCTTATCTTATGATGATGGTGATTAATGAAAAGCCGATCGTTAAATTGATATGCGTACCATAAAACTGCCGTAACAATTGTGAAGTCATGGATTGTATGGTAGTTTCTGCTATACCACATGCAAGCAAAGTTTGTTTGTTTGATGAGGGCTTAACGGCACTATGACAGCGAGGGTCAAATTGTGCCTGAGAGGTTAGATCATTCCAGAGGTAGGAAGGAAAGAAAACAGGGGGAGATTGAGAGAAACATGGGAACTAAAAGCCAAAAAGCTGGGATCGAGAGGAGGGCAAGGTATCAAAAATTAATTACAAAGTCAGATTGCATATAAGTATTATAATTGGAAATATCCTTTTGATTTTGACAAAAAAAGGAAACGGTTGCCAATTAAGAAACCTGACACATGTGATGCCACACATCGAATTCTCATGTTTGAAAAGTGCAAATACAGAGGAATTTTGACAATTTTAACACATCACATCTTTAATACTCATATGTCATCGAAAAGCAAGTGAATGTAAGATACGATTACCCTTACAGAATTTTTAGCTTGCAGCACGCTTGCAACGAGCTAAAATTATTTAGCTTGTGCAAGCTTGCGCAAGCATGTTGCAAGCTTGCACAAGCATGTTGCAAGCTTGCACAAGCATGTTGCAAGCTTGCGCAAGCATGTTGCAAGCTTGCAGCAAGCATGCTGCAAGCTAGTATTTGGAACTTTCTAGCTTGTGCAAGCTAATATTAGCTTGTGCAAGATAGCATAACATTTTTGTTAGCTTGTGCAAACTTGCAGAAAGATTTTGCTAGCTTACGCAAGCAAATTTGTTCCAAATACTAGCGTGCAGCAAGCTTGCAGCATGTTTGCACAAGCTAAAAATTGTTAGCTTGTTGCAAAGCACGCTGCAAGCTTGCTGCAAGCTAATATTACTGTAAGGGTACCGTTGCTAACCTAAATGACCAAGCCATTAGGCTAATATAGGGCCGGTGCATATACCAAGTTTCCAGCTAGGTTACACAAGAATTTTGACAATTTTAGCACGTCACATTTGTTAATACTCTTTTTGAGTCATGGAAAAGTGAATTAAATGTACAAGACATGATTGCAGTTGAATCACACATAATCATTCATTTCTTACAAACACAAGTGATTCACCTTTGAATATTCATATCCATGGTTATATGTACCATATTACATGCATGAAAAGTATATATGAATATTGAAAGGACCCTAGAAATAATACACCCGCCAGTTTATAGGCCCAGTTCACCTTTAACTTGTCAACATAATAAAGTAGTGGCAACCAACCCCTCATGGTGCGTGTTCACCCCTTCATAAACTTCTGCAACCATAAGGCGGGATTTGAGGGCTGGCAAAGGGGGAATTGCCGCCCCACTTGTTTTTCTCCCTGAAATTATATCTTTCGTATGGTGATTGTTGATTTGCCCCTCCCCACCTTACTTTTAATGGTTGGCAAATCTGGCCCATGTCTGCAACCCTGGACCTATTTCCTCAGTCAGTACTGAAACTACTATAAAATATACCAGAAAAATACTGTGCACACAGCACCTACTGTAATGCTATCTTTTGATGATAGTGATCTATTAGAAGTGGATCATTAAATTGATTTGTGTGCCAATCAATCTGCTAACAATTGTGACTTGATTGTGCTGGTAATATATCAATGCTTGCAATTAATTCTACTGTACAAGGAATATAACAGGTGGCATGCCAAGTATTAGGCCTTTAAAATTGAGGTCAAACACAAGTACTGTATCCACAGAATTGACCCAAGGTTAATGGCAATTACTGGCACTTCGTAGGTGGCTTACCAGCACTTTGTAGGGCGGCTTACAACCGCTTTGGAGGCGGCATACCAATGTTTTGTAGACGGCTTACCGGCACTTTGTAGGCACCTTACCGGCCTTTTGTAGGCTGCTTACCTACCAGCTCTTTGTAGGTGACTCACCAGCACTTTGTAGGCGACTTACAACCGCATTGGAGGTCGCATACCAACGCTTTATAGGCAGCTTACCGGTACTTTGTAGGCAGCTTACCAGTACTTTGTAGGCAGCTTACCTATCGGCTCTTTATAGGTAGCTTATCGACTCAGTAGGTTGTTTACAACCGCTTTGTAGGCGGTCTATATAGGTAGCTTATCGACTCAGTAGGTTGTTTACAACCTCTTTGTAGGCGGTCTACCACCGCTTTGTAGGCGGCTTACCACTGCTTTGTAGGCAACTTACAACAGCTTTGTAAGCGCTTACCGGCGTTTTGTACTGTATGTTGTTTACTGGTACTTTGTAGGCTGCTTACCAGCACTATGTACGTGGCTTATCGGCGTTTAAGAGAAAACATTGCTGTACAGTATGTGTTGTTCATTGGGGATCAAGACACCATTTTGACATCTTACATTTTGGAAATATATATCCACCTAAAACTATATATGTGTCACTGAACAAAATTTGTAGGGTGGGGGTATTTTCAGAAGGTATGTTAACAAACATGACCTCACTTCTACAGTACATTATAATGATGCCCTTTTTTTTTTTATACAGTATATATTTTTTCAATTTCTTGCCTAAATATCCCCCCTACCCCCATATATTCTCCACTCGCAGAAAATATGTATGTACATCAATGATATCACCCACTATTGCATGCAATCCCTTACAGAAATTTTAGCTTGCAGCATGCTTGTGAAAAGCTAACATTCTTAGCTTGCGCAAGCATGCGCAAGTGTGCTGGAAGCTTGCAGAAAGCGTGCTGCAAGCTAGTATTTGGAACAATTACTAGCTTGGTAGCTTACGCAAGCTAACATTAGCTTGCGCAAGCAAGCATGAAATATTTGTCAGCTTGCGCAAACATGCAAACAGTTCTGCTAGCTTGCGCAAGCTAGCAGATAGTTTTTGCTAGCTTGTGCAAGCTAATTTGTTTTAAATACTTGCTTGCAGCACTCTTGCTGCATGTTGCAAGCACACTTGCACAAGCTAAAAATTGTCAGCTTGTCGCAAGCGTGCTGCAAGCTTGCTGCAAGTTAATATTTCTGTAAGGGATACCTTACTGTACATTCAAACCATTAGTTCCTCTAAATAACTAAATCCATCAGAGCCATTAGCTTGAGCAAGCTTGTGACAAGCTAACATTTTTAGCTTGTACAAGCATGCTGCAAGCTTGTGCAAGCTTGTGCAAGCTTGCTTGTAACAAATACTACCTTGCTAGCATTGCTAACATTAGCTTGCACAAGCTACCATAAGATATTTGGTAGCTTGAAAAGATATTGTTTGAATGGTTTTTGAAAATAACGACAATTGGCAAGCTTGTAGTTTGGGAAGAAAGTTTTGCTAGCAATTGGGGTGCCCTTAAGAAAAGACTTGCAGATAGTTTTGGCTAGCTTGTGCAAGCTAATTTGTTCCAAATACTAGCTTGCAGCACACCTGCTACAAGCTTGCAGCATGCTTGTGCAAGCTTAAAAATGTATTGGTGGTAGGCAACTTGAAAAAGATATTGTTTGAATGGTTTTTGAAAATAACGAGACAATTGGCAAGCTTGGTGTGTTTGGGAAGAGGGTTCCAGATGCGAGGAGCATGCCATGAAAAAGATCTATCTGCAAATGTGTGCTGGGTGAGAAATTCAATCAATTTTTTGTGTATTTTGGCTCAGTCAATTGTTTAGGGGGTGCTGATGAGAGGCAGCTGTGGTGTGTCCTTACGATGTAGAGTCCTGCCTTTGAGTTCTACCTGGCCAATATAGGCCTATCTCAATATAGGCCTATCTCCAATATAGGCCTATCTCAATATAGGCCTATCTCCAATATAGGCCTATCTCCAATATAGGCCTATCTCCAATATAGGCCTATCTCCAATATAGGCCTATCTCCAATATAGGCCTATCTCCAATATAGGCCTATCTCCAATATAGGCCTATCTCTCAATATAGGCCTATCTCCAATATAGGCCTATCTCCAATATAGGCCTATCTCCAATATAGGCCTATCTCAATATAGGCCTATCTCCAATATAGGCCTATCTCCAATATAGGCCTATCTCCAATATAGGCCTATACAATTTTGTTACACTTTTGATATAGTTATACCAGGTAAAAAATATATTATAAAATGGGCAAGTTACAACACACTTTGCCATGTTGTTGTTTTACAATTTTAGCATCTGTCCCTTTCAAAGTTCTTTGCATGTATGGACTTATGCACTGAACCATGCACTGAATTTATTGTTTTAATTTCCAAAAAAGCTTGTCAAATAAACTATGAAATAAGCAATATTTTATCCAATTTAGTCAAGTTTTCTTGCACCACTTATTTTGCCATGTCATTGGTGCCAAAAATAGTTCTTACCTTCATACCTTGATGGTCAATTGCATTGTTATCCACAATAATTGGGTTTGCTGGAGACTATATCTTGTCAAGCCAGTTATGTTTGTCCTGAGAGTTCTGTTGGTCTTCAAGAATAGGTGCATTTATTTGAGTCTGCCATAAAAGGGATCAGGCAATTGCCAACTGGTCAGTTTCTTCTGTTACTCTGAAAACAATTCAACAAGGTCTGTTGGAAAAACAAATTTATCAAATATAGAAATATTATGGTAAGCTACTGTAATACTTCAACCAAGTGATTGGAAAACCTTATCAAATATGCTCTGATATATTAATCTTTCACCCATTCCTCTACCATTCCATCCTAGGGAAAGCACCAGGTTTGGCATGAGGATAGATAGCCCCCTCAAATTTCTGTGTTTATTTCTGTTTTTACATATTTCTTATGTGACTTTGATAGAGGTTGCAAAGAGCTTGTCAGATTGTTGACGAGCTCGTGGCGAGCTTCTATTTTTTAATGAGTTCAGCATGCCTAATGTTAAGTTTGTAACATTTTTGGGGAACATGTTGTAGAAAATATTAGCTTACACAAGCAATTAAGTGATGTATCCGGGAGCTTGTTCATGAGTGGATTTCTACACAAGGACATAAAACCACTTGTTTAACCATACAACACCTACCATCACACAACACCTTACATTACGAACACTGTAATGTACAGTACATGTATATCATCTTACTTACATAACAGACCACTTATAACAAATTCCATCCTTAAATTTAATTACAGTCGACAAAACCTTTCTGTACGGAGAAAATTAAATTAAAATACTTTTAGGATACCAGTCAAAATTGCTGATCTGTTGCTTAAGTGAAGCAAACTGGCTGTGTAAGATCTACTGTAATTTGTCATTCTGTCTTCACTCGGGTGTAAGCTTACGTCTTAAGACGGCATTCTGTTTCATGCACAGTGGAAAACAGGTCGATAAAACACAAATATAAACAAACGATATTGATGGCAGGGATTCGTTGGAGGTGGAAGCCTGCACATGTGACCATTATTATGTTGAAGGTGCTCTCGCGGGAGCTTGTGGGGGAGGGGGCGGGACCAGGTGGAGGAACCTTTATCGGTGGAGGAACCTCTAAGTGGTGAAGGAACCTCTGAGTGGTGGAGAAACCTCTAAGTGGTGGAGGAACCTCTAAGTGGTGGAGAAACCTCTAAGTGGTGGAGAAACCTCTAAGTGGTGGAGGAACCTCTAAGTGGTAAAGGAACCTCTAAGTGGTGGAGGAACCTTTAAGTGGTGGTGGAACCTCTAAGTGGTGGAGGAACCTCTAAGTGGTGGAGGAACCTCTTAGTGGTGCAGTTTGAGGTGCATGTATATTACAGACCTGTACAAGCACTCCCTTGATTTTGGTTATCATAGGTTTTCTGCCCATCAAAAATGTTTCATAAAGTTTCTTTCAAATACAATAAATATTGTTAAGAATATGAGCATGAGGGTGCCAATCTTAAGTAGACTTACTAACCTTACAGAAATTTTAGCTTGCAGCAAGCTTACGACAAGCTAACATTTTAAGCTTGCGCAAGCATGCTGCAAGCTACATGTAGTATTTGGAACAAATACTAGCTTGCAAGCTAGCATAAGATAATTGTTAGCTTGTGCAAGCTTGCAGATAGTCTTGCTAGCTTGCGCAAGCTTGCAGATAGTCTTTGCTACCTTGCACAAGTTAATTTGTTCCAAATACTAGCTTGCAGCACGCTGGCAAGCTAAAAATTGTTATCTTGTTGCAAGCGTGCTGCAAGCGTGCTGCAAGCGTGCTGCAAGAGTGCTGCAAGCGTGCTGCAAGCGTGCTGCAAGCGTGCTGCAAGCGTGCTGCAAGCGTGCTGCAAGCGTGCTGCAAGCGTGCTGCAAGCGTGCTGCAAGCGTGCTGCAAGCGTGCTGCAAGCTAATATTTCTGAAAGGAAGAAGCTTGCTTGACCGCTGAACAAATTCTTTAAAGTTGAAATACTTCTACTGTAATCTAGAGGGAAATCACTGGACGGATATACTTTCCATTGTCTGCTGAACGTCATAAATATACATGTAACTTATGAGATTTTCTTAAGCATGTTCTAATAAATAAATGTGTAGAATACTAGAATCGGGTGTGCATGGTGGAATGGAAATTGTTAAGGAATTCAAACAAATTAATTTCCTTTATAAAATTTCTATTGAGTATTTGCATTGTTGTGACCCGTGCATTGAATCCTGTTAATGCAGGAACATGATTATTTGGTTTATTCCATTTTCAAAACAGGTAATTTTGTTAATAAAGCGATAAAATATATGTAAACTTTTCTCATTTATCTTTCTTTTCAGTTGTTTTTTATGCATTTAAAACAATCTAACACAAAAAAAAAAAAAGAATAATGTTTGGCATTGTGTTTCATATGCGAATATAATGGACAGTTCAAAGGACTTTGCCTCGCGAATGACCCTCCTAAAAGTTGGGTCATTCCACTCATGTCAAAGTCCTTTGCCCGTGCATTAAATATGCATAAACAGTCTGCCTCAACCTTAATCTTAAACAAACAAAAAAACATTTGCCTTTTCAGGTCGGCATCCCTTTATCATAAAGAATATCTATGCCACAATAATATAAAAAAAACATGTAAAATATGAGACATTTTTCTGCATGCCTTCATAAATAAACGTGTAAAATATGAAATTTTCTGATGTGTGCCATAATATAAAATGTGCCATAATATAAAATAAACGTATGAATTATAGAGTAGGGTGTACAAGATGGAACAATTTGGAAATTCTTCAGGAATTAACCCAAATTTGCTAAAAACACTTTCTTTTTTCAGCTGGGCACGTACCCCTTTATCATAAAGAATAGCGATCATACAGCTATGATTCTTACATAGATTACAGGTAGGGGAACAACTCCATTGACTCTGAATAAGTTTTACATTCTAATTCCCAAAAAATTCACCTTTAACTGAACCGCAATAAACACAATGCCAAATGCAATTATTGCATTGAAGCATGATTGATGTACAGTACTGTAATGGTATTGCTTAATTACCTATTACAGTACATGCATATACACATTCAGATCTCGCACGATGCAGTCACAATATACGCAGTCACACACAATTTAGCATCTTGACTGCGTGTTATAAGTTGTGTGTTGTTCCAGAGGGAAATCACTGCATGTCTGCCATACATCATAAATAAACGTGTCAAATATAAGATTTTGTCATCCATGCCGGAATAAATATATCTGTAAATTTATCAGATGTACAAGATGGAATGTAACAGCAGGGTGAAATCACTGCATGTCTGCTGCACGTCATAAATAAACGTGTCAAATATAAGATTTTCTAATGCATGCCAGCAAGGCCATAGCCAGGTTTTTATTTTGGGAGGGACAGATCTGCCAGGTAAATACATGTAGGCTTTGCGCATTCGGCGCAGGGTCTAGGAGTCCGCTTAAGCTATACGTTTTGGTGGACTGGAGGGTGCCTGAAAGACACCTAAAAGCGTCTAATATTGTAATCCATCACCACTGTCAACGACTATTCATTTGAAAAGGTCAGTGTTTATTTAAGGAGGGGGGGTTTATTGAGGAATGACTGCCCCCATATTGCCCCCCCCCCCCGGCTATGCGCTTGCATGCCAGAATAATCAATGTGTACATTTATCGGATGTACAAGATGGATGTAATAGCAGGGAGAAATCACTGGATGCTGCCGTACGTCATAAATAAAAGTGTAAATTACTGAATAAGCGTGTAAATTATTAGAATCTAAGTACACGAATTAATAAAATGTCTATGGAAGAAGTGGAAATTGAAAGAGATCGTCATGCCTCGATCCTGGTCTATACAAGAGCTCGGGCTGTGATATATTATTATTATTATTTATTTCATTCAATGTTCAGGCCTCCAGCCTATTACATACAAGTATAAGTACATTAATTTAACAATTTTAATCAAAGAAAAGGATTAATAATGTTTTAAACTAAAAAACATGACGTAGACACAAAATACATGCTGATACCAAAAACAAGTAATTATAAACAAATGAATATTCAAAACCAAATGGATAATGGGATCGTTAAACAATAAAGTAATCATTAAATTATGCAACATAATGATTATGCTAAAGACTCTGCGCTTTTGAAGAGCTTTGTTTATGAACCTGGCTAAATTTAAACTTAAAGATTCGCTTTTAATTCTTAGAAGTGTTTCAAACGAAGCATATGAGTGGTGGTGATAAAAGCGCTGAGGAATGAAAACTTTACGAATGTCCTTCTAGCACAAAGTGATATTCATCCTCTACACGATGTAGGTTACACATAGTGCATAATGTGATAGTAATCCTCTAAATGATGTAGGTTACACATAGTGCATAATGTGATAGTCATCCTCTAGACGATGTAGGTTACACATAGTGCATAATGTGATAGTCATCCTCTAGACGATGTAGGTTACACATAGTGCATAATGTGATATTCATCCTCTACACGATGTAGGTTACACATAGTGCATAATGTGATATTCATCCTCTACACGATGTAGGTTACACATAGTGCATAATGTGATAGTCATCCTCTAGACGATGTAGGTTACACATAGTGCATAATGTGATATTCATCCTCTACACGATGTAGGTTACACATAGTGCATAATGTGATATTCATCCTCTACACGATGTAGGTTACACATAGTGCATAATGTGATATTCATCCTCTAGACTATGTAGGTTACACATAGTGCATAATGTGATAGTCATCCTCTAGACTATGTAGGTTATACATAGTGCATAATGTGATATTCATCCTCTACAGGATGTAGGTTACACATAGTGCATAATGTGATATTTATCCTCTAGATGATGTAGGTTACACATAGTGCATAATGTGATATTCATCCTCTACACGATGTAGGTTACACATAGTGCATAATGTGATAGTCATCCTCTACACGATGTAGGTTACACATAGTGCATAATGTGATAGTCATCCTCTAGACGATGTAGGTTACACATAGTGCATAATGTGATATTCATCCTCTACACGATGTAGGTTATACATAGTGCATAATGTGATAGTCATCCTCTAGACGATGTAGGTTACACATAGTGCATAATGTGATATTCATCCTCTAGACGATGTAGGTTACACATAGTGCATAATGTGATAGTCATCCTCTAGACGATGTAGGTTACACATAGTGCATAATGTGATATTCATCCTCTACACGATGTAGGTTATACATAGTGCATAATGTGATAGTCATCCTCTAGACTATGTAGGTTACACATAGTGCATAATGTGATATTCATCCTCTAGACGATGTAGGTTACACATAGTGCATAATGTGATATTCATCCTCTACACGATGTAGGTTACACATAGTGCATAATGTGATAGTCATCCTCTACACGATGTAGGTTACACATAGTGCATAATGTGATAGTCATCCTCTAGACTATGTAGGTTACACATAGTGCATAATGTGATAGTCATCCTCTACACGATGTAGGTTACACATAGTGCATAATGTGATCGTCATCCTCTAGACGATGTAGGTTACACATAGTGCATAATGTGATATTCATCCTCTAGACGATGTAGGTTACACATAGTGCATAATGTGATAGTCATCCTCTAGACGATGTAGGTTACACATAGTGCATAATGTGATAGTCATCCTCTACACGATGTAGGTTATACATAGTGCATAATGTGATATTCATCCTCTAGATGATGTAGGTTACACATAGTGCATAATGTGATAGTCATCCTCTACACGATGTAGGTTACACATAGTGCATAATGTGATAGTCATCCTCTACACGATGTAGGTTACACATAGTGCATAATGTGATAGTCATCCTCTAGATGATGTAGGTTACACATAGTGCATAATGTGATAGTCATCCTCTAGATGATGTAGGTTACACATAGTGCATAATGTGATAGTCATCCTCTAGACGATGTAGGTTACACATAGTGCATAATGTGATATTCATCCTCTACACGATGTAGGTTACACATAGTGCATAATGTGATATTCATCCTCTACAGGATGTAGGTTACACATAGTGCATAATGTGATATTCATCCTCTACAGGATGTAGGTTACACATAGTGCATAATGTGATAGTCATCCTCTACACGATGTAGGTTACACATAGTGCATAATGTGATAGTCATCCTCTAGACGATGTAGGTTACACATAGTGCATAATGTGATATTCATCCTCTAGACGATGTAGGTTACACATAGTGCATAATGTGATATTCATCCTCTAGATGATGTAGGTTACACATAGTGCATAATGTGATAGTCATCCTCTAGACGATGTAGGTTACACATAGTGCATAATGTGATATTCATCCTCTACACGATGTAGGTTACACATAGTGCATAATGTGATAGTCATCCTCTACACGATGTAAGTTACACATAGTGCATAATGTGATAGTCATCCTCTAAACGATGTAGGTTACACATAGTGCATAATGTGATAGTCATCCTCTACACGATGTAGGTTACACATAGTGCATAATGTGATATTCATCCTCTACACGATGTAGGTTACACATAGTGCATAATGTGATATTCATCCTCTACACGATGTAGGTTACACATAGTGCATAATGTGATATTCATCCTCTAGACGATGTAGGTTATACATAGTGCATAATGTGATATTCATCCTCTACACGATGTAGGTTACACATAGTGCATAATGTGATATTCATCCTCTACACGATGTAAGTTACACATAGTGCATAATGTGATATTCATCCTCTACACGATGTAGGTTACACATAGTGCATAATGTGATAGTCATCCTCTACACGATGTAGGTTACACATAGTGCATAATGTGATATTCATCCTCTACACGATGTAGGTTACACATAGTGCATAATGTGATATTCATCCTCTACACGATGTAGGTTACACATAGTGCATAATGTGATATTCATCCTCTACACGATGTAGGTTACACATAGTGCATAATGTGATATTCATCCTCTACACGATGTAGGTTACACATAGTGCATAATGTGATAGTCATCCTCTACACGATGTAGGTTACACATAGTGCATAATGTGATATTCATCCTCTACACGATGTAGGTTACACATAGTGCATAATGTGATATTCATCCTCTAGATGATGTAGTTTACACATAGTGCATAATGTGATATTCATCCTCTAGACGATGTAGGTTACACATAGTGCATAATGTGATATTCATCCTCTAGATGATGTAGGTTACACATAGTGCATAATGTGATAGTCATCCTCTAGACGATGTAGGTTATACATAGTGCATAATGTGATATTCATCCTCTAGACGATGTAGGTTACACATAGTGCATAATGTGATATTCATCCTCTAGATGATGTAGGTTACACATAGTGCATAATGTGATAGTCATCCTCTAGACGATGTAGGTTACACATAGTGCATAATGTGATATTCATCCTCTACACGATGTAGGTTACACATAGTGCATAATGTGATATTCATCCTCTACACGATGTAGGTTACACATAGTGCATAATGTGATAGTCATCCTCTACACGATGTAAGTTACACATAGTGCATAATGTGATGTTCATCCTCTACACGATGTAAGTTACACATAGTGCATAATGTGATATTCATCCTCTACACGATGTAGGTTACACATAGTGCATAATGTGATATTCATCCTCTAGACGATGTAGGTTATACATAGTGCATAATGTGATATTCATCCTCTAGACGATGTAGGTTACACATAGTGCATAATGTGATAGTCATCCTTTACAGGATGTAGGTTACACATAGTGCATAATGTGATATTCATCCTCTACACGATGTAGGTTACACATAGTGCATAATGTGATATTCATCCTCTACATGATGTAGGTTACACATAGTGCATAATGTGATAGTCATCCTCTACACGATGTAGGTTACACATAGTGCATAATGTGATATTCATCCTCTACACGATGTAGGTTACACATAGTGCATAATGTGATATTCATCCTCTACATGATGTAGGTTACACATAGTGCATAATGTGATAGTCATCCTCTACACGATGTAGGTTACACATAGTGCATAATGTGATATTCATCCTCTACACGATGTAGGTTACACATAGTGCATAATGTGATATTCATCCTCTACACGATGTAGGTTACACATAGTGCATAATGTGATATTCATCCTCTACACGATGTAGGTTACACATAGTGCATAATGTGATATTTATCCTCTAGATGATGTAGGTTACACATAGTGCATAATGTGATAGTCATCCTCTAGACGATGTAGGTTACACATAGTGCATAATGTGATATTCATCCTCTACAGGATGTAGGTTACACATAGTGCATAATGTGATAGTCATCCTCTAGACGATGTAGGTTACACATAGTGCATAATGTGATATTCATCCTCTACACGATGTAGGTTACACATAGTGCATAATGTGATAGTCATCCTCTACACGATGTAGGTTACATAATCATAATGTGATATTCATCCTCTACACGATGTAGGTTACACATAGTGCATAATGTGATATTCATCCTCTACACGATGTAGGTTACACATAGTGCATAATGTGATATTCATCCTCTACACGATGTAGGTTACACATAGTGCATAATGTGATATTCATCCTCTACACGATGTAGGTTACACATAGTGCATAATGTGATAGTCATCCTCTACACGATGTAGGTTACACATAGTGCATAATGTGATATTCATCCTCTACACGATGTAGGTTACACATAGTGCATAATGTGATATTCATCCTCTAGATGATGTAGTTTACACATAGTGCATAATGTGATATTCATCCTCTAGACGATGTAGGTTACACATAGTGCATAATGTGATATTCATCCTCTAGATGATGTAGGTTACACATAGTGCATAATGTGATAGTCATCCTCTAGACGATGTAGGTTATACATAGTGCATAATGTGATATTCATCCTCTAGACGATGTAGGTTACACATAGTGCATAATGTGATATTCATCCTCTAGATGATGTAGGTTACACATAGTGCATAATGTGATAGTCATCCTCTAGACGATGTAGGTTACACATAGTGCATAATGTGATATTCATCCTCTACACGATGTAGGTTACACATAGTGCATAATGTGATATTCATCCTCTACACGATGTAGGTTACACATAGTGCATAATGTGATATTTATCCTCTAGATGATGTAGGTTACACATAGTGCATAATGTGATAGTCATCCTCTAGACGATGTAGGTTACACATAGTGCATAATGTGATATTCATCCTCTACAGGATGTAGGTTACACATAGTGCATAATGTGATAGTCATCCTCTAGACGATGTAGGTTACACATAGTGCATAATGTGATATTCATCCTCTACACGATGTAGGTTACACATAGTGCATAATGTGATAGTCATCCTCTACACGATGTAGGTTACACATAGTGCATAATGTGATATTCATCCTCTACACGATGTAGGTTACACATAGTGCATAATGTGATATTCATCCTCTACACGATGTAGGTTACACATAGTGCATAATGTGATATTCATCCTCTACACGATGTAGGTTACACATAGTGCATAATGTGATATTCATCCTCTACACGATGTAGGTTACACATAGTGCATAATGTGATAGTCATCCTCTACACGATGTAGGTTACACATAGTGCATAATGTGATATTCATCCTCTACACGATGTAGGTTACACATAGTGCATAATGTGATATTCATCCTCTAGATGATGTAGGTTACACATAGTGCATAATGTGATATTCATCCTCTAGACGATGTAGGTTACACATAGTGCATAATGTGATATTCATCCTCTAGATGATGTAGGTTACACATAGTGCATAATGTGATAGTCATCCTCTAGACGATGTAGGTTATACATAGTGCATAATGTGATATTCATCCTCTAGACGATGTAGGTTACACATAGTGCATAATGTGATATTCATCCTCTAGATGATGTAGGTTACACATAGTGCATAATGTGATAGTCATCCTCTAGACGATGTAGGTTACACATAGTGCATAATGTGATATTCATCCTCTACACGATGTAGGTTACACATAGTGCATAATGTGATATTCATCCTCTACACGATGTAGGTTACACATAGTGCATAATGTGATAGTCATCCTCTACACGATGTAAGTTACACATAGTGCATAATGTGATGTTCATCCTCTACACGATGTAAGTTACACATAGTGCATAATGTGATATTCATCCTCTACACGATGTAGGTTACACATAGTGCATAATGTGATATTCATCCTCTAGACGATGTAGGTTATACATAGTGCATAATGTGATATTCATCCTCTAGATGTAGGTTACATGCATAATGGATAGTCATCACATAGTGCATAATGTGATAGTCATCCTTTACAGGATGTAGGTTACACATAGTGCATAATGTGATATTCATCCTCTACACGATGTAGGTTACACATAGTGCATAATGTGATAGTCATCCTCTACATGATGTAGGTTATGCATAATGTGATAGTCATCCTCTACACATGTAGGTTACATAATAATGTGATATTCATCCTCTACACGATGTAGGTTACACATAGTGCATAATGTGATATTCATCCTCTACATGATGTAGGTTACACATAGTGCATAATGTGATAGTCATCCTCTACACGATGTAGGTTACACATAGTGCATAATGTGATATTCATCCTCTACACGATGTAGGTTACACATAGTGCATAATGTGATATTCATCCTCTACATGATGTAGGTTACACATAGTGCATAATGTGATATTCATCCTCTACACGATGTAGGTTACACATAGTGCATAATGTGATATTTATCCTCTAGATGATGTAGGTTACACATAGTGCATAATGTGATAGTCATCCTCTAGACGATGTAGGTTACACATAGTGCATAATGTGATAGTCATCCTCTAGACGATGTAGGTTACACATAGTGCATAATGTGATATTCATCCTCTACAGGATGTAGGTTACACATAGTGCATAATGTGATAGTCATCCTCTAGACGATGTAGGTTACACATAGTGCATAATGTGATATTCATCCTCTACACGATGTAGGTTACACATAGTGCATAATGTGATAGTCATTCTCTAGACTATGTAGGTTACACATAGTGCATAATGTGATAGTCATCCTCTACACGATGTAGGTTACACATAGTGCATAATGTGATATTCATCCTCTAGACGATGTAGGTTACACATAGTGCATAATGTGATATTCATCCTCTACACGATGTAGGTTACACATAGTGCATAATGTGATAGTCATTCTCTAGACTATGTAGGTTACACATAGTGCATAATGTGATAGTCATCCTCTAGATGATGTAGGTTACACATAGTGCATAATGTGATATTCATCCTCTACAGGATGTAGGTTACACATAGTGCATAATGTGATAGTCATCCTCTAGAAGATGTACTGTAGGTTACACATAGTGCATAATGTGATATTCATCCTCTACACGATGTAGGTTACACATAGTGCATAATCTTAAATTTCTTGGAATATTTTGCCATTGCCAATATGGACATTCAATGGGAGTACGCCACAGTGAAGGCGTGTGATATAAGAACATAGGAGTACGCCACAGTGAAGGCGTGTGATATAAGAACATAAATAAAGATTATCAAAAATTGTTAAATACGGTTCATATGTGAGATAATGTTTGAACACTCTATAATCATATAGACGGTCCATTGACTTTATTTGCGTAAGCCATTCTTGCTCATTGATGTCAGACAATCTTAATGATAAATCTTGCAGGAACACAGATTCATCTCCTACACCTTGCTGAAACCATACCTCTCCGAACCTAAACTCATTAATGTCTTATAACCGCAACCCCAGAATGTATGCAAATATCCACTTTGTGATAAAGATGGTTGTATGAGATATAAATGTAGCGACTCTTACCATGTTTCAAAACTTTGAACCAATATTTAACGGCATTTCTTACTGCGTAACAATAAAGACTTACTCTTCCTAATTCCCCTCTTGCTACAACATTTACTGCATTACTTGGTTCTCTTAGGGTGAATTTACCAAAGTGGTCATGAACACTTTCAATCTCAGAGCTGGTTTGTGGTCCCCATAACTCAGAGCCATACATCAGAACCAGTAAAATTTTCTAATCAAAAAGTAACATACATTGATAGCATGGAAGGTGACCAGCTTTTGTGATATTGGTTTTAACTGAGAAAGTAGCCTTACGGGCCTTATCAGCAACATCCTTTTGAGCAGCAGTCCATCCACCCAGGCAAGAAAAGCAAACTCCCAAGAACTTATAATTATTTAGCACTTCAAGTTTTTCCCCATTCAGAGAGAATCTATCAGCTTTGGCAAGTCTACCTCCTTTTCTGAAGACCATTATTTTTGTTTTCTCATTATTAATCACTAATTGATTTTTCTTACAATAAGAGCAAAGGCTATTAATAAGTTATTAAAGTACGTAGGAATTCTCAGAAAAAATGACCAAGTCATCGGCATACAGAGATTCTTCATTTCCAACTTTCACGCCTTTGTAATATTCACCTCGTAAATGGCCTTCAATATCAGCAAAAAATGAAAAAAATCATGGGAGATAAAACACAGCCTTGTGTCAAACACCTTTATGACAAGCGAAAGAATCTGTAAAGAAGTTGCCCAATTTTATGCAGGCTTTTACGTTGCTGTACATGGTACGTAATATTTTAAGAAACTTGCCATCAATCTTGTATCTATTCTTCAACTTATGAAAAAGTAACTCATGGTTAATATTATCGAATGCTCCTTTAAAGTCTACAAAAAGAGCATACAATTTACCTCTTGGTTTACTTAAGGAGTTTGTAATTAAAGAATGTAATACAAAAGCATTATCAATAGCCGAGTAACTTTTACGAAAACCTGCTTGTGCTCTTGAGATTATATCATTGTTATCACTCCATTCTTTTAGTCCATTACAGAGAACTGAAGCAAATACTTTGCTTAAAGAAGACAATAGAGTAACCGGCCTGTAATTTACGGGATCTTGGATACTACCCTTCTTTAAGATGGGACAGATCAAACCTATATCCGAGGAATCTGGGTAAATGCCATTTTCAAAAATTCCTTGAAAGAGTTTAACGATTATTTCAATGATCCACCCCGGCAGAGCTTTGAAGATGTCACATCCATACCAGGTGCTTTAGAGTTCTTCATGTCATGTATACAATGTTTTATTTCATCTATATTAAAAACATTATTCAATAGATCTATATCAATATCACTGTATGTTATGTCTGTCGCTTGATAAAAATCATCATCAGTGGGATCGCTGCTAGAACTATGATCAAATATAGCTCTGATATACTGCAGCCAATCGTGGGCAGTAATTGCATTAGTATTGAAATTACTGCAAAAATAGGAGAGGGAGTATTTGCTACATTGTATCAAAATATATTGTCGTAATGTATCAACCTCAGGCTATGATAGGAGAGGCAGTATTGGCTACATTGTATCAAAACATATTGTCGTAATGTATCAACCTCAGGCTATGATGGGAGAGGCAGTATTTGCTACATTGTATCAAAATATATTATCGTAATGTATCAACCTCAGGCTATGGTAGGAGAGGCAGTATTGGCTACACTGTATCAAAACATATTGTCGTAATGTATCAACCTCAGGCTATGATAGGAGAGGCAGTATTTGCTACATTGTATCAAAATATATTGTCGTAATGTATCAACCTCAGGCTATGATAGGAGAGGCAGTATTTGCTACACTGTATCAAAATATATTATCGTAATGTATCAACCTCAGGCTATGGTAGGAGAGGCAGTATTGGCTACACTGTATCAAAACATATTGTCGTAATGTATCAACCTCAGGCTATGATAGGAGAGGCAGTATTTGCTACATTGTATCAAAATATATTGTCGTAATGTATCAACCTCAGGCTATGATAGGAGAGGCAGTATTTGCTACACTGTATCAAAATATATTATCGTAATGTATCAACCTCAGGCTATGGTAGGAGAGGCAGTATTGGCTACACTGTATCAAAACATATTGTCGTAATGTATCAACCTCAGGCTATGAGAGGAGAGGCAGTATTTGCTACACTGTATCAAAATATATTGTCGTGATGTATCAACCTCAGGCTATGATAGGAGAGGCAGTATTTGCTACACTGTATCAAAATATATTGTCGTAATGTATCAACCTCAGGCTATGATAGGAGAGGCAGTATTTGCTACACTGTATCAAAATATATTATCGTAATGTATCAACCTCAGGCTATGATAGGAGAGGCAGTATTTGCTACACGTATCAAAATATATTGTCGTAATGTATCAACCTCAGGCTATGATAGGAGAGGCAGTATTTGCTACACTGTATCAAAATATATTGTCGTAATGTATCAACCTCAGGCTATGATAGGAGAGGCAGTATTTGCTACACTGTATCAAAATATATTGTCGTAATGTATCAACCTCAGGCTATGATAGGAGAGGCAGTATTTGCTACACTGTATCAAAATATATTGTCGTAATGTATCAACCTCAGGCTATGGTAGGAGAGGCAGTATTTGCTACACTGTATTAAAATATATTGTCGTAATGTATCAACCTCAGGCTATGATAGGAGAGGCAGTATTTGCTACACTGTATCAAAATATATTGTCGTAATGTATCAACCTCAGGCTATGATAGGAGAGGCAGTATTTGCTACACTGTATTAAAATATATTGTCGTAATGTATCAACCTCAGGCTATGAGAGGAGAGGCAGTATTTGCTACACTGTATCAAAATATATTGTCGTAATGTATTAACCTCAGGCTATGATAGGAGAGGCAGTATTTGCTACACTGTATTAAAATATATTGCCGTAATGTATCATCCTCAGGCTATGATAGGAGAGGCAGTATTTGCTACACTGTATCAAAATATATTGTCACAATGTATCAACCTCAGGCTATGATAGGAGAGGCAGTATTTGCTACACTGTATCAAAATATATTGCCGTAATGTATCAACCTCAGGCTATGATAGGAGAGGCAGTATTTGCTACACTGTATCAAAATATATTGTCGTGATGTATCAACCTCAGGCTATGAGAGGGGGGCAGTATTTGCTACACTGTATCAAAATATATTGTCGTAATGTATCAACCTCAGGCTATGATAGGAGAGGCAGTATTTGCTACACTGTATCAAAATATATTGTCGTAATGTATCAACCTCAGGCTATGATAGGAGAGGCAGTATTTGCTACACTGTATCAAAATATATTGCCGTAATGTATCAACCTCAGGCTATGATAGGAGAGGCAGTATTTGCTACACTGTATCAAAATATATTGCCGTAATGTATCATCCTCAGGCTATGATAGGAGAGGCAGTATTTGCTACATTGTATCAATATATTTTACCGCAATGTATCAACATACTGTAGCACTTTGTGCCAAAAACAAACGGCAGCTTTACTGTATGTCACTTTGTACTGTCTGACATACTATTATAAATAGATATGTCAAATATTGGAATCAGGTGTGCAATTGTCTTGTGAGAATAAACATCGCGAGAATAAACAGGCGTGACTCATGGCATACACACTGAGCGCATACACACTGAGCACAGGAGAATTATGGTTAAATTACACTGGGAGAAACGAGCACCAAGCCAAAAAGGAAAAATGCAGTTTTACTGTTTGCAAATATTTGCGAGAAGTGACTGCACACACAACTCTCAACGGTTGTTATTAAGATGTAAATCGAGGGAGGCAGGTAGTGAGCTACCTGGACGACTATTGCTAAGATGCTGGAGGTCCTGCAGGTTTGAGTCCGATGGCCATTTCTCCACAGATATGCAAAACGGTACACTAACATCAAGCACAGAGGTTTGTCTTCTGCATCACACCTTCTTCCCAACACGACCTATGGGAAAAGTGGCCAGTGGTTGAGTGGAACTCACCATTCTGCAGAGGGGATGTAAAGCTGTCAGCTCTTACATAAATTTTAGCTTGCAGCACGCTTGCGACAAGCTAACAATTTTAGCTTGCACAAGCTTGTGCAAGCATGCTGCAAGCTAGTATTTTGAACAAATACTAGTTTGATAGCTTGCACAAACTAACATTAGCTTGCGCAAGCTAGCATGAAATATTTCTTACCTTGCGCAAGCTCGCCTTGCAGAAAGTTTTGCTACCTTGCGCAAGCTTGCAGATAGTTTTTGCTAGCTTGTGCAAGCTAATTTGTTCTAGCTTGCAGCACTTGCGCAAGCGTGTCGCAAGCGTGTTGCAAGCGTGTCGCAAGCGTGTCGCAGGCGTGTCGCAGGCGTGCCGCAAGCGTGTCGCAAGCGTGCCGCAGGCTTGCTGCAAGCTAATATTTCTGTAAGGGAGTCCCAAGATTCACCGCACGCCTGGTTCTCTGAATAATTCTCGAAAAACAGGGTGTTCTAACCCGGTGTTTATCCACTTCCAGTCCTGGCAAATTTCAGAAATACTTCCAAGTCAGATTTAAATCACAACTGAGTCCGATTTTAGTCAGAATTTAGTCAGTACTGGTGAATATGGGTCAGAAAATTTAATTCTGCTTCAAATCTGACAAATAAACTGATCAAATTTCTACAAAAGTAATATTACTTGTCACAATTTTACCATGGGAAGATTTTCGACACCACAGTGGGAAATTGTATAATTAATTCCAAATCCTGAGTGAGCTTTCACTGTCATGTGCGTTAAAGTATAAATGACAAGCAACACATAGCCTACGTCCACCTGTAGTGTGACCTAATTGGTACATCCAAAATGTTACATCTCAAATTCACAAAATTGTAGTTATCGTCCAGAGCATGTAGACTTTTTTCCAGCCGCAGTTGAATACATTTGTGGACGTGAGACTAAGTATAAAATTATATTTGATTACTCTACGCATCCTAGAACATAAAACCAGAAATTTTAAATGGCATTAGTTTTTTTAAGTTTTTTTTTTTTTTTTGAGGTCGGCATGAATTATCTAATGGACTGTCCCAAACGGAAACTTGCCTTCTTGAATAAATTGAAGAAAATTCGTGTCAACCTGAAGTCTGCCAACATAAATATATATATGTACAGACTTGGAATTCTCCACGCTTCTAACAAAGGTGTCAAAAATCTTCCCACGAAAAACCGTGACAGAAATAATATTCATGTATTCAATACATCTGCTTCCCTCTTTTGCATTTAATGTGCCATTCATCACACAATTACATAGGGGACATTTTTAAAGCACATATTTACCATATATTGCTGCTTACAAAAAAAAATCTTTCCGCGAATTCCTATTTTTCCTGCAGATATAACCGCCGGAACTGTAGATATTTTTCAGCTCTGTACATGTGAAGTATTAAATCGGAAGTACATGTAGGCAATGGTGTAGCCAGAATTAAAAAAGTGAAAGGGTCCGAGAAGGTCCTAGACCCATCTCTCAAGACAAAGTGTTCAAACTTCTGAGGACAATTTTGTTTCTTAAAAACAAAACAAAATATATAAAAAGCAAAGATTATCCAATTTTTTAAAACTTTCCTCCCCCCTCCCCCCAATCCCCTCCCCCTCCCTCTCCCCTCATGGCCAGCATGTAGGTATATGTACAGTACAAAATGAAATGTCTTAAGAAATAAGAGTAAAAATAAACAGACATGACTTAGGACTGTTATACACAAGGGTTAAACCTGTAGTGAAATATAATATGCCTACAATGGGAAAAGCAATGGTTTGTCTTTCTTTCCCGCATAGTGATGAATGTAGGAAAACACAGTTTTGAAATATCTACGTTAAAGATTCGTCAATATTTGGACATAATTTTCATTCTGATTCTGAAGAGCAATTGTATTAAATTTATACCTGCAATACTGCTCTTACAGAAATACTACCTTGTGGCAAAGTTGCAGCATGCTTACGACAAGCTAACATTTTTAGCTTACGCAAGTGTGCTTGCAAGCTTGCAGCAAGTGTGCTGCAAGCTAGTATTTGGAACAGGTTAGCTTGCGTAAGTCAGCAAAAACTATCTGCAAGCTTGCACAAGTTAATAAATATTTCATGCTACAGTGCCTTGCGCAAGCTAGCTTGCTGCAAGCGTGCTGCAAGCTAATATTTCTGTAAGGGTGGAGAGGGAACACGGTGAACTTTCAGCACGTTATCATAGAGAAAAATCTATCACTTTTCCTTGATGTTTATTTAGCCACAAAGACATTCATCAGTAGGCAGAATTGATACACAGTCGTTATTGTTTTTGACATTCGTCACTACGGGAATAGGAGGACAATTTTATACATTGTCAGAGACAGTGACAGAGAAATGTGCCTCTAAAAAGGAAGGGTGCGGTTTTTAGAAAATTTTCGACGTAAGTGGATTACTTTTTAACATGATCATGGTACGTACCGTATATAACCATGCACATATGTTCACCTATGTGGTAATTTAGTACTGTACCCTCATCCCCCCACTACGAACGTAATAAATATTTAGATAAAATACATGTAGCAAGATGAGTTTCTATATACTTCTTATAAGCCACCAGGTTTTTAAAGGAACTTCCTTATTTTTTTTTTGTATTTTAACGAGAAAGTATGAAGATCCACATCAAAGAAAGATTTTAAGAATATTATCAACAACTTAAAGGGCAAGTCCATCTTATAAAGAAAGCGTTCACAAATTTTATTACGTTACAGGATTAGTTTAGGGGTCAGGCAAGTCCATCTTATATGAAAGAAGATTTAAAAAGAAACAAAATGGTGAAAAAAGCCTTCACATATCTTATTCCGTTAAAGGACTATTAGCTCAGGGGTCAGGCAAGTCCATCTTATATGAAGGAGGATTTCAAAAGAAACAAAATGGTGAAGAAAGCATTCACATATCTTATTCTGTTAAAGGATTATTAGTTCAGGGGTCAGGCAAGTCCATCTTATATGAAAGAAGATTTAAAAAGAAACAAAATGGTCAAAAAAGCCTTCACATATCTTATTCCGTTAAAGGACTATTAGCTCAGGGGTCAGGCAAGTCCATCTTATATGAAAGATATTTCAAAAGAAACAAAATGGTGAAGAAAGCATTCACATATCTTATTCTGTTAAAGGATTATTAGTTCAGAGGTCAGGCAAGTCTATCTCATAAAAATCATTAGATATTCCCGGAAAGTAGTGATGCAGAATTTTGTAAGGGTTATTATAATTTACAACCTGAAGAAAATTCCAGGAAAAATAATTAAAATACTAAAAAAGTTATAAACGTTTTCTTTAAAATACACACAATTTTTAAGAATGTGAGGATGTGGGCGCCAACCTTCAATAGTAGACTGACTAGTTATTTCTAGTGAAGACAGAGCTTAACTTGAATATCTCCCTAATGGAATAAGATATTGAAGTAGTTTCTTCACCATTTTGTTTCTCTCAAAATCCTCTTTCATGTAAGATGAACTTACTTGACCCCTGAACTATTCCTTTAACAAGAAATAATTCATTAAAAACACACCACTGCCTTCATGATCCCCTCAGCAGCATTATTCAAACAGAAAAGTTTCACTGTCTGCATGGTGGAAACGATAATCGCCCCAAACAGAACGACTATATGAAAGCTTCCAACTTGGCAATTTCTGTTGTGAATCTTAAGCAAAACTTGAATTTCAAGATTTCTATTCGGTCCTCAATCTTAATGAGTGTGTTCTCACTTGAGTATGAGATCGCAATCGGATCCGCTGCAGGAGATCAGATCCGCTGCAGGAGATCAGATCCCCAATTTTTTAACTGTGAGAACGTTCAGCGGATCACTGATCATTGTCACTTGATCTTGATCTTAGGCAACGGGTAGGGTCATGATCTGGAGCAGGCAAGATCCACCAATGAGATTATCAAAAATCATCTGGGAACGCAGATCAGCGGCTTGTGATCAAGTTGTTACTGTTGTGTATTTCATCGAAATTTTCCGACCCAGTGGCGTCAGTAAACCCTTTTGATTGGCGGGGGAGGGTGTAAAATTACAAATTACCGATGAAAGTTTGACACTACCAACAAAAATGTATTCCACATTCAGGGTCCCCATAACGTCAACATTTTTAAAAAGCATAAAAGCAAAAAAAAAAAAAAAAAAAAAAAAGGCATAAAAGCAACAACAAAAAAAGGGGGTCGACGGTCCAAAATCACAAAACGGGTGCCGCATTATGTATTTTTTCAAAAAAAAACCTGTTTGGTAAAGTTGTCATCGTCTCTGATGGAAGTTTTACCGATGCGGACCTTGATTTACTAAAAGGTCTTCAATTTTACTGACAGCTTCACCGAAAGTGTAGAGGGGGGGGGCGTGTATGCACCCCCAACAACCCTGGTATTTACGCCCCTGAGTACTCCTGCTCTGTTTTAATTCTATTCAATTTACCAATTACAATTGTGGATTTTATCATTTTCAAGTTTTTATCTCATCACCCACAGATACATATACATGTATGTGGGGATGACATATTGTAGTCACTTTACTTTGCTGTAAAGGCAAAGAGCTGCCTGTACCTCTTCCACTACATGGCCACCCCCCTTAATAATAGGGGACTGGCAGGGCCAACCAGGGGATGTCATATGATGACCTCATATTAGAGGTTAGGTGTAATAAGATTTTGGAACAGGACAAAATTAGGTGATTTTTGCATATGTCCGTGTGTTTGTGTGTGTGTGTGCGTATGCAACAATTAATTTTGTGTCGCTTATAAATCAAAAAATGTAATACACACATGAACCAAAATTTGGTGGATGGGTACCCCTGGCCTGGAACTTTTGTCCCCAAGGTTTTGGGTACAATGCTTAAAGGTCACAGGTCAAATGGGACAAGTTTTTGATGATGGCTGTATCTTTCGAAGGAATTACGTGTGATGGTTTGGTTCGGTTTGTTGATGTTTAACGGTACCGCGACAGTCAGTCAAATTACTTGTTATCTTTACAAATTGCATACAGGTAGGTAGGATTTAACATTCTAACAAAACTTTAAAATAATTGGAGGTCAAAAGGTCACCGGTCACAGAGCTATGATCTTTTTCACCATTTCTCCCATAATTAATGGAACGGGAAGTGTGACGTGAGTATGAATGGTGTCAAATAGTAAGACACAATCAATGTTAAAAATTTCAGGGTTTTTCAAGTAATCATGGTCAAGGGTCAGAGGTCAAATATGTAATTTTAGGGGGTAATTATGTTCTAATTTGTACATTTCTGTGGCATTTTAAATTAAAAAAGCACAAGACCTATACCAACTCTATGTTGTACCATGATACATTAGTGCATGAATGTGTCCCATAGACTCTGGGGTCAAAAGTCACAGAGATATTGACTTCTTTTCACCATTTCCTCTAATTATGGAATGATAAGTGTGACATGAACATGAACGATGTCATACAGTAGGGTGTAATAAAGGTAACAAATTTCAGAAGTTATTTCAGTGATAAAGATCAAGGGTCAGAGGTCAAATATGTGATTTTAGGGGGTAATTATGTACTAATTTGTACAGTTCTACGCCATTTGTAACTCAAAAAGTACAAGACCTATATCAACCCTATGGTGTACATGATACCATGATACCTTGGTACATGAATTTGTGTCCCCATAGAATCTGGGGTCAAAAGTCTGTTTGTATCTTCCATGGGCAGTACAATCCATCAACATTCCTAAAGAAAGAAAGCCAAGCCTGTCTCAACATCTGCTTGTACTCGAGCTCGCATAGGCAGTGCAATCCATCAAAAGTCACAGAGCTATAGTGACCATAGCTGTTTCTCTCACTATGCTGCATGTATGCTTAAGGTGATGTGATCATATGCTGCATGTATGCTTAAGGTGATGCGATCACATGCTGCATGTGTGCTTAAGGTAATAAGATCATATGCTGCATGTATGCTTAAGGTGATGCGATCATATGCTGCATGTATGCTTAAGGTGATGCGATCATATGCTGCATGTATGCTTAAGGTGATGCGATCATATGCTGCATGTATGCTTAAGGTGATGCAATCATATGCTGCATGTATGCTTAAGGTGATGCAATCATGCAACTTCGTGGAATACTTTCTTGTTTCACATTGTGACTTTCATTTCATTTAGGTGTTTTCGTCTATCTTGGAACTCATCATACTGCCTACACACTACAGCTTAGCCTAATTTGTATGCGCTAACACTCTGACCCTAATTAAAGGATTAGTTCAGGGGTCAAGCAAGTTTGTCTCATATGAAAAGGGGACTTCAAAAGAAACAAAATTGTGAAGTAAGCATTCAAAAAACTTATTCCGTTAAGGAGATATTCAATGTCTTGTCATCTATAAATGACTGATGTAGTACTGTAAGTCTGGAAGGTTGGCGCCCTCATCCTCACATTCTTAACAATTGTGATCTTAAAGAATTATTTTCCCTCAAACGGTATTCAGGTGGTAAATTATAATTACCCTTATTAGAATTCTCTTTTACTACTTTCCTGACATATCCAATGGTTTTTAAACCACAAAATCACAGGACAAACTATAAATAGAATGCATGAAGACTGAGGCATTTGAGGCTGTGATGTACGTCAAAACTAGTCTAATTTCAGTTGCATTAACACAAATGATAGAGAATCTTAAACTTAAATATCTCCTTAACGGAATAAGATTTTTGAATGCTTCCTTCACCATTTTGTTTCTTTTAGTCTTCTTTTATATGAGCGTAACCATCACTGAACTTAAAGTTAAAATAATACCATTTTGATCATTTGACTTCCGGTTCACTCATGACCCGCAATCAGATCGTGTGCAGTGGGTCTGATGGCAAGCTCGCACTCAAATACATGTAAGAACGTACAACATCATTTTTTTTCATTTTTTTAAGAATCGAGCAAGGTTATTGTCGGGGTCATGATCCCGAGATAAATGGGAACATGGCCAAGAATGTGAAGTTGAATACAGAAGAGGCCCCTATTAATTCCTTTTCCAACCCTCCAACAAGAAATTTAGATTTAAAGAAATTTGAAACTCCTGAGGGGGAGGGAATTTTTATTGCATTTCTGAGGAAGGATTTAAAATGTCGAATTAAACTCGAAGTTTCAAGGTTGATAAGATGGCTCTGCTCCTCTTTGCAGCAAAGGAATATCCCAGATGTGAATTGTCATTTTTATGTACAGTATATGATAGAGGACTATGAAATAAATAACTTGGTATAATCATCATATTGATATCTTTTTCCGCTTAGCAGTAATTACTTTTCAAAGATTGCATGAGTGTGTTGAAAAGAGACCTCACTGTGTACGGTGTGGTGCCATGAAGGCAAATTCAAGACAATTTGTGTGTATTTCTTTGAAAAAAATTGCCTCTTCCTAAATTACTGAAGCATTTTTGTGTTTATTTATTGAGATGGGTATATATACACTTTATAAGAACGTACTTTGCCCATCTGGTCATGAACCTTACACTCTTTAAAAGTAAAATATATCTTTATTTTTTTCTTCTATAAAAGTACATAAGAATTAACGATCTGTCTTTATAACATCACATTTTACACTACAAGGTCATGTTTCAACAACTTGCACAATCTTTGAAATGCAATAACTCCTAAACAAAAAACATGATTTTTACACTAAACTGTTCATTTAATACTTAGTAACTCTAGTCTTCTATCATATATATGAAAAGGAAAATTCACAAGAATATTCCTTTAAAGGAATATTGTACAAAACCCTTAAAATGCAATTGGAAAATCTTTAAAATGCAATTGGGAAATCTTTGAAATGCAATTAGGAAATCATTAAAAATCCATATCTCCTGAACGGAATATGATATCAACCTGATTTTTGTACCAAATTGGCTCTAGAAGAATGCTCTTTCAAATATAATTTTACAAAAAACCATGGGAATATTACTTTAAGAAGTGTTTTATATACGGGAAAATTCCTTTACAGGAATATTACCGTGAATTTTCATTTTTATTTGTATGGTAGAGAACTATGAAAGAAACACATAAGTGAAATAAAAAAAAAGGTTGATATCTTATTCCGTTTAGGAGTTATTGCATTTCAAGATTTCATCAGTGTGACCTCAGTGTACAGTGATGTCATAAAGGACTATTAAAGAAACAAAATGGTGTCAAACTTTCAAAAGTGTCTTGAAAAGTGACCTTGCCTTTAAACATTATCATGATTCTATTGTTTCGTGTTTTATTATTATTCAATAAGAAAAGCTTATCCACATATAAAACACTTCTTAAAGGAATATTCCCATGGCTTTTTTGTAATATTCCCATGGTTTTTTTGTAATACTCCTATGGTTTTTTCGTAATATACCCATGGTTTTTTATGTAATATTCCAATGATTTTTTGTAATATTCCCACAGTTTTTGTAATATTCCTATGGTTTTTGTAATATTCCCATGGTTTTTTTAATATTCCCATGGTTTTTTATAATATTCCCATGGTTTTTGTAATATTCCATGGTTTTTGTAACATTTCCATGTTTTTTTGGAATATCCCCAAGGTTTGTTTTTTTATAATATTCCCATGTTTTTTTGTAATATTCTTATGAGTTTTTTTATATTCCCATGGTTTTTTGTAACATTTTATTTAAAAGAACATACTTCTAAAGCTAATTTGGTACAAAAATCAGGTTGATATCATATTTTGTTCAGCAGATATGAATTTTTAATGATTTTCCAATTAAATTTTTGTACAGTATAATGAATTCATGTTTGATGATGTCATACAGACAATTCCTTTGAAAATGTTTATGTATTTTTTGAATGTTAATTGCTTGTTTCTGTATGATTAGAAACAATTTTCCAAAAGTAATTGAAGTATGGTATATCTGGCAATGTATATAAATACCTAACTTTCATTAATTAATTTTTCTAGCAGGTTTTACTAATAAACTAGAACGGTAAATACCGTCATGCTTTGTTTGCATGCCCATGCAAATTGACACCCATATCATATGACCTGGCCAATTATAAAGTCCCACATGGCATCCCATATGTCTCACATGGCATCCCAAGTCCCACATGGCATCCCATCCTATGACCCACATGGCATCCTTCCCTATGTCCCACATGACATCCCATCCCATGCCTTTTCCCACATGGCATTACACCATACAGTATGTTTCACAGTGTATTCCATCATATGTCTCACAGTGTATTCCACCATGTCCCACGTGGCATTCCACCATATGTCCCACATGAATCACATCCTACGTATGTGTCCCACATTAATCCAACCATATGTACCAGAAGACATCCTCCCTATGTCCCACATGGCATCCCTCCCTGTGTCCCACATTGCATGTCTCATTGTCCCCCATGGCATCCTATCTTGTCCCCCATGGCATCCAACCTTATGTCCCATATCAGTGGCTTCCCACCTGATATCCCACCTTATGTCCCACCATATGTTCCACATGGTATCCCTCCCAATATGTATATATATATATTATATATATCATATTTACATATATATATATATATATATATCATATTTATATATATATATATATATATATATATATATATATATATATATATATATATATATATATATATATATATATATATATATATATATACTCATGGAATGAGCCTTAAAGGAGCCCCTGGACCCATGCCGAAAAAACGCAGCGCTTCGCGCACACATTAATGTACCCCTCAACAAATCTAGCACTCTGCCCTTTTTAAATCTAGCTAGGGGTCTGTTAGCCTATATTCTCCTGAACCAGGTTTCTGAATAGATTTTGCTAACAGTGACATGGATTCTTTTAAATAAAAAAAATGGCTGGGTGGGTGTTCCTGCAAACTACACAATGGATTTATCGATCGCTGCGTTAAGTGTCGGCACATCAGTTTTCAGATCTACTCGGATTCGTGTGTGCTCAACTGTAGCCATTGCAAAGCTACGTAAGAAGCTTAATCTCGCCAGCCATGTCGCCGGCATTAGAATTGCGAGCCAATCATAAAGTGTGATGTCATAAATGCAGATCCATAATAATTCTTTAAGTTTGTTTGTTTGATAAGGGCTTAACAGCACCACAACAACGAGGGTCAAATTGTGCCTGAGAGGTTAGATCATAGGAAGGAAAGAAAACGGGGAGTTTGAGAGAAACACGAAAACTAGTTCACTTTTCACATTTAAAGTTCTATGAAGTTTAAAGGACATCTAGAGGCAACATGGGCTTACTTGGTTTAAAATCCCTTACAGAAAAACTAGGTTGCCGCAAGCTTGCAATAAGCTAACATTTTTAGCTTGCGCCAACTTGCTGCAACCTTGTGGCAAGCTGGCAGCAAGCTAGTATTTGGGAGAAATGCAAACTTGTTAGCTTGCGCAAGCTAGCAAATATTTGTTGCTAGTTTGCACAGGCTAATGTTAGTTTGTGCAAGCTAGCAAGCTTACATTTGTCCCAAATACTAGCTTGCTGCAAGGATGTAACAAGCTTGCACAAGGTTTATGCAGCAAGCTTGCTGCAAGCTAGTTTTTTTTTTTCTGTAAGAGATATGATCTAAACCATTTAAACAGCAAAATATTCTATTAAAATTGGTTAAAAACTGACAAATTTACAGCACTTTTAATGTTTAGCTGTTATTGCACAATAATGTGTGACATCAATGGGGGAAGGAGCCTTCATTACTTTTTGTAAAACCTTTAGATTTTTTTATTCCTCTGTCAATGTTGTCTAAAATATAGAATTGGACTTTGGGCAAAATTTGATAACACTTTGTCACACCCCGAATCATCATGTATCTAGAAAAGACTACTGTATTCTGAAATTCACAAGTAGCTGAATTTGAAGAACAAAATTTACAGAATTATAAAAAGATTTTGAGATCTGTTCCTCTTAGTATATCACAAATTCCGAAATTTACAAATCATGAAACTTTGTTTAGTCATAAATTGCTTTCTAGAAATTTTAAGAACTATTCTACTCAGAATTCCATGCTCTTTCACATATCTAAAATTTGCTAGATGTCAAAAATCCTTTAATAACAGTAGTTGTAAGTCACAAATATACATGTACTGACCTGTACTAGCTTTGCTCAAAATTCAAAAGAATTAAAATCTCTCTCTGGGGAATATTAAAATCTCTACCTCTCTGTATAAACCTTTCAAGTTTATCCATATAAATGACACGTTGAACTCATGTCCATATACATGACACGTTGAACTCCTGTCCATATAAATGACACGTTGAACTCATGTCCATATACATGACACGTTGAACTCCTGTCCATATAAATGACACGTTGAACTCATGTCCATATACATGACACGTTGAACTCATGTCCATATAAATGACACGTTGAACTCATGTCCATATACATGGCATGCTGAACTCCTGTCCATATAAATGACACATGGAACTCATGTCCATATACATGACACGTTGAACTCCTGTCCATAGAAATGACACGTTGAACTCATGTCCATATACATGACACGTTGAACTCCTGTCCATATAAATGACACGTTGAACTCATGTCCATATACATGACATGCTGAACTCCTGTCCATATAAATGACACGTTGAACTCATGTCCATATACATGACACGTTGAACTCCTGTCCATATACATGACCATTGAGTTCCTGTCCATATACATGACACGTTGAACTCCTATCCATATACATGACACGTTGAGCTCCTGTCCATATACATGACACGTTGAACTCCAGTCATGCTTTTTTCTGTCATGTCTACATCCAACCTACACAGTCAATTTAGTATCAAGCAAAATCCAGTATTTACGATTTATATTGCGACTTGTCCATTAGCCTAATGGAAAAGAAGTAGTACTGTACAAACACACATGTATGCATGAACTGGTTAATCATCTGCAGAATACTCAGGTTGTACATGTAGTTGTAACCTTACAGAAATTTCAGCTTGCGACAAGCGTGCTGTAAGCTAGCATTTCAAGCGTACTGCAAGCTAGTATTTGTTTCAAATACTAGCTTGCGCAAGCTAACATTAGCTTGTGCAAGCTAGCATAAGATATTTGTTAGTTTGCGAAAGCTTGCAGTAAGTTTTGCTGGCTTGCGCAAGCTGTCAGCCACTTTTTTCTAGCTTGCACAAGCTAATTTGTTCCAAATACATGCTTGCTGCAAGCTTGCAGCACACTTGCTGCAAACTTTCAGCACGCTTGCCGCAAGCTTGCACCATGCTTGTTGGAAGCTTGTTGCACGCTTGCGCAAACTAAAAATGCTATCTTGTCACAAGCGTGCTGCAAGCTAATATTTCTGTAACGATCCATTACCTTTCAGGATCTCGATTTGAAAAGGGGCAGGGTGCTAGATTTGTTGAGGGGCACATTCATGTGCACAATGCACTGTGCCCTTTCAGTGTTGGGTCCAAAGACCCTCCACAAGCCTTAAGGCTTGAACCCTGGTGGAGCTCTGGTACCTCAGAATAAAACTATTCTGAAAGATTAAGGACCATTCATGAGCCAAACGGGACAGTTGCTTACTATGCTATCATTCTGGGTTCTGTTTTTTAGTTTATTGGGGAAAAATATCTGACTTTCTAGAAAATGATTATTGACTTAATGCTGGATAAATGAGCATATCAAATTGTGTACATATCACTTTCAGGAAAAATGTTGTTTGTTTTATTATCGGGCTTGCAATTGTTTTTTAAAGGGATCTAATTTCAGTGGTTTCTTCAAAATCTCCTACTGTAGCACAGCTCCAGAATATCTCCTTCAAAGAACTCAAGATTTTTCAAAAAGGATCGACAGAATTACATTAGAAACATTTGTGAACTGCCCTTACAGGAATATCAGCTTGCAGCATTTTTAGCTTGTGCAAGCAGGCTGTAAGCTTGCTGCTTTTAGTATGCTTACTGCTAGCTAGCACTAGGAACATATTAGCTTGCACGAGCTAGAAAAAACTGTATGCAAGCTTGCGCAAGCTAGAAAAACTTTTTGCAAGCTAACAAATATTTCATGCTAGCTTGCACAAGCTAATGTTAGCTTGCGCAAGCTAGCAAGCTAGTATTGGTCCCAAATACTAGCTTGCAGCATGCTTGCTGCAAGCTTGCACATACTTGCACACGCTTGCAGCATGCTTGCAAGCTTGCACGCACTTGCTGCAAGCTTGCAAACGCTTGCAGCACGCTTGCACAAGCTACAAATTGTTAGCTTGTTGCGAGCGTGCTGCAAGCTAAAGTTTCTATAAGGGTGTCCTTTTACTTTAACATAAAAGATCTTATTATTCTGGATTTGCAATGCATATAGGTCCCCCTCCAAAACCTGCTATTTTTTGAATTTTTAAAGACATACTCAAGTCCCCAAATTGTAGTTCCTCCAGACTTGCAGTGTGAGTACATTTCCATGAGTACGAGTACAAGTCATTTTCATGAGTACAAGCAATTGTAATTTGCATTATGCCGAAGAAAAGTGTGAGCACATTACATGGTCTTTATTTCATGAGTACGAGTACAAACTCAAAATTGTGCTCATGAGTACTCAAATTGTATACAAGTCGGAGTTCCTCTGCACGCAGAATACTATTTCGTAAAACATGATTTCAGTTTTCCATAGTCCTTTAAAAAAACACTTTATTAAACAACTGTGGATTTACCTCTTCACTTTTAATTAAAAAATCTCCCTTTCACTGTACTTGAAATCATTTGAAGTTCTGTGTACACAAAACTTCATTAAAGGAAGGACACTTGATGGAATGCAGTAAATCTTTCCCATGCTGGAAGTGGAATGATGGATGAGCCTGAAGACAGCCCTCCAGCTTAACAGACACAATAAACTTTGAATTCTTTGATTGCCCGGTTGTAAATTATTGCAGTAATTAAAACTTGTTTTTTTACCTCTAGAACTACATGTAGCTATTATTCTGCTGTAGGTGAATGAATGATTGCGATCAGTGGTAATAATACTGTCAAACTCGCTGTAAACTTGCTGAGAGTTCAGAGCAAGTTTTAGAGACAAAGAATATAATTTGAAAATGAGTTTGCCTTGGACTTTTACAAGCTTGCAGAAGGGAAAGAAGCTGCTGTGAGGTTCTCACAAGCTTGCTGCAAGCACGCTAAGCTTCCAGGGAGCTTTAATCTGGAAGGATTTCAAGGAAAGAGAGGGTGTATGTATACAATTGTTCATTATTAGAAAGGAAACATTAGGATAGAATGCAGTAACTCTTTCACATGATAGAACTGGAATGATAGATGAGCTTGAAGACAGCTTAACAAACACAATCAACTCTGGATTTTTTGGGTTGCTTGGCTGTAAATCATAGCTGCAATCAAAGCTGTTTTAACATCGCATCACATACAGTTAAGATAACGAGATGATGGGCTAAGAAGGGTTAGTCACCCCATAAAAAGCCCAAACTAACAATACCACCAACACCACTACCACCATCTAACACCACCAGCAGCTAACGCCACCGCCTACTAACACCACCGCCATCTGACACCACCAAACTAACACCACCGCCATCTGACACCACCGCCATCTGACACCACCGCCATCTGACACCACCGCCATCTGACACCACCGCCATCTGACACCACAGCCATCTGACACCACCGCCATCTGACACCACCGCCATCTGACACCACCGCCATCTGACACCACCGCCATCTGACACCACCGCCATCTGACACCACCGCCAACTGACACCACCGCCAACTGACACCACCGCCAACTGACACCACCGCCAACTGACACCACCGCCAACTGACACCACCGCCAACTGACACCACCGCCAACTGACACCACCGCCAACTGACACCACCGCCAACTGACACCACCGCCAACTGACACCACCGCCAACTGACACCACCGCCAACTGACACCACCGCCAACTGACACCACCGCCAACTGACACCACCGCCAACTGACACCACCGCCAACTGACACCACCGCCAACTGACACCACCGCCAACTGACACCACCGCCAACTGACACCACCGCCAACTGACACCACCGCCAACTGACACCACCGCCAACTGACACCACCGCCAACTGACACCACCGCCAACTGACACACCACCACCGCCAACTGACACCACCGCCAACTGACACCACCGCCAACTGACACCACCGCCAACTGACACCACCGCCAACTGACACCACCGCCAACTGACACCACCGCAAACTGACACCACCCTCAACTGACACCACCGCCAACTAACACCACCACCACAAAAGAAAGATACAGAAGAAAAAGATGCCCACAGTTAGAAGGCCCTAAAAGGACTAATCAATGTTGACCTTAAAATTGTGAACAGATTTGGAGCTAATCACCCACTCAGGCAAACCATTCCACCCATTGACAACCCTTTGCGAAAAGCTAAAATGCCAAATATCAATCCGTGAAACTCTTTGGTCAATTTCAAAGTGTTACCACGTGTCACATGATGTTTAGCTGAAACATGCAAGAAAGTACAGAAAGTCAAAGCATCACTGCCAGATAGGAATTTTAAAAAGCTGAATCATATTGCCACGTACTCTTCTCAACTCAAAGGTGGTCAAACCAAGAATTTGCAACTTAGATACATAAGAAAGAATTTCTACCTTTAGAATTCTACCTTTAGTTTTCTACCTTCTTCTTTTTTTTCTTTTGCAATCAGCAGTGATAATGCTGCCAAGCTCACTGTAAACTTGCTAAGAGTTCAGAGCAAGGTCTGGAACAGTATTGTAAGGTTAATTGCAAAAAAGTTAGCAGAAGAAGAGCTTGTGAGATTCTAAGAAGCTAGCTGTAAACACTTAAATTTCCCGTCTGACAGTGAAATTAGAAATAACGGGGTCATTCAGTTTTAGTCCAACCCCCCTCCTTCATGGAAGACATTTTCCAAGAAGTAAGATTTTTGCCTCCCCCTATGGACAACAATTTTCGAGGGTAAAGAATTTTATCTATTTTTTTTCCGAGGGGTAAGATTTTGCTTACGCTTATTTTCCGAGGGGTAAGAATTTTAGCCATATTTATGGACAACTTTTTACGAGGGGTACGATTTTTGCTTCAAGATACGGACGACATTTCGGAGGGGTGACAAAACGGGCAATGTTGTCCATAGGGGGGAAATGGACTTAAACTGGAATTACCCAACATAACGTGAGGCTTTGATCCAAGACCAGTTTTCCAAGCAAGAAAATTGACCAACAAATACACGGTCAAACTACTTTAATTGTGGCAATCAGTACATTAATATGTAAATATTGCAAAATATTGCAAAATAAACAAACACAAAATGTTTTCAACAGAGCTGAAATTCTGCATGCTGCGCATGCTGCGCAAACATCGCGGCCATTTTTTACAGAGGATTGATATGAACAATAGTTCCGGGGTGGTGGTATGGATTTGAAATTTTTTACAACGAGGAATCACAGTATGCAAGATTTTCACTAAAGAGCCTTTAGAGAGTACGGCTAAAAAGATACACGATGTTAAGATTAAATGACACTGAAGGGAACTTTTCTGCTCTTTTAAAACCAAATTTCCATGTACACTTTCTACAAAAATGATGTTAAATATTATAGAAATAAACTTTTCATGGTTTTGAAAAGCAAAATTCCAGCATCTATTTGGGTAATGGAGTCAGTACTTTTGTCATACTGGTCGCATGATTTTTAACTTAGCATCGTAAATTGGAGCAATTTTGGTAAACTTCTAATAATTACTAAACATGTGTAAACCCTAAACGCTCGCATTTATTTGCATACTAAACATGTGTAAACGCTAACACTCGCATTTATTTGCATACTAAACATGTAAATGCTAAACGCTTGCATTTATTTGAACACTAAACGTGTGTAAATGCTAAACGCTATTTATTTGCGTGTACACATTTAGTAAAATCAGTAAATGTTCACAGCTTTAAGAAAATATGCTGCAAATGAAGTTATATCCAAAAACATCGCAGCTGCCAGATCTTTGAGACGGTTAACGGCCAAATTGTTAAACCAAAAATGAAACTCAATACCTGTGTAATTGTTGTTTTTCTGAGAAAAAACAAACAGGAATAGTGAAATATGAGACGGAATAGTAGATTTCAAATGCTACTATTTCATTGAAATAGTGGCAAAAAAATATAAACTTAAACTGCTAGGCAAGGGTAGGACCAAGATCCGGAACAAGCGATATCAGATCCACCAATGAGATTCTCAAAAGATGTGTGTAAACAGAGATCAGTAACTGCAATCAAAAGTTTCCAAAGTTCGCGAGAACAGCTTGCTTTGATTGTTTTGATTGCTGCAGGTTTCTCAATGACCCACTTTTGGACTTGAGTTCACTCATGTCCTGCGATCAGATCACCTGCAGTGGGGTTGATCGCAGGCTTGCACTCAAGTGAGAACACATGACATTATTTCTGATAATCATCGAGCAAGGTCATCCTCGGGGCATCATGAAGTGGAAACACGGCCTAAGAGTTGTTTTTTTTTGCAATATTGAGCAAGTGTGATGGCATATTTCACGCTCAGTCCATCATCAGTACCATTGATGTATCACCTGCCAAAGTAATATACAATGTAAAAAAAAAAAAATATCATTTCATGCTTAATTACCGCCGGGTGGTAATTTAGCTGGTAATGTAGCGTAAAAATATACTGTAGTTAGTTCCTTCATTATACTTTTAATATTTATTGTACTACCGCCAGGTGGTAATTCAGCTAGTATTGTAGCATATAATTACTGTTACTTACTATACTTCATTATACTCTGATATTTATTGTACTACCCAGGTGGTAATTCCAGCTAGTATTGTATAATTACTGTTACTTACTGTAATTCAGCTAGTATTGTAGCATATAATTACTGTTACTTACTGTACTTCATTATACTCTTAATATTTATTGTACTGCCAGGTGGTAATTCAGCTAGTATTGTAGCATATAATTACTGTTACTTACTGTACTGCATTATACTCTAATATTTATTGTACTACCGCCAGGTGGTAATACAGCTAGTATTGTAGCATATAATTACTGTTACTTACTGTACTTCATCATACTCTAATATGTATTGTACTACCGCCAGGTGGTAATTCAGCTAGTATTGTAGCATATAATTACTGTTACTTACTGTACTTCATTATACTCTAATATTTATTGTACTACCGCCAGGTGGTAATTCAGCTAGTATTGTAGCATATAATTACTGTTACTTACTGTACTTCATTATACTCTTAATATTTATTGTACTGCCAGGTGGTAATTCAGCTAGTATTGTAGCATATAATTACTGTTACTTACTGTACTGCATTATACTCTAATATTTATTGTACTACCGCCAGGTGTAATTCAGCTAGTATTGTAGCATATAATTACTGTTACTTACTGTACTTCATCATACTCTAATATGTATTGTACTACTATATAATTACACTTACTGTACTTCATCATACTCTAATATGGTAATTCAGCTAGTATTGTAGTATTGCATATAATTACTGTTACTTACTGTACTTCATTATACTCTAATATTTATTGTACTACTGCCAGGTGGTAATACAGCTAGTATTGTAGCATATAATTACTGTTACTTACTGTACTTCATTATACTCTAATATTTATTGTACTACCGCCAGGTGGTAATTCAGCTAGTATTGTAGCATATAATTACTGTTACTTACTGTACTTCATATACTCTAATATTTATTGTACCACCGCCAGGTGGTAATTCAGTTAGTATTGTAGCATATAATTACTGTTACTTACTGTACTTCATTATACTTAATATTTATTGTACTGCCGCCAGGTGGTAATACAGCTAGTATTGTAGCATATAAATAATGTTACTTACTGTATTTCATTATACTCCTAATATTTATTGTACCAAAGAGCTTCCACACATGGAGAGCTGACGGTCGTAAAGCGTAGCCTCCGGCAAAGAAACACCGACAAAAAACTCCCGTACACGGCTCTAACTTAATCCTCTGCAAATTCACTCAACACCCACATCCCATGGGCCCCATAAAAGTCCCTTTCCAACAATGTGTGAAAGCGAAAGCGCTAAAGCAAGCCAGCAAATGACGTCATTACTATACTCAGGTCATTTTGAAGTGACCTGTGCCTTACGTTATACGGCTGCGGAGTGTGTATTTTGCTGTAGTTTCTCAATGAAAGTCAAGTGCAGTTGTACAGCAAGTCGTTACAAAAGTACTGAAAAAAAACCGAAATCGATCGCATTTTTTAACGGCAAGTTATCTTAATATTATTGGTGACATTTATGGTTACTAAATTAAGCAAATTTGGGAAAATAGCTTGCCTAAATTGTGTTTTGGGGGTTATTTTCTGCAGGTTCCTGCAAATGACGCTGGGTCAAGTTGGCTTGTTTACCTTTCTTTATGCACTTTTGATAGCACTTGTATGTGTGCAATGTTGTCCTATCGTCAAAATCGCACTTTTTTGGGGCACTTTTTGGTCAGATTTTCAGATTGTTTCCATAGCAACTACTTTTATTAAAAAACGTTTGGAAATTGTTGAATAATTGAGTTTTAAAATAGTAGGAATAAGATTATAAATCGAAGGCCAAGAAAGTGATACTGATAGGCCCTAGGGCCTATTGGTGTTAATACTGCAGTGCTAACTTCGTCAAGATAGTGTGCCAGGATAGGCCTTGGGCCTAACTAAGAAACAAAAACTTGGGACCCATTCTAGGTCAAAATAATTGATGGTGATCTAATGCAAGATTCTTTTAAAAATTACTACTGTACAGTTGTGATGCACTGTAGTAATGTGGCTCAGAAGTTTGTGCAGGCTAAGGCAAAAGAAATTTCCCTTAATTTATTTTCATTTAGCCTACAAAACAATGATTTAATACACAATGGGAAATAGGCATAGGCCTAGGCCTACTTTTTTTGTTTTTTTTTTTTTGCATGCAATATTTTAGCTCTCATTTTAAAATTGTTGAAAGAATTTGCATATCATCTTTCTATGATGTGTTACTGCACTTCATGGCATAAAAATAGTCACTTTAGGTTTAAAATGATAGAGAGGCATAGTTAAATAGTTTCAGGCTGTAATTTGTGTGTCATGCTCCATTTATTATGATACATAAAAAAATTATGCATCATTTTATGGTTAAGCTACATTAGCTTAATACAGCTGGCGGTCCTTGCAACTTTGCTGTACAGCCGGCAGGGATATGCCATAGTTTGGACATACATAATAAGTTCTTCCAACATGGATATGCGTCGTTCTTTTGTTAAGATTAGTACAATGCTGGACCATGCGACTTTAATGCTACTGTAGCCGGGGATACTGCATGGGAGCCATAAGATTACACAAAAGATTTTTAATAATTGATAAGATTACATCATTTACCTCTGAAGTTCATGAGTCTGATTATTTTTTGGAGAACCTGCTTCTAAAGTTTCACCCAATTTTTCCCACCACAATAATTTGTTTCAATTTGATCAAGTGGGTCGTAATCATATTTACAAACTAGAACGGTAAATACCGTCATGGTTTGCATGCCCATGCAAATTGACACCCATATCATATAATCCGGCCAATTATAAAAATGGCATCTCACACTTGAGTCCCACATGGCATCCCATGTCCCACATGGCACCCCATGTCCCACATGGATCCCATGTCCTACATGGCATCCCACATCCCACATGGCATCCCACCCCATGTCCCACATGGCATCCCACCCCATGTCCCACATGGCATCCCACCCCATGTCCCACATGGCATCCCACCCCATGTCCCACGTGGCATCCTACCCCATGTCCCACATGACATCCCATCCCATGTCCCACATGGCATTCCACTATATCTCCCACATGGCTTTCCATCATACACTGTCTCACATGGCATATTCCACCATATGTCCTACATGGCATTCCACCATATGTCCTATATGGCATCCCATGCTATGACCCACATGGATCCCATCCTACATGTATATCCCACATTAATCCAACCATATGTAGCACATGACATCCCTCTCTATGTCCCACATGGCATCCCTCCCTGTGTCCTGCATCAGTGGTTTCCCACCTGATGTCCCACATGGCATCCCACCATATGTTCCACATGGTATCCCTCCCAATGACATCCTACTTTATGTCCCACATGGTTTCACATCCCATGTTCCCATGGCATCCCACCCTATGTCCCACATAGCCTCCTACCCTATGTCACACATGGCATCCTACTTTATGTCACACATGGCATCCTACATTATGTCACACATGGCGTCACAACCTATGTCACACTCTGTGTTACTCGTGGCATCCCACCATGTCCCACATGGCATTCTACCCTGTTCCACATGGCATCCCACCCACCCACCCACCTCATGTTTCACATGACATCCCATAGGCTCCATAAGAAGTCTCATCCTAGCTATCACAGTCCATGATTGACCATACTATGTATGAAAGTGACAGTTCATATAACTTATATGCAAATGAATTGTTGAAATGGGGTGGGATGCCATTTCCCACATGACATCCCATATCATCCCATGTCCCACATGACATTCTATCCCATGGCAATCCACCCTATATCCTGCATCGCATTCCACTACATATCCTATTTGGCATTCCACCCTGTTCCACATGGCATTCCACCCCATGTCCAACGTGGTAGCCCACCCCATGTCCCACATGGCATCCCGCATTAACATCCCACCCTATGTCTCACATGACGTCCCATAAGAAGTCTCATCCTAGCTATCACAGTCCCTGATTGAGCATACTATGTATTAAAGTATCAGTTCATATAACTTATATGCAAATGAGTTGTTGAATAAGAAAAAAAGGTGGAGTCAAATAATTATGCCTGATATACTGTAGCCCTTGGTGTATACAACATGGTAAATATTATATCATATGTCCCTCATGGCCCCCATCCATGTCCCACATGGCATCCCTCCCTATATCTATATGCAATCAAATCCTGTCACACTCCCTGACTAAACATACCAAATAAAAAAGTCTGGTCAGGTCATATACTGTAGCAACTTTATGCAAATGAGCACAATAATAAAGGTGGAGTTTAATAATCATGCCTGATACAACTGTTAATGCCCAAATATTTTGAAGAATTTTAAGGATTTTAAATCTCAAGTGCTACAAGAGAGACTTGAGGATCTCTATAGAATATTGAAAAATTCTATAATTTTACAGTTATCTTTTAAGAAAATATTAAATGTTTTGTAGACTTTTTAAGGAACTAGTCTTAATCCTGTCTTAAGTATCTCTAAAAAACATTAACATTTTATAAGGAAATTCTAACCTTCCATAAGAATATCTGAAGAAACTTTAACTTTTTCTGAGACACTCTGAAGAAACTTTAACATTTTCTGAGAAATTCTCAAAAACTTATAACATTTCTGAGGAAATCTCAGGACAAATCTGTGGATGGCCCGACGGCCGTAATTGCCATTACATAGGTTCACATAAATGCTTCACATGCGAACCAAAAAGTGGAAAAATAGCAGTGAATTGAAAAAAAAGTTGTATAAACAAAAGCACTTTATTAGGATGCTGTCGCATTTCAGATTTATCATTCAAAGAAAGGCTCTCTTGTGTGAACTTGTGCATTTGAATCCCTGGCCATCTTATTGTGTTTAAATTGTCAATATCAACTGTTATTACTGTAAGTTAGCAATGCATTTTAACTGCAGAAGCCATTTACAAGTTATCAATTTTCATGTACATGTATGTACAGCATTTGCTCAGAGATACTCTATAATCATTTGTGATCATTTGATCTGTGTAATCATTTGTACAAAAGATATTGCAGTAATTATCATTTTAGTAAATCATATGATAAATAGGCTGAGTTTCTGGCCATTACTAAACTCTTACCACTCTGTGAGCACAGAATTTGTAAATACTGTAAAAATGATAAATCATTGAGTATTTTGCCTCATTATTTTCTTTATTTCAGATGGAAATGCATCATCTCATTTTGAGGTCTCTTCATCATCTCTGCAGAACAAAATTTAAAGAGCATAACCTGGAAGGCTTGAGGTGGGCATTTTGTGTTTGTTTTTTGTAGCTTTATATTCACTTTCATGTGTATGTTTACAAAAATGATATCCAATCATTAGCTTTATATTCACTTTCATGTGTATGTTTACTAAAATGATATCCATTCATTAGCTTTCAGGACATTTGTTGGTTGCAACATGGGCAGGGGGATTAAAGATCACCCCTTGAGTGTATTAACACTCTTTTGTAGGATTGGTGGCATATCATTTTTGGACAATTGATATTTTCCTGAAAAGGGATTTTCAATTCCTGGAAGTCTTTAATTGAAATGCATTTTCTTCAAACTAACAATGTGCTGTGTCTCAGAAGGGATGCCTTCTGCTGTTTGGATGCCTTCTGCTGTTTGGATGCCTTCTGCTGTTTGGATGCCTTCTGCTGTTTGGATGCCTTCTGCTGTTTGGATGCCTTCTGCTGTTTGGATGCCTTCTGCTGTTTGGATGCCTTTTGCTGTTCTGCCTTTGCTGTTCCGATGCCTTCTGCTGTTCCGATGCCTGTTTGGATGCCTTCTGCTGTTTGGATGCCTTCTGCTGTTCGGATGCCTTCTGCTGTTTGGATGCCTTCTGCTGTTTGCCTTCTGCTGTTCGGATGCCTTCTGCTGTTTGGATGCCTTCTGCTGTTCGGATGCCTTCTGCTGTTCGATGCCTTCTGCTGATGCCTTCTGCTGTTTGGATGCCTTCTGCTGTTCGGATGCCTTCTGCTGTTCGGATGCCTTCTGCTGTTCGGATGCCTTCTGCTGTTCGGATGCCTTCTGCTGTTCGGATGCCTTCTGCTGTTCGGATGCCTTCTGCTGTTCGGATGCCTTCTGCTGTTCGGATGCCTTCTGCTGTTCGGATGCATTCTGCTGTTCGGATGTCTTCTGCTGTTGGGATGCCTTTTGCTGTTTGGACACCTTTGATAAGCATAATACCTCGGTTTTAAAGTGTGCCATAGAAAATGCTCTGTGTGTGATATAGACTGAACCACACACTCTACCATGTTGTGTTCTATTCAACAGCTGATTGCTCCTTCGACCTTCTTTGGATCACAAGTAATTTACTTACTTGGACCTTTTCCATCATTAACAATGTTGAGTTGTATAAAAATGAAGAAAATTCAAAAATCATTCAAATTTGAAAAAATCCCATTCTTCCTTTCTCCTCCCCCTCCCCCTCCCTCCCACCTCCCCTCCCCTCTTCCCAAAAATGAATAAATAAATGATAATAATAATAATCAAATAAAAAATAAATAAGTAAATAGATAAATAAAATTAAAAAAACTCATTGTTTTTTTCGCATCAATGTCACAGGTTTCATATACTGAGGTTTATTGAAGAAATCAGCTTTAGCAACCCAAGTTACAACAGTTGTTGTTCTCTTTTTCTTTCATAGTGAACTCATTTGTTGAAATTACAAAGGAATTGCAAGTAGAAGGCAAGACATGTGCTAAGCGACAAGTTCAACCAGGAACCCATTGAAGAGTTCTTTGGTAGACAGCTTGGAGCCAGAGGTTCTCATGACAACCCAACAGTAGAGCAGTTTGGACATCACATGCTAAACCAATGTTGTTGCAGGTAGAAATTGGGACATTAAAAGGCAATGTAACTGCCAGTCAACCAAGTGAGGCAGAAATAAGTGATGAGCCTCTGCCAAACAAGAAAAGGTGATCAAATATCAGATAGGCCTAATATCAGATAAACTGCATAAGCCCCTCTGTAAATTATTTTCCCAGTAACATTATAGATTTGATGTTTATAAAAATCCGACTGATTTTGTTATCATACTAGTAGGCTATCAACAATTACAGAAGGAATCTGGTTTTGAGAAAGTTGCTTGACATCCTGATGCTTATTGTGCTTCATACTTATAACACCACTTCCTCAGCAATTATTGTTTGGATTAGTAGTCTATGTGCAAATATCTTGGGGTTCGCAAAATGAGACAACATCAACTCCCGTTCTGAATGTAAATCATCACTGAAAGTGTTGAATTATTGCATTCACAAAAACTTGACTATGGGCGGGCAAAAAAAAAAAATACATATTGATGGTATGGCTTTTGCTTATGCTTTTCTTTCTTTTGGTTATGTTATTTCTTCAGTTGTAAGGCAGTTTTATTAAGTATTATGCAGTGTCTTGTGCTAAATATTTACTGCACATAAATAGTTAACTTATGTCTATCTTGTTGATTCTTATAGAAAAAAAGTTAAATGATAAATGCAAGAGTGTAATATAAGGTTTATTTATAAGTTTATTGGCTTTCACCATTTTAGAAAGGTAAATTGTGTCTCAAATCTTTATACTTGTTCGTTCTTAATTTGATAGGGAAGTTTTATGGAAATTTACTCCAACCGATTTCACATAAAATATTAAATTTGGCTATTAGTCTTAAGCTGTTCAGATTTTACAGCAAATGTTATCGGTATGGTAATGTTGAAAAAGAAGAATATTTACAGATAAACTCAAGGTAAATCAAAAGGGAAATCCGATTACACACAACAAAGGCACACAACAGAACTTGATTTAATTTGGTTGGTGATGCTAGTAGGTGCCTTTGGAAATGTAAACACTAAAGGTTTCATTAACATTTGCAGAGTAACTAGTACTGTATAAATGCTATATGCTATAAATAAATGAGAGTCCACACTTTCATTGTTTCAAGAATGATATTATGAAGTTGAGCTTGAGAAGCTTCGAAGAGAGACAGGAAGAGTTGTATCATACGTGGACAACAACTTACTGTTTGAATTATTTGTCAGGTAAAATACAACTTGCATGCACTATATCCCAGGAAAGAAGTAGGTATTTAAGGTCTTTAACAACTTAGAATTCAGCTAACAGGTTCAACAGTAATTTTTCTTTAACCTTTTTTCTCCTGTTCACAGTACAGAATTGGAAAGATATTAATTATGAGAAAATGTCAGTTTCATTTATAAGAGAATTTAGTTGTATATTTAATTATATGATGTATTTGAAAATGTATTTCAAAATGTATTAGAAAATGTATCAACACATTTTATTCTGCTTATGTTTAGTCTTTCTTTGTAACACTTAACATGATTGGTTTGTGGGTGAAATGCATATCATAATTGGATACCTTTGAAATAATTAGTTTATATTTTTCCTGGTAAGAAGTGCTGCAAAATTCATAATCGTTTATTTTGCATTTATGGAGATCAATCTTCATACTTAACAATTCTTCATATTTTTTGCAGAAGTCAATCATATTTCAATAAATCTTGTTTTGACTACTTGATTTGCTTTCTATTGTCCTTTTTGGTGTTAGTCGGGGGGTGGGGATTGATGATGACTTGTAAATTTATACCTAGCTGGTATATACTGTTGTCCTTTAAGGCTATGGAGTAAGGCCTTTAGGGCAAAATTTTCACAGAATCCTGAATTCCATACAGTCACCTTCCCAAGACCTTCCTGGGGCCCCTATAGACTGAATTTGAGGGGAACAAAACGAAAGGTATCCCGCCCATTGGCCTGGTCCTCTCTAGAGTTCATCAAACGCTTCATTCCTCACCTGAATGAACAAGTCAGAATTGGTCAATGTCAGAGTGGGTACTCCTCGTAGTGGGTAAATAGCACATACAGTATGGCGAGTACTCTTTGTAGTGGGCAAATGTCACATAGGGTGGGTACTCCTTATAATAATAATAATAATAATAATAATACATTTTTATATAGCGCATTATACCAAACGGTCTCAATGCGCTTTACATAAACAAATATAACATGAGAAAACCTCAAGATACAAACAGTAAGAGAACAAAAAACCATACTTAAAAAGATACAAGCAGGATAAAGTTACAAGGTCCAATGAGGGGAACTCATGAAAAGGTGTGTTTTCAATACACTCTTAAAGATATCTAAAGTAGGGGCATTTCTGATGTAGATTGGGAGAATGTCACACAGAGTGGGTACCTGGCCTCTTGTGTTTGACAAAAGCCCTTTGAACTTCATTCCCCACCCCTGTGAACAAGTCTGATTCGGATTTGATCAATATCAGAGTGGGTACTCCTTGTAGTATGTAAATGTTACATAGGTTGAGTACTCATTGTAGTGGGTAAATGTCACAGGGTAACTCATTGTAGTAGGTAAATGTCACACAGGGTGAGTACCTGGTCCTCACTTGTGTTTAACAAAAGCCATTTGCACAAGCTTCATTCCCCATCACCCTTGCGAACAAATCTGGCTCGGAATTTGTAAATGTCAGAGTGAGTACTCACAGCAAGTAATGTTAGGCCTACATTCCCCCTGGCATCGCCCCTGCCCCTTCGCATCGCAACTTTCCCCTGGCATCGCCACTGCCTCCCTGGCACCGCCACTGCCCCTGGCATAGCCACTGCCCCTGGCATCGCCACTGCCCCCTGGCATTGCCATTGCCCCCTGGCATCACCACTGCCCCTCTGGCATCGCCACTTCCCCCCCGCATCGCCACTGCCCCCAGCATCGCCACAGCCCCCCGGCATCGCCGCTGCCCCCCGGCATCGCCACTGCCCTTGGGCTTCGCCACTTCCCCCGGCATTGCCACTGCCCCTCACCATGCACACTGTATGCCCATGCACACTGTATGACCATGCACACTGTATGACCATGCACACTGTATGACCATGCACACTGTGTGACCATGCACACTGTGTGACCATGCACACTGTGTGGCCATGCACACTGTGTGGCCATGCACACTGTGTGGCCATGCACACTGTGTGGCCATGCACACTGTGTGGCCATGCACACTGTGTGGCCATGCACACTGTATGGCCATGCGCACTGTAAGACCATGCACACTGTGACCATGCACACTGTACGACCATGCGCACTGTACGACCATGCACACTGTATGGCCATGCACACTGTATGGCCATGCACACTGTATGACCATGCACACTGTATGACCATGCACACTGTATGACCATGCACACTGTATGACCATGCACACTGTATGACCATGCACACTGTATGCCCATGCACACTGTACGACCATGCACACTGTACGATTATGCACACTGTACGATCATGCACACTGTACGACCATGTACACTGTACGACCATGCACACTGTACGAACATGTACACTGTATGACCATGCACACTGTATGACCAGCACACTGAATGACCATGCACACTGTATGACCATGCACACTGTATGACCATGCACACTGTATGACCATGCACACTGTATGACAATGCACACTATATGACCATGCACACTGTATGACCATGCACACTATATGACCATGCACACTGTATGACCATGCACACTGTATGACCATGCACACTGTATGACCATGCACACTGTATGACCATGCACACTCTTAACAACTCCCTGGTATGACCATGCACACTGTATCAATGTACAGTATTACACACATGGTATCATACGTGCAGTCGGCATTTTTTGCCTATTTCAGTTCAAGTACAATTGCATGACAGAAATGCTATGGCAGTCAGTTCCCAGCCACGCGTTAATGACATGGTATGACATCATCCTCTTCACAAAGGTCTCCGCCCACTTTCAGAATATCACTTTTTGCGAAACCGATCACTGGAAGAGACACTTTTCTATCACGTGGGGTGTCATCTGACAATGTTGTAGCAGTAAAGTTTCTAAGCTAGGTGGGAGTTAGCTGATTTTTCTTTCCATTGATACCAAATTTTCCATATTTTCGGACTTCCAATTTTGCGTAATTGTCATTTGGATTTGTGTACTAAAATAGTAGCCTAATTTTTTATCCAAATTCATGCCGAGCTCCTCAACATTTTCCTTCAAGTTACAGTAAAATTGATGGATAATTTATTAGACAACACAACCAGCTTTTTGCCAGCACTAAATTGGGCCCGCGTTATTGAGTTTTTAAATTGAAAATGGCCACCATTACAGAGATTAGCAATAGATTTTATGTGGATTTTCTTTATCATCAAGAGCAAGTTAGTGTGGTTGCTAGGATAAGATTTATTTTACATCGATCTCATTTACTCTGATCTAGCCCAGGGCATAGCTGTCAATGTGTCATTTGCAGCTGTGAATCCAAATGATAGTTAATCCTAACATATTTGAAATGTGGTGTTGTACAGTATATGGTGAAAGACCAGTGATTTTTTTTATCATTGTTTAGGTTAAAGTGTAAGCAAAGTCTGTTGTAAAAATGAGAATAGTGTGTCCATAGTTACAAATCAACCATGGATCTAGGTTATATATTTACAGGATAAACAATCAGGTTATTTTCAATATCAACCTAGTGTGTTACCGTGTTGGTATGCAGTAGTTTTAAAATTGTCTTGAAATACCGCATTAGACAATGAGGAAATACTTCAAGACCATGATATCTAGACTGCAGATTATCTACTAGTTTAGGCCTTAGCTTTAGAACTTCAATAGCAATCTGAGTGGTTGTGAAAACTTTTGCTTTTTATTTGTAAGTGTTTTCATTTTTCTACTTGAGTGTTTCATTGATCTCTCAATTCTGTTGGAAAAATTATAGTGCCACTTATATACATATGTATGCATACATATGTACAAATGTATGCATACATATGTACATATGTATGCATACATATATATGTGCATGCATTGTTTTGAATCAAAAGTAAGTTGTTGTGAACATTTTTGTTAACTGTCAGTAACAGTTGAAGAACAGTGTTGCATCTGTGTATTCTGTTTATATCTCAAGGGTGTATATATTGTCAGTATCAGAAGTTTAAAAAATGTGGAACAAAAAGTGTCTTTCTCCTCGGAATAGCATTGCCTATTTTTAAGGTTGCAAGTTAATGCCATCGTGCAAGCATGGGTATATAGAACACCAGTGAAAGTGCACATGTGGTCCTTTTGTAGTATATCATGAGTTGAATACAACTAGCCAATATTTTACATAGGCCTATTCATACAATGCGTATATGCCCTTACAGAAATATTAGCTTGCAGCAAGCGTGCAGCACGCTTGCGACAAGCTAACAATGTTTAGCGTGTGCAAGCGAGCTGCAAGCTTGTAGCAAGCGTGCTGCATGCTTGTAGCAAGCGTGCTGCAAGCTTGTAGCAAGCTTGCTGCAAGCTTGTATCAAGCAGGCTGCAAGCTTGTAGCAAGCATGCTGCTGTAGCAAGCTTGTGCAAGCTTGTAGCAAGCTGATGCAAGCTTGTAGCAAGCGTGATGCAAGCATGCTGCAAGCTTGTAGCAAGCATGCTGCAAGCTTGTAGCAAGCGTGCTGCAAGCTTGTAGCAAGCGTGATGCAAGCTTGTAGCAAGCGTGATGCAAACTTGTAGCAAGCGTGATGCAAGCTAGTATTTGAAACAATTTAACTTGCACAAGCTAGCAAAAACTATCTGCAAGCTAGCAAAAACTATCTGCAAGCTAGCAAAGCTTTCTGCAAGCTTGCACAAGCTACCAAATATCTTATGCTAGCTTGTGCAAGCTAATGTTAGATTGTGCAAGCTAGCAAGCTAGTATTTGTTCCAAATACTAGCTAGCTTGCAGCATGCTTGCTGCAAGCTTGTAGCATGCTTGCACAAGCTTGCAGCATACTTGTGCAAGCTAAAATTATTGGCTTGTCGCAAGCTTGCTTCAAGCTAAAATTTCTGTAAAGGTGATTATTATCCGTGGTTATGTTTTAGGCTATTTTTAAATGATGTGTTTATTGTTAGAGGTCATTCTCACTCTACAAGTCGGTGTTTTTCTGACCCAGGTCCATAAAAAAAAAAATGTTAATATTTATATTAATATTAATTGGCATTTATTAAATCGCTATCATAGTATAATACCAAAATAATCTCAACTTATATCAAAATTTTGTCAGAGGCAAGAGTCCAATCCATGGTTCACTCATAAAATTCACACAAGGCAACAAAGCAACAATGTGTTTTACAAGTTGGAAGAAAATACATGAAATCAGGAAATTGTTATTTGGGATAACAAATCCCTGGTAAAATGGTATTTTAGCAGAATAAGCAAATATAAATGTAGTTAACCCTATGAATTATAGCAAAAGAATAGTGAAAATACTAGTGCATAGGCTGAATTTTAGAAAATCAGTATTGACACCACATTACATACACTAAGGTTCTAATTATCAGAACCTTGCATACACTTAGGTACGTGTATTCAGTTGCCTCAAGATTCTGTCGTCACTAAATCTCATTATTTTAATCTGAATTTGATACACAATTAAGATTCCCCATATAATCTGAAATATATATTGTTTGTTTTTTGAAAGAAACTATCAGAAGAATTATCAGGGGATTACGAAGGGTAACTTTGTGGCTATTTCATGCGAATGCAATTTTATGAATTTCATGAGTACATGCGAGATTACGATACCGATGTAAACAACACCACATGACTGCACATTGTCCAATCATGATATGGATCGTACGATATTAGCAAAATCACCATGGTTCCTCTGGAAATCAGTGCAACGCTTGCGAGCTCCTCACCGGCTAACCTATACTTATTTTCATAATTTAGATAGAAAAGGAATTTTTTATCACATATGTAAAGATTATGTGGGCCCACGACTGGAAATGTGTTTTGTGACTACGTTTATCGACAGCCGTTTTTTCCTAATTTGTAATCGTTATAAATCCCTCCGATTTTCATTATTTTTTTGCTCGAATCATTTCTAAAATGTTAATGGATAGTATTTTCAACCCTTTATCTGCCTAAATTCCATGTATTGATACTGTTTTCTACCGTAACGAAGCTGTAATCACCTTCGAAATACAGCATCTTTCAGCTCATTATATATTCCTAAATCTGAGTGGGCGGAATACGCACAGAAGAGAATAAGCAACTTTTCGCGAGGCTGTGGGAACTGACTGATAGTATTTGTCTGAGAAAAAAAATTAATATAAATGACATGTACAAAAACACACTTTCAATTCTGAGTGACTTTCAATTTTAACATTTTATTCAAGAAATGGTTTATTAATAAACTTTCAAGGTTTTTTCTTTCAAGAAAAAAAAAAAAGAGGAAAAATTAATGATGGAGTGAGTAGACGGAAAACAAGAATTTATCAATTTTTGATGTTGAAAAAATTACATGTTGATAGCTTTTAGAATGTCTATCCCTATCCACTATGGCCTCTTCAGCATTGTGAATAAAAATCCAATTTTACGGATATATTCTCCCTCCCTAATCATACAGCACAACAATTTTAAGAGAAAAGTTGATGCCGTCATACAATTTTTGTGGCAACGAAATCATTTTCTTGAAACATACCCTTACAGAAAAAAACTAGCTTGCAGCAAGCTTGCGACAAAGTAAAATTCTTAGCTTGCACAAACTTGTAGCAACCTTGTCAAAGCTTGCTGCAACGTTGTGGCAAGCTTGCAGAAAGCTAGTATTTGGGACAAATGCAAGCGTGCTGGCTTGCGCAAACTAACATTAGCTTACACAAGCTAGCAAAAAATATTTGTTAGCTTGCGCAAGCTTGCAGTAAGTTTTTGCAAGCTTGCGGAAAGGTTTTTGCTAGCTTGAGCAAGCTAACAAGTTTGCATTTGTCCCAAATACTAGCTTGATGCAAGTTTGCCCCACGGTTGCAGCAAGTTTGCACAAGCTAAAAATTGTTAGCTTGTTGCATGCTTGCGGCAACCTAGTTTTTCTGTAAAAAGTGTTTGTATTTCGGTTATTTCTGCTAAGCAACCTAAGAAAAGAAAACCTAAGATTTTCAAGGGAAATTTTATTCCCACTATTACAAATATATTCTCGATCCAGGCCCCAAGTTAGGTCTTCAGAGAGGGGTGGTTCACCCTGCCCCTATTTCCTTGCATCCTGCCCCTATTTTCCTCCTTATTCATAAATCATCAATATTTTTTCAAGAAAATGTTACTTTAATAAATTCTTAACATTCTTTTGATGCTGTTAACAGTCCCCGAATACAAAAAGATACAGATAAACTTTACTTATTCTACTGACTCCTCTCCACAGTAATTTATATTTCCATCGCCCAAATTCTAGTTTTTTTTTTTTTAAGAAGGCTTAACGGCACCACGACAGTGAGTCAAATTATGCCTGAGAGGTTAGATCCTTCCAGAGGTAGGAAAAAAGAACATAGGAGGAGTCCGAGAGAAGTACAGGGGCTAACAATTGAGACAGGAACTGCAGGGGTGCAAAAAAGGCAAAAGTAAGTACAGG